>CM076575.1:431845369-432433848 GCA_034641835.2 Pinus albicaulis | reverse complement strand
TTTCAGATATTGAAGAGCTGTAACCATAGAGATAATCCAATTTAAATATCGAGCTCTTCAAAAGCAAGAAAAAAGTGTGTAATCTTTTCCGAATTGCATAAGTCTTGTTTGAAGAATCAATTTGAATTGATTCCAAGGGCATATTGTAGAATGGATATCAGTATTGGGTTCTAAAAAACGCCCCGTAAAAATAATTCAACACCCATTAAGCCTTCAAAAGGCTATACTATGACTCATGAAGATGAAAAAATTACCACAACAAGTCTATAAATGCAAGAGCAAGTGCACCAGGCATTTTTCCTCGTAAAGAGCAGCAAAAATGAAATGGAAGTTTTGAAGAGAAAGGCATGGAGGCGAAGATGGATAGTTTGAAGAAAGGCATGAGCTAGATGGATGGCAAGGAAAATTTGGCATGGAAGCTAGAATGGATGACATGGAAGAGAAAAATGAAAACAACATGGAAAGATGAAGAATGATCTAAAAGCGGACATGGAAGGTTTGACAAGAAGTTGATGCAAGAAATGTTTCTGTGTGTGAAAATATAATGAAGGAAGCTCATACAGTCGAAGACAACAAAAATAAATGTTAATCGTGATTTCATAAAATCTAATGTTGGAGGGAAGAACCACCATATTCCAAAAATGGATATGAGGAAGTTTGATGGAAAGGATCCTATAACATGGATACTATAGATGGAGAAATATTTTGATCTCAATAATGTGCAAAACACACAAAAAGTACACATTGAAACTTTACATTTAGAACAAAATACATTTGTATGGTATCGATGGCATTGCTCCCATAACAAAATTGTCACTTGGTCAATTTTTATGGAGGAAATGATAGCACATTATGAGGATACAAAGAGCAACACTTTCTTTAGCCAGTTGATAAATCTCAAGAAAAAGTGTTCAGTGGGGGAGCACATTGAGGACTTCCAAAAATTGAATATAAGGGTCACTGATATTTTAGAGGAACACAGGATTGATCTCTTCATAGGTACTTTAAAGGATAACATCCAACATGAAGTTCACGTTTTGGAACCTGATTCACTGGAGAAAGCATTCAGGTTGGCAAGAAAAATTGAATATAAAATTATGGCAACAAGGAAGCCTACCACTCACTTCTATAAAGATGGAAGTGTTGCTACTCCTAAATTTCCACGAACTACAAGGTTGACACCACAACAATTGGAAGAAAAGAGAGCAAAAGGGCTTTGCTACAGTTGTGATAGCAAATACACTAAAGGTCATAAGTGTGCTGAGAAGAAATTATTTTACATAGATTGTGAAGAGGAAGAAGAAAATGAACAAGAAGAGGATATACACCAGGAACCAGCCCTAGAAGAAGAAGAAATGAATCCGACCATATCATGTAATGCACTGGCAGGAATTACCACTCCTCAAACTCTAAAGATAGAAGGACATATAAAGAAGAAAAGGGTAATAGTGTTGATTGATTCAGGTAGCACCCATAATTTTATTCATTATAAGGTAGCCAAGGAATTAAATTGTTTCCTATACCCAGCACCAGAATGTCAAGTGATGGTTGCAAATGGAGGAACTACAAATTGCTCTGGAAAATGCCATAATATCAAGCTAACCATGGGGGAATATGTATTGACTAGTCCAATGCTTGCCATTCCTATGGGAGGTGCTGATGTTGTACTAGGAGTACAATGGTTACAATCTTTGGGGACGGTAGCTTTTAATTTTCGAGAACTTTTCTTGAAATTTTTTTCAGAAGGAAAGGAAGTCGAATTACGGGGTATTGCGGGGAAGCCAGGAAGGATAATAAGCTCTAATGTCATGACAAAGCTTCTAAAGAAAGAACAGCGAGGCGTAATTGCACAATTATGCTCACTAGAAGTCCCAACATCAAAATCATCTATTTCTGCAGATCTCCAACAAGTCTTGGACAATCATTCCAAGGTGTTTGAAACTCCCAAAGGACTCCCACCTATTCGTGATCATGATCATGCTATTCATTTGATTCCAGGAAGTGTTCCTCCAAACATCAGGCCTTATAGATATCCTTACGTCCAAAAGAGCGAAATTGAGCGTATGATTGCAAAAATGTTAGAGGCGGGTATAATTCAACCTAGTCAAAGTTCTTTCTCTGCTCCTGTAGTATTGGTACACAAGAAGGATGGATCATGGCGCATGTGTCCGGATTGTAGGGAGCTCAATAAGCTCACCATTAAAGATAAATTTCCCATTCCTGTGATTGATGAATTATTGGATGAATTACATGGAGCAATTTATTTTACCAAGTTGGATCTTTGTTCAGGATATCATCAAATTAGAATGAAGACTGAAGATATTCCAAAAACAGCATTTCGAACTCATGAGGGTAATTTTGAATTTTTGGTCATGCCTTTTGGCCTTACCAATGCACCTTCTACATTTCAAGGGTTGATGAATTCCATTTTCAAACCCTTCCTTAGAAAATTTGTGCTAGTATTTTTTGATGATATACTAATCTACAGTAGGTCTTGGAAGGATCATGTTCAACATGTTGACGGGGTGCTCAAACTATTGCAAGAGAAACAATTATATGCAAAAACATCCAAATGTTTCTTTGGAGTACAAGAGGTGGAATATCTGGGTCATATTGTATCTCACAAGGGTGTTAAGGTAGACCGTAACAAAATTAAAGCCATTAGGGAATGGAAAGTCCCCACAACCATAAAGTAGTTGCGAGGATTTCTCGGGTTAACAGGGTATTATCGCAAGTTTGTTAAGAATTATGGGAGAATAGCAGCACCTCTAACAACATTATTGAAGAAAGATGCATTTTCATGGACTCATGAAGCAACTAAGGCCTTTGAACGTCTTAAAGAGGCAATGTGCCTAGCACCATTCTTAGCTACGCCAGACTTCACAAAAACCTTTATTGTGGAATGTGATGCCTCAGGAAATGGAATTGGTGTTGTTTTAATGCACGAAGGAAGACCCATTGCTTTTGAAAGTCGTCCAATCAAAGGAAAGTATTTACAGAAACCTATTTATGAGAAGGAAATGTTAGCAATACTGCATGCACTAAAGAAATGGCGAACTTACCTAATGGGAAGACACTTCAAGGTAAAAACTGATCATGATAGTCTTAAACACTTTTTGGAATAAAGAATATCTTCAGAAGAGTAGCAAAAATGGGTCACAAAGATGTTGGGTTATGACTTTGAAATAATCTACAAAAAAGGAAAGCTTAATGTTGTTGCAGATGCACTCTCAAGAAAGAATGAAGAGGTGGAAGCATTGCTTTGTACCATTTCTATTATCCAACCAGATTGGATAACTGAAGCAAGAGATGAATGGAAGAAGGACAAAGATGTATGGATACTCATTCAAAAGTTGCAGCAAGATCCTAGTACATCTGATACATTTAGTTGGAAAAATGATTCCTTATAGTACAAAGATCGCTTATATCTTTGTAAGAATTCCCAACTAAAACAAAATATTCTTCTGGAATTGCACACTTCTCCTTTAGGAGGACACTCAGGATTTTTAAAAACTTACCACAGGGTGAAGAAAGAATTTTCTTGGGATGGCCTTAAATCTGATATTCAAAATTTTGTGGCAGAATGTTTGGTTTTCCAACAAAATAAAGTTGAGACAATTAAGACCCTGGGTCTTCTACAACCTTTATCCATTTCGAGTCAACGTTGGGAGGATATTTAAATGGATTTTATCACAGGTTTACCTAAGTCCGAAGGAAAGAGTGTCATCATGGTGGTAGTTAATAGAATTACCAAGTATGCACACTTTTGTGCATTATCTCATCCATTTAAAGCAAGTATAGTTGCTACTACATTTATGGACACAATTCAAAAGCTACATGGAAACCCAAGGGTTATTATGAGCGACAGAGATCCCATTTTTACTGGAAATTTTTGGATGGAGTTATTTTCTTGTTTGGGTACTCAATTAGCTCATAGCTCATCTTATCATCCTCAATCTGATGGTCAAACTGAGATAATAAATAAATGTTTGGAAGGATATCTTCGTTGTTTTGTATCTGATAAACAAACACAATGGGTCAAGTGGTTACCTCTCGTTGAATGGTGGTATAACACTTCCTTCCATACTGCAGCAAAAATGACCCCATTTATGGCACTTTATGGATATCATCCACCATCGATCACATCATCTTTAAGGGAAAATTTGAAGGTTCAAGAAGTGGAAGATCACATCGAGCATCAGCAAGAAGTTCTCCAACTCTTAAAGGATAACCTGAATTTGGCACAAAATCGAATGAAACAACAGGCAGATCAACATCGTAGCGATAGAAGTTTTGATGTAGGAGATTGGGTATTTTTACGGCTACAACCATACAAACAAATGTCCCTCAAGCAAGCAAAGAAGGATAATAAATTATCGCCAAAGTACTATGGTCCTTACAAGGTGTTGCAAAAGATTGGTACTATGGCATACAAATTGGAGCTTCCTACTTCTTCGCGAGTACATCCAGTTTTCCATGTTTCATGCTTAAAGAAGGTTATAGGTGAAAATCTTCCAATTCAAACAATATTGCCAGAACTTGATGAGGAAGGAAAAACCATATTGGAACCTGAAGTAGTTACAGAAACAAGAACTCGAAAGCTACGAAATCGATCAATTTCAGAGTATCTCATAAAGTGGAAGAACTTACCCACGGAAGATTCTACATGGGAGGATGAGAATTCTATACAGAAGAACCCAGAGCTAGTCAAGCGTTGAGGATAACACTTTTCTGAAGGAGCGGGGCATGTTAATTCCTTATATTAATAATGTAGTCCCTTATTATGTTAGTGTAGCCCCCCTTATTGTTATTGTTGTACCCCTGTAACCCCCATATTTTTATTATTGTGCCCTTACATTATTATTGTTAGGTCGGTTAGGGTTACATTGTGGCCCCACTAGGATTACATTGTGGCTCCATGGACTCCTATATATAGAAAGGAGGTTTTGTCATTTGTATCATCCAAGAATTGTTCATTAATGTAATGTATTGGAGGTTTCCCCCTCGAAGTGACTCATTTCTAAGGCGTTGATATCTCTTTTCTTCTATTTTTGGAGCTAGCTTCACAACACCGGTCGTGCTTTGTGAGGAAGCCCAAGGAAACGTGTTCAGGTGGGTCGGGTCACGTCGAGATGGTTCATGTGAGGGCACCCAAGCAAAAATATTCGGGCGAGTCAGCTCAGGTTGGGTTGCATCATGCCATGTGAAGGTGCCCAAGGAAATGTGTTTGGGAGGGTCATGGCAGGTCGGGTCAGGTTGGGTCGTGGCAGGTCGAGTCAGGTCGGGTCGTGTGAGGGCACCCAGGGAAATGCATTTGAGCGGGTCAGGTCAGGTCGGGTCATGTGAGGACACCCAATGAAATGTGTTCGTGCAGGTTGATTCGGATCATGTGAGGGTAGCCGTATAAAAAATTCTAAGTTGTGACCGCCCATGTGCATTGTGCACCTTCGTGCAACCCGTTTTACATTTTCTCCCTTGTGCCTTCGTTTGGGTGGATCGGGTCATGATGTGTGAGGGTAGCGAAGGAAATGCGTTCGGGTCGTGTGAGGGAGGTTGTATGAAAAATTCTAAGTTGTGACCGCCCATGTGCCTTGGGCGCTTTCGTGCCACCATTTTGTCGTTTGCTCCCTTGTGCCTTCGTTCAGGTGAGTTGGGTCGTGTCGTGTGAGGACGCTGAAGGAAACATGTGCAGGTCCGGTCAGGTCGAGTGAGGGTGGCTGTATCAAAAATTCTAAGTTGTGTTTAGATTCAACAAGATAATGGGCTTAGTGAAAAGAGTCGCCTTCACTAAGTGGGCCCGCAGGCTATTTTTGGCACAAGTCTATTTTTAGACTATGTCTATTTTTAGACATGATGATCATAATTCAGAAGTTGCAGGATGATATTTGTGAATGGTTAGTCAAGTTGGAAAAATATATTAAATTCTATTTTTATAATATTGGGCGAAGTCTATTTATAGATCGTTGATCTAAAAATAGATGCATGTCGATTATTATTACCTCTTAATAATAATCAGACACTAAACAACAACTTATTCTCTTGGAGCACCTTGTTTCAGTGCACAGATGTGGAACATCAGTGGATTGAGGGAATTACACAATTCTAGGGGTTTACTGGAGCTAATGCATGGAGGACTCAGTTAGAACTCAAGTGGCAGAGTTATGACACAGTTGGAAGAGTAGTTTATGGAGTTGTATTTATTTTAACTGAGTTAGACTCAGTTGAGCTAGTTGTATCTAGTCTAACTGAATGATACACTAGTGAGAGTGGAGTGAATTAATTAGTTAATTAATTCACAAATAATAACTCATTAATCAACTTAACAATACAACAATTAACTACAGTGCATGGCAGTTTCAGTGGAGACCCAGTGGAGAGATAGGTGAAAGGGCGAGATAGACTATCTGCTGTGACTATAGTGATGCATTGATTGCATAACACACACATTGGAGATGCCAATGAGGATTGCATAGTGCAAGCAAGGGTAATTCGAATTCATTCAGAGCTATTCTTCTGCAGGGATTGCATAGTGGAGGCAGGCTAGAAAAGGGCATAGGTCGGTGCATGGATTTGCAAGATTGGTCCTGATTAGTGTATGACGATTGTACTATACTGAGAGCTTGATAAGATTTGTATGAGGATTGTAATATGATCTCCATGATACATAATATATAGTTGGGATTTTCAGCTTCAGGCTTTCCTGGTTTGAAAAAATTGTGTTATGTGCGATTGTTTTTATTTATGCTTTACAAGTGTGTGCAATTAAATTATTCGCAAAATATTAACAAGTGGAATTGATTCAGTATCTTGCATAAAGTTAAATAGTGTGAGATATGGTGGATCAAGGAAATATGCATGCTTAGTGCATATAATTTCTACATGGTATCAGAGCATTGTTAATTGAAGATTTCAATTGTAAAGTGAGTTTGTGCTGGTGGACAATTCGAATTTGCTGCAGAAGATTCCTGGTGCAAAAGTTGAGTATACATTGAATGGATTTCAATGGGTTGCGATTGGAGTATTCCCTTGATGGGAGCTTGAATTACATAGCCTGGAAGGACAGGATGGAGGCAGTGTTGGAGGATAATGGACTGAAGGAGTTCATCGATAACGATGTTCCTAAGCTGGGACCTAGCGATGCTACATTACTTGACGCATGGCAAGAGAAGACAACAAAGACAAGAATAATTTTGTTGGAAGGTGTGAAGGACCATATTGTCTCTAGCCTTCATGGGAAAGCCACTCCATTCTTAATGTGGAAGGCTTTAACAGATTTTTTCCAAAGCAGAAGTGACCAGAGGAAGTTGGCACTTAAAGACAAGCTCAGAAAAATAAAAATGGAGAAGGGCGACAGTATTCCAAAATACCTCACGAAGTTTGTCCATTGATGAGGATGGGCTAGGAAGGTAATGTATGGGGGATTCTTCATTGTTGATAGCCAATTGGAGAGCTTGGCTCTCCTTGGGCTTCCAAAGAGTTGGCATAGCTACGAAGACTCTATCAATGAATGGGAGAAACTGCCAGGATGGGAGCAACTTTGGTCGAATCTTGTGTAGGAGGAGATAAGGCGGGGTACCAGGGATGGATCTTCATCGAAGAATGAAGATGAAGAGAATTGCGCTTTGGCTACCAAAGCAAGGAAAGGGAAGGGAAAGAAATATCCTTCAAAATCCAAAGTTGAAGGCAAGAAGCAGGATTTGTCCAAAGTGAAGTGTTTTCACTGTCACGAGCATGGACATTTCACTACTAACTGTCCACAGAAGAAGAATAACAAGAAGGCCGCTGGAGCTGCAGCTGGAGAGGCCTTAGCCTCGCAATTTTAACTTGACTTCTCCTTGATCACTTTCTTGGTTTCAAGTTGTATGGGATCGGTGTGGTATCTTGATAGTGGTGCATATTTCCATATGACAAGAGACAAAGAGTTGTTTAGTGACTTGGAGGAGAAGGAACTCCAGATGCATATAGAGATGGGCGACGATGGTTGGTACAGTGTGACTGGAATTGGGACCATTACCTTTGATAGGGATTCTGGTAATCCATTATTTTTGAAGAATGTTATGCATGTTCCAGATCTGAAGAAGAACTTGGTCTCGGTCGCAATGTTGGAAGATAGAGATTACGATGTTGTTTTCAGTGAGGGAAAAGCCTTCTTCGACATAAAACAATGGGTCAAACCAAGAAGATAGAGGTTCGAATTAAGAATCTATACAAGATGGAGGTAGATGGTTTCACTGCAATGGTGGGCAAAGCAGAAGAAGTGGTGAGCTGGGATGAAGGCGAATTATGGCACAGGAGATTGGGCCATCTTCACCATGGCGCTTTGAAGATATTGCAGCAGATTTTTGCTAGAATTCCCAAGGGTAATATTGCACAGTCAGATCAGTGCAAGGGATGTACTATGGGTAAGTTTGTGAAGACCACCTTTCATGAGAAGAAGAACCGTGCTTCGGTGATCCTAGAGAGAATTCACACAGACGTGTGTGGACCTTTCCTTGGTTGCTTCAATAGGAAAACACAGGTATTATGTTATATTTTTTGATGACTATTCTCTTAGATGCTAGATCTTCTTCATGCAGAAGAAGAGTGAAACGTTCTCAAAGTTTTGTGAGTTCAAAAAATTGGTGAAGAAGGAGTCGGGGAAGCAAGTGAAAGCTCTACGGAGCGATAATGGTGGTGAATACATCTCGGGAAAATTCAAAGACTTCTATAGCAAAGAAGGAATTCGAAGAGAACTCATAGCACCTCATAACCCATAGCAGAATGGGGTCACGGAGAGAAAGAACAGAACAATCATGGGTGCTTCACGAGCGATGTTGCATGACCAGGGCCTACCGATGCACTTGTGGGCGGAAGCATGCAACACTACGGTTTATATGCAAAACCGTTGTCCTCATAGAGTACTTGGCATGAGTACACATGAAGAAGCTTTTACTAGTAAGAAGCCTGATATTTCTCATTTGAATATTTTTGGCTCATCTGTTTACATTCATGTGACAAAGGATGCCAGGAAGAAGTTGGGATATTTGTGGGGTACACAAAAACACCCCATAATTATCATGTGTATTTTCCAGATAGATGGATGACTATTGTGCGACGGGATCTAAAATTCAATGAGGTGAAAGCCATGAAGTTGTCGCTTGAGAGGGAGCTACACTTGCATGCAGAGGAGGAACTTCTTCTTCCCAAAGATGAGCCTCTAGATGTGGATCAGCCAGAGGAGGAGATTCATGGAGTGGAGGAGTCCACTCATGCAGAACCAAACATCAGACAAGGTAGAAAGCGTACCACATAAGCTGAGAGACTGAAGGTGGATGCGACATAGAATGTAGGAGTTCCTACATCACAACGCAGACAGAGACAGTCACCTGACCGTTATACTGGATACATGGCTCTTATGAGAAAGTGTATCATGACAAAGCCATTTTATTTTGAAGAAGCAGTGCAGGAGCCCACATGGGTATATGCCATGATGGAGGAGTATGACTCCATTGTCAGAAACAGTGTTTGGGAGATTGTTCCAAGGCCAGTGGGAAAATCAGTTGTAGGATCAAGATGGATCTACAAGGTAAAGAAAGTTGCTGATGGGAGCATCGAGAAGTATAAGGCAAGACTTTTTGCCCGAGGCTTCTCACAGATTGAGGGGATTGACTATGAAGAAGCCTTTGCACTTGTCGCATGGTATTCTTCCATACAGACCATCATTGCTCTCTCGGCGCAGATGGGTTGGCACATTCATCAAATGGATGTGAAGACTGTGTTCCTTAATGGGATCATTGAGGAAGAGGTGTACATTGAGTGGCCTGAAGGATTTGAGATCTTGATCACATGTGTCTGAGCTCAAAAGAACAGCTAGCAGGTGCATGCAGGCTTCTGCAATGGCAGACACATACTCGGATCATGGCCTATTTCTCATAGACTTGGCCTGCAAGAGTGAGGTGGATGCAAACCTGTTCCGTATTGTGGTAGAGGTAAGATTTTATTAATCATTGCTTATGTTGATGATTTAATACTAACGAGGTGATGACGGTTAATCTGATCATGCAAGGTAGATCACCTTCAAGGAGTTTGAGATGATTGGGCCTCCTTCATTATTTCCTTGGATTGGAAATATGGTAGCGGGAAGGTGAACTATTTGTGTCTCAAGGAAAGTATGCCCGGGAGATACTAGAGAAGTTTCACATGCAAGGCTGCAAGCCTATCGACACTCCTCTTCCAGGAAATTGGAGGAAAGAGGGTGCTACATCGGTAGAGGTAGTGGATGCCACTGTTTATTGACAGTTGGTGGGTTTTCTCATGTATTTAGTTAATAAAAGACTGGACATATTCTATGCGGTGAACCAACTTTCACAAGCGATGGTTAAGCCTACCAAGCTCTTTTGGAAGGCAGGCAAGCATGTTTTGAGATATCTCAGGGGCACATCTAAGTATGGTTTATGGTATAGAAAGACAGATGAGGTGAAGTTGCATGGCTATGTAGATTGGGCAGGAAGCCCAACAGACAGAAAGAGTGCATCAATAGGGATTTTCAGTATCGAATCTATGGAAATTTCTTGGTACAACAAGAAACAAAGATCCATGGAACTCAGTTCAGCGAAAGTAGAATACATGGCAACAAGTCAAGCTGCATGTGAGGCTATCTGGATGAGGAAGATCCTAGTTGGTTTGTTCAGTTCACATTTAGATCCCACAATGATACATTGTGATAATCAGAGTTGCATTAAACTCTTAGTTAATCCTGTGTTTCATGATAGATCTAAACATATTGATATCTGATATCATCATATCAGAGATTGTGTGCAGTGTAAGATCATGTTGCTTCAGTACATTCCTACGGAGGATTAGGATGTAGATATTCTGACGAAGGCGTTCACCAGGAGAAAATTCGAATACCATAGAGGCAGGATTAGGGTGAAGGATAATCCCTATCTTGTTGAGAGGGAGCGTTGAGATTCAACAAGATAATGGGCTTAGTGAAAAGAGTCGCCTTCACTAATTGGGCACGTAGGCTATTTTTGGCACAAGTCTATTTTTAGACTATGTCCATTCTTAGACATGATGATCATATTTCAAAAGTTGCAGGATGCTATTTTTGAATGGTTTTTCAAGTTGGAAAAATATATGAAATTCTATTTTTAGAATATTGGGTGAAGTCTATTTATAGATCGTTGATCTAAAAATAGATGCATGTCGGTATTAGCTCATAAATAAAAATCGGACACTAAACAACAACTTATTCTCTTGGAGCGCCTTGTTTCAATGCACAGATGTGACATCGGTGGTGGGGAATTACACAATTCCCAAGGGTTGCGGAGCTAATGCATGGAGGACCTCGGTTAGAATATTATTGACGGAGTTATGACAGAGTTGGAAGAGTAGTTTATGGAGTTGTATTTAGTTTAACTCAGTTAGACTCAGTTGAGCTAGTTGTAACTAGTCTAACTGAATGATACACTAGTGAGAGTGGAGTGAATTAATTAGTTAATTAATTCACAAATAATAACTCATTAATCAACTGAACAATATAGCAGTTAACTACAATGCATGGCAGTTTCAGTGGAGACCCAGTGGAGAGATAGGTGAAAGGGCAAGATAAACTATCCGTTGTGACTATAGTGATCCATTGATTGCATCACACACACATTGGAGATTCCAATGAGGATTGCGTAGTGCAAGAAAGGGTAATTCGAATTCATTCAGAGCTATTCTTCAGCAGGGATTGTGCAGTGGCGGCAGGCTAGCAGAGGGCTGAGATCGGTGCATGGATTTGCAATATTGGTCCTGATTAGTGTATGAAGATTATACTGTACTGAGAGTTTGATAAGCTTTGTATGAGGATTGTCATATGATCTCCACGATACATAATATATAGTTGTGGTTTTCAGCTTCAGGCTTTCCCGGTTAAAAAAAAAATTGTGTTATGTACAATTGTTTTCATTTATGCTTTACATGTGCATGAAATTAAATTATTCGCAAAAGATTAACAGGTGGAATTGATTCAGTATCTTGCATAAAGTTAAATGGTGTGAGATCAGGTGGATCAAGGACATATGCATTCTTAGTGCATATAAATTCTACAAGTTGTTACTGCATGAGTGCCTTGTGCACGTTCGTGTGACCCGTTTTCTGTTTTCTCCCTTGTGGTTTCATTCGGGCAAGTCGGGTCATGCCGTGTGAGAGCGCCCAAGGAAACGCATTCGGGTTGGGTCCAGTCATGTCGTTTCGTGTGAGGGCGCTCAAGGAAACGCTTTCAGGATGGGTCGGATCGTGTCAGGGCGACCGTATAAAAAATGCTAAGTTGTGACCGCTCGTGTGCCTTGTGCATGTTCATGCGACCCGTTTGTCATTTGCTCCCTTGTGCCTTTGTTTGGGCGGGTCGGGTCATGCCATGTGACGGCCTCCAAGGAAAATCGTTCAGGTCGGGTTGGGTCGGGTTGGGTCATGTGAGGGTGGTCCTATTGAAAATGCTAAGTTGTGACCACCTGTGTTCCTTGTGCAGGTTCGTGCGACCCATTTTTCATTTTCTCCCATGTGCCTTCATTCGGGTGGGTCGGGTCGTGCCATGTGAGGGCACCCAAGGAAACACGTTCGGGTTAGGTCGGGTCATGTGAGGGCAGCCATATAAAAAATGCTAAGATTTGACCTCCAATGTGCCTTGTGCACATTCGTGCGACCCATTTTCTGTTTTCTCCCTTCTACCTTCGTTTGGGCGGGTCGAGTTGTTTTGTGTGAGGGTGCCCAAGGAAACACGTTTGGGTCGGGTCATGTGAGGGTGGCCATATAAAAAATGCTAAGTTGTGACTGCGCGTGCACCTTGTGCACGTCTATTCTACCCGTTTTTGTTTGCTCCCTTATGCCTTCGTTTGCGGGTCGGGTCGCGCCATGTGAGGGCGCCCAACGAAATGCATTTAGGTCGGGTCGGGTCAAGTCCTGTGAGGGAGGTCATATAAAAAATTCTAAGTTGTGACCGCTTGGGCACCTTGTGCATGTTTATGCGACCCATTTTCCGTTTGCAACCTTGTGCCTTCGTTTGGGCAGGTTGGGTCGTGCCATGTGAGGGCACCCACGGAAACGTGTTTGGGTCAGGTTGGGTCATGTGAGGGAGGTTGTATAAAAAATGTTAAGTTGTGACCACCCGTGTGCCTTGTCCACGTTTGTGTGACCTGTTTTTTGTTTTCTCCCTTGTGCCTTCATTCGAGCAAGTCGGGTTGTGCTGTGTGAGGGCACCCAAGGAAACGAGTTCAAGTGGGTTCATGTGAGGATGACCATATAAAAAATGCTAAGTTGTGACCACCCTTATGCTTGAGGCACTTCTCTGAGACATGTTTGTCATTTTCTCCCTTGTGCCTTTGTTCGAGCGGGTCAGTTCGTGCCATGTGAGTGCACCAAAGGAAATGCATTCAGGTAGGGTCAGGTCGAGTCGTGTGAAGGTAGTTGTATAAAAATTGCTAAGTTGTGACTGCTTGTGTGCCTTGTGAATGTTCATGCGATCCGTTTTCCATTTTCTCCCTTATGCCTTTGTTAGGACCGGTCAAGTCATGCCATGTGAGGGCGCCCATAGAAACACGTTCGGGTTGGGTCGAGTCGGGTCGTGTGAAGGTGTTTGTATTAAAAATGCTAAGTTGTGACCACCCATGTGCCTTGTGCACGTTCATATGACCTGTTTTTCATTTTCTCCCTTGTGCCTTCGTTCGGGTGGGGTCGTGATCTATGAGGGTGCCTAAGGAAACGCGTTTGAGTTAGGTCGGGTCCTGTGAGGGCGGTCATATTAAAAATGCTAAGTTCTAACCGCCCATTTGCCTTCTGCACCTTTGTGCGAGATGTTTTTCGTTTTCTCCCTTATTCCTTCGTTTAGTCGGGTCGGGTCATGCCTTTTGAGGGCACCCAAGGAAACATGTTTGGTTGGGTCGAGTTGGGTCGTGTCGTACCATGCGAGGGCACACAAGGAATCACATTTGGGCGAGTTAGTTCGGGTCGGGTCATGTGAGGGCGGCTATGTCAAAAATGCTAAGTTGTGACATCCCATGTGCCTTGTGCATGTTCGTGCGACCCATTTGTCGATGCCTCCTTCATGCCTTCGTTCGGGAAAGTTGGGTCGTGTTGTGTCGTGTCAGGGCACTCAAGGAAATGCATTCATGTGGGTTGGGTCGAGTTGGGTCGTGTAAGGGTGCCCAAGGAAATGCATTGAAGCAGGTTGGGCTGGGTCGGGTCGTGTGAGGGTGCCCAAGGAAACATGTTTGGGAGGGTCATGTGAGGGAAGTCGTATCAAAAATTCTAAGTTGTGACCACCCATGTGCCTTGTGCACATTTGTGTGGCCTGTTTTCTGTTTGATCCTTCATGCCTTCGTTTGGGTGGGTCGAGTTATGTCGTCTCAGGGCACTCAAGGAAACACATTCGATTGGGTCATGTCATGAGAGGGTGGCTGCATAAAAAATTTTAAGTTGTAACTCCTAAACAATGTTTCTCTTGTGCCCCTTAGTTGCTTGTTGGTTCTGTTGAAATTGGCTCTTCACTATATCGTTCAGCTACCCCCTTTCTGGTGGGGCGGAGGGGTTAGATTTTGGTGTGAAAGGTGGGTTGGTAATTGAGTTTTTTTTTTGGGTGTGCCTGAAGAATGGCCTTGGGTCATTTGTAGGGTCGCTGAATTTCATCTTCTCTCCATGCCCACATAGTAGCATATGAGTGGTAACTTTTCCCATGCTCGTGTTTGGAGGCATATGTAAACAAAGTTCCCCTTCCACCCTGTGTTCTTAGATTTTTATGTGGGTTGCTATGTGTGGCTCCTTGAGACGGTTGGTCACCTGCCTATGTCTCTCTCGTGCCCCTTGGTCACTCATTGGCTCTGTTGAAATCAGTTCTTCGCTATATCATTCACCTCCTCCCTTTTTGGTGGGGGGGAGGGGTTTAATTTTCATGTGAAAGGTTGGTTGGTAATTGAGTTGTTTGCTTGGGTGTGCTTGAATAATGGCCTTGGGTCATTTGTATGGTCGCAGACTTTCATCTTCTCTTTATCCCCAATTGGTATCATATGAGTGGTAATTTCTTCCATCCTTGTCTTGGGAGGCATATGTGAACAACCTTCCCCTTCCACTCTATGTTCTCAGAGTTGGATGGGTTTGATGTGTGTAGCTCCTTGAGACGGTTGGCCACTTGCCTATGTTGCTCTCTTGCCCCTTTGTCGCTCATTGGCTCTATTGAAATCAGCTCTTCGTTATGTCTCCCATGTGCCCCTTTGTCACTGGTTTAATGCAGAAGTGTCCTCAGACATGTACTTTTATTGATAATGGAAAATAAATTACATAAAAAGTTGCAAGAGTTTACAAACGTAAACTTCTACTAAATTTGCAATTAGGGGACTAACCTATTTATAAGCTATATGTCCTAACTTAATTTAGTTATGGATCACTTGAAAAAACAACAAGTGTCCATTTACAATATATGATCTTCTATCCAATCTACTAACTTTATTCCTATAGAGTCCTATCTTTGCTAACAATATTCTATTTCTAATTGTCTCTAAAATTTATTAAATATTATAATTTAATAAATATTTTTATCCTAACTTTACATTATTATACTTGGATCATCTAACATTCCCCCCTATGATCCAAAGATACATTACAACATATACCAAGTTCATCTCTGAACTTAGTAAATTTTATTCTGCCAAGAGGTTTGGTGAAGATACCGAAGGTCTGATCTTCTAAAGGACAATAAATCGGCTTGATGACATTCTTTGCAATGAATGATTCGATATGATGATACTTGGTGTCCACATGCTTTGTATTTGAATGAAAAATTGGATTCTTGGCAAGCTTTATTGCTGATTGGTTGTCGATGAATAATGAAGTAGCTTCTGCTGGAGAAATTCCCAAGTCCTATAAAAATCTATGCAACCAAACAATCTCACATGCTGCTTCCCATGCTGAAATGTACTCTACTTCTGCTGAAGAAGTGGCCATTGTAGCTTTCTTATTGCAACTCCAGGAAACTGCAGCTGACCCCATGTTTATTAAATAACCTGAGTTTGATGCCCTATCATCAATACTGCCAACAAAGTCGACATCTAAAAATTCACCAAGTAAAAAAAATTTAGTCTTTTTGTAAAGAAGACCAAAATTTTTTGTTCCTTGGACATAATGAAGAAATCTTTTGGCTGCATTCCAGTGACTGTCTTGTGGTTCCTGCATAAAGTGGGAAAGAATATTGACGGCATAAGAAAGATCTGGTTGAGTAGTTGTAAGATAAATCAGGCTAGCAATCAATTGTCGATAAGTAGTGCTATCCACCATTCCCCCCCCTTCAAATTTTGAAAGTTTCAAGTTTTGTTCCATAGGGGTGAGAACAAGCTTGCAATCCTAAATTCCAAATCGCTGAAGAATTTCTGCTGCATTCTTGCTCTGAGAAATTAATATATGATGTGGACGTTGGAATACTTATGTTGACACCTAATCCTATGGGATGGGTGTGAATATTCAATATTGTATATTATTTAATATTAGGAAATAAGGAAGGCCAAGAGTCATTGGGAGATGAATCCCAATAGCCTCACCTCCATGTATAAATGCATGTTCATTCTTTATTCAATAACACATTCTGATTTGAGGAGTTAACTCCTGGTTTGACATGGTATCAGAGCCAGTCCCACTATTGGCATTTCTGCCTATGGTGTAACTCCCTCTCCTTTGCTCAGTCAGTTTTTTAATAATAATTTTTGCTGCTCCTACTTATTGCTATACTGTTATTCTGCATTTTTTTTTATCTCTGCATAGTTCCTGAAACACTGCAAATTGCAGCCTCCCTCTGCAGTCCTGCAAAGATCCTATCCCATATTTTTTGTAACAAGCCTCTCGGCCTCCCTCTCTCCAACGCTCTCCTTTCCCAACACCTTTTCACTCAACTCAACTCCCCATTCCACTGTGCCCTCCCTTCTACTCGTTCCCCCACCCCTTTTCTCCTGCTACCTATCTCTCCGCCCCTCGGCCCTCTCCCTTCTAGCGCTGTCGACTCATATTCATCTCACCACAAATATCCCCACTGCGCTCCCTTCCTTATTCACTCGCTCACTCCACATTACATAACATTGTTTTAACACTCACTACTGCCCACCATTCATAACAGTTTTACTGCTTATATACAGCTCCCGGCTCCTCTGTTGTAAAATGTTGTCCCCTGCCTTCCCTTATACGTTGTCTTCCTGCTCCATTTAATACCTGCACATACCTCAATTTATATACTCGCCCTCCATTTATATACCTGCGCATAACATGGTTATGTTTTGTCAGCTCTGTCATATAATATAGTCCTCCATCCTGTAATATGCCGCACCTACATTTAACACAACGTCGCCTCAACGCCTCAACGCGTGGTATACTCCACCATATATACACGCAGTCCGCTCCATTTACAATACGCAATCCATATTACGTTCTACATGCTATCTTCATTTACCGCTTCTCCTATCTACATATATTGCCTTCTATCTATTTAATACGTTGGTTTGACATACGCCCCTCCTGCATATAACGCCCTCTGTCATATTCAATACGTTGTCTCCCATTAACACATAATACCACCCTTTCATATATAATACAACGTTGTGGTATTACATACCGCTCCCATTTGTATACATCACCCTCTCCCATACTGATACATCGCCCTCCTCCCATTTGTATACATCGCCCTCTCCCATTTCTTAATACAATTCATTCATAATAGCACTTTCTCATATATATTCACGCTCCCTTTCATATTTAACAATACCGCCCCTCCTCATTTAACACTCCATACTGCCCCTCATACTGCTCCCCACTATTACCATATATATACCGCCTCCACATTTTCAATACATATATACAATCCTTCTTCAAACACAACAAATATATATATATATATATAGATTTTGTGTAGAATTTAGTATTTGCAGCAAAGAGTTTTTTTTTTAAATTCAGAGTATTTTCCAGCAAAGATTTTTTGTCCCCTTTAATTGAACAAATTTCCAGAGTTGAAAGTTTTTCTAGCAGAATTTTTTTCCTCTTCAGAAGAATTTTTTTCCAGCAAACTAATGCATTCTCTCATCTATATTGTTGGGGTGGTTCTCTCCGGCAAAGAGAACTATCTTGAATGGTCTCGGAAGATTAAACACACACTCATTTTTAATGGGTTGTGGAAAGGAATCTGTGAAGGACAAGAAGGAAATCCACTAGCAAAGCCCACTTCAGACAAAGAGCTCGCCATTTGGGAAAACAAGAACTGTAAGGCCTATGCCTTGATTGCAGCTTCCGTAAATGAAGAGGTGAGCTGCCACATTTCATCTTTCTCAAATGCCTATGATGCCTTGAGAAAGCTAAAAGAACTCTATGACTCACATTCAAAATTAGAAAATGTTCAATTGATGATTAAGCTGTTCAGTCTTGAAATGAAGAATGATGATCCCCTTGCTTTAGCTTCAGAAGTTAGATCTATCATGCATTATATTGAAATCACTGGTGTAAAAATGGACATATCTCTCATAGCATATGTTAAGGCATTATATCCGACTTACTCACATTATCTTGAGTCTTTGCAAGCAAGTGGGAACCTTGAGCATATCACTTTTGATACACTTGAGAAAAAGTTTGCAGAAAGAGAGAAAGCTTTCGGGAAGATGACAGTCCCTTCGTCTTCCGAAGAGGCTGCATACTTGGCACATAGAGAAAAGAGTCATGCTCCAGATTCATCCAGAGGAAGAGGTGGCAGAGGAGGGAGAGGAAGAAGAAACTTCATATAAAGGGGGGGCAGACAATCTGACAAATCCAATCTTCATTGCACACATTGCAATAGAGATGGACATGATGCATCCAAATGCAGAACACCTTGGGAGAAAAATGAGCAGCAAAGAAATCAAGACAAAGGTAAAACACCTGAATCTGCTCATTATGTTCTAGCACATTATAATAATGGAGTAACTGAAGACTTATTTGATGTTTCATTTACTTCATGGAGAGATGATTGGTTGCTAGATTTAGGAGCAACATGTCACATGACATTTAGAAAAGATTTTTTTGAAGAATTCACTGACAAAGTTGATGGAGCAGTATATTTCGCAGATAAATCCAAACTCAAGCCATCAGGGCTTGGCACAGTCAGGCTTAAGTTGCCTGGTCTTCCAGATCATATCCTACATGAGGTTCTATACCTCCCTGAGTTGAGGAGAAACTTGTTGTCCTTAGTCCAAATCCGCCAGCAAGGACAGTCCATTCACTTGTTTGATGGCAAGGCAGAGGTCAGAAAAGCATCAGATCACTCACTTGTCATGGAGGGAATAGAAGAAGGGAGACTCTTGAAGCTGAAAGGTTCATCTGCTGATGCTCAAAACTTTGCATTTAGTTCACATCATGATGAAGGTACATTCCCATCAAGTCTTTTATGGCATGCTAGATTTGGACACTTAAACTATGAAAGCCTTCGTTTGTTGAAGAAAAATGGTGTTAATGGACTGCCTACAATTCCTAGAAAACCCAAGGAATGTGATGCTTGTATTCTAGGAAAGCATAGCAAACAACAATTTCATGATTCACACTCCAGAGAACATAGAAAACTTGAGCTTGTTCATTCAGATTTATGTGGCCCTATGCCTATTTCTTCTGCAAATGGAAACAAATACATGATGACATTTATTGATGACTACACCAGAATGTGTTGGATTTACTTACTGAAGAATAAGTCCGATGCTTTTCAAACTTTCAAGAATTTTCATGCATGGATTGAAAATGATGCACAAACACATATTGGCTCTCTACGTACTGATAATGGAAAAGAATACACTTTAAACGAATTTGAAAATTATCTTCGTCAACATGGAATCAAACATCAAACAACTGTGCCATATAATCCAGAACAGAACGGTGTAGCTGAAAGAATGAACAGAACTATTTTAAATATGGTCCGCTCCATGTTATTTTTCAAGAATGTAAAATTGATGTTTTGGGCTGATGCGGTTCTATGTGCTGTTTACATAAAGAATAGGTGTCCTTCAAGTTCAATTAGAAACAAAACTCCTTTTGAAATGTGGCATGGCCACATTCCTTCGGTAAAGCATCTCAGGGTCTTTGGGTCCACCTATTATGCCTTGATACCCAAGGGTCAAAGGAACAAACTTGGTGCTAGAAGTCGCAAATGTATCTTCTTGGGGTACTCCAATACCTCCAAAGGATATCGTCTCTATGATGAAGCAAATAAGAAATTTTTAATAGCAAGAGATGTCATATTTCTTGAATCTTCCAAGAGTGACAAGGTTGTTGAGTGGAAACTTGATCGCCTGGATAGATTCACACATGCAAAGTCTTTCCAAGAATTTGATAATGTGATTCCACATCTTGAAGGGGGGATTCCGATATTGAATCAAACTGTGGAATCATGTCCTGAAGCACTCTCTCCCCCACATGAAGAAACAACCACGGATGACACATTGGATGATGTGATTGACAGAATTGGGAGATTGAATCTTAAATCAATCCCAACTCAGTCAAATGACCAGCCTGGGCCATCTCAGAAAGGTCCTCCCAAATGGCTGACAAAGACACTGGAGGATGTTCATCCTGATGAGGTTGGAAAAACAAGAACAAGAAGTTCCACTCAAGAAATCGAAGGTGATGTAGATAATTCTGATTCCCCTGTTGATATGGATATTGCTTATAACTGTGAGTTGAGTTTGTCTACAGATCATGAACCAACTTCCTTCAAAGAAGCTGCTTCTCATGATGAATGGAAAGAAGCGATGCAGAAGGAGTATGATGCCTTGATAAAGAATGGCACTTGGAAGCTAGTTGATCCGCCTTTGGGAACAAAACCAATTAGCTGTAAGTGGGTCTACAAGAACAAGTATAAAGTAGATGGCTCACTTGACAAGCACAAGGCCAAGCTTGTGGCAAAAGGTTTTGCACAAAAATAAGGAATCGATTGTGAAGAAACTTTTGCTCCCATAGCAAAATGGACCACCATCCAGACTCTCTTTGCCCTAGCAGCTCAGAATGGATGGAAATTCCATCAGATGGATGTAAAAACCGCCTTTTTGAATGGAGATCTAAAGGAGAAAGTTTTTATGTCCTAGCGAGAAGGACTTTTTGTAAAGGGCCAAGAACACAAAGTTTGCAAGCTTGTAAAATCCGTATATCCTCAAGCAAGCAATTAACAGCTCCGGGTATGAGAAATTGACCGAGCATCTTCCGAAACTTGACTTCAAACATTTTGATCTTGATGATGCAACTTTGTTTGTTAAGAAAGTTGGAAAAACAATAGACATTCGTGGTATATGTAGATGATTCGTTGGGTCAGAAACAATGAGAGATATATTGCATCCATGAAGAAAGAGGTTGACAGTTAAGGAAATGACTGATTTGGGTCATGTTCATTACTATTTGGGTATTGAAGTAATTCAACATCCTAAATTCATATTTCTTTCAAGAAGTACATTGGGATCTCTCGAACAAATTTGGCATGGATGACTGTGAATCCCTTAACCACTCCAATGGAACAAAACTTGAAGCTCACATCTATTGAAGGGAAGGAATTTGAGGATGCAACTAAGTATAGACAACTTGTAGGAAGTCTTATCTACCTGACCACCACTAGACCTGACATTTCATTTGCTGTTGGAATCCTCTCAAGGTTCATGCAAAAACCTTGTGAAGGACATTCGTCTGCTGCGAAAAGAGTGTTAAGGTACTTAAATGGGACTCAAGACTTTGGACTCAAATATACACAGGTAGGCGACTTCAGCTTGGTCGGATACTCTGATTTAGACTTTGATGGCGACAAAGAAACAGGGGTGTCTACTACAGGTTACACCATGAGTCTTGGATCAGGAGCTGTCTCATGGAGATCACGCAAATAGTCAGTTCCAGCAGATTTGACTTTTTCTTCAAATCCAAGATAGTAGTGAAGTAGTCCTAAATCTGTCATCTTAAAAACTGCATGTAACACCTTTTCCACCTGTGCAATATGATAATCATTGTTGCCAGTGATAATAAGATCATCAACATACATAACCAAAATCACCAGATTTTTACCTTCTTGGCGTATATACAAGGTATCATCAAATTCACTTCGTTGAAAACCAACTTTCCGAAGGTATTCATCCATTTTAGCATACCAAGCTCGGGGAGGTTGTTTTAACCCATATAAAGCCTTTATCAGTTTGCACACTTTATGTTCCTACCCTTCAATTTCAAAACCTAGTGGTTGTGTCATGTACTCTTCTTCCTGTAAATCTCCATTGAGGAAAGCACTTTTTACATCCATCTGATGAACTTTCCATCCTTGTTGAGCTACTAAGGCAAGTGTGAGTCGAATGGTGTTCCATTTAGCGGTAGGAGAAAACGTTTCCTCATAAACTATCCCTTCCTGCTGCGCAAAACCCTTAGCAACAATTCTTGCTTTATACTTGTCAATTTCACCATTTTTCTTGTACTTAATTTGGTAAACCCATTTGCATCCGATGGGTTTAACATTCTGAGGACAATCAACAAGTTTCCAAGTGTTACTGTCTTGAACTGCCTAATATTCATCAACCATAGCTTGTTTCCATTCTTTATGTTTTACTTCCTCTCGGTATGTAGAACGTTCAGTAAAATCATTTGCTATCAAGGCTCCTTATATTCTTTGTGACCCCCTTGTTCCTGTTTTATTCTATTCATTAGGCCTTACATCTTTCAAAATTTGAAATGCCCATTTTGGAAATTGATGTTCACTGGTTTGGGATTGTGAAAAATCACCATCATTGTAAAGAGGGTTGATATAAACTGATGTTTGTTGATCAACCACAGGTTCTAGGGATGGAGAGTCATTTTCAGAAGAACTCTTGCTGCTAGGAGAGTTTGATGAACTAATAGAAGACCCAGATGGCACTGATGAAGAAGACGGACTGGATGAATCATTTTCATATGAAGGAAAATCAAGTTCATACCAATATTGTGAATTTGGTTGACTTTGTAAATTTTCGTTTCTTTTATCACTTTTTGTTTCTAACTTTTGAAGAAGACTTTCAACTTCTTCAGCACTCTTACTCTCATTTTCATCAAAATTCACATCTCTTCTTACAATAAATTTCCCATTCGATAAAATTCGATACCCTTTCTTCTCATCAGAATACCCAATCATTATGCACTTCAAGCTTCATGCATCAAGCTTAGTTCGTTTTTCCTTCGGAACTAAGGCATAACAGACTGAGTCAAAAACTCTGAGATGTTTTACCCAAGGTTTGAAGACAAACCATGCTTCATAAGGTGTGATTCCATATAAAGAAGCAGTGGAGATCTATTTCTCAAGTAGACAGCGGTATGAATTGCTTCGGCCCAATATAAAGGACTTAACTTTTTGAAAGTTAACATAGATCGCGCCATTGCTAACAAGGTACAATTCATTCTTTCTACTACTCCATTTTTCTGCGGAGTGTAGACATTGGTAAGATGTCGTTTTATGCCATTATCCATGCAATAATTTTTTAATTCATTTGAATTTAATTCTCCACCATTTTCAGTTCTAAGAGTGCCAATCATCTCCTTTAATTCATTTTCAATAAGCTGACGAAAAGTTTTGAAATTTTCAAATGCTTTTGACTTTTGCTTCAAAAAATATACCCAAGTCAACCTGCTAAAATCATCAACAAAGAGTAAGAGATATCTGCAACCTCCAAGCGAAGTTGGGAAGGGTCCACAAATATCACCGTGAACCAACTACAAATGCTTGTTTGTGTGCCATGAACTTGTAGGAAAAGTCTCTCGATGTTGTTTTCCAAAAATGAAATATTCACACTTTGCATTTCCCCTTTTGAAAGTTGGAAGTCCCTTAACCATCCCCTGTTTTTGTAACTGAGAGAGACTTTCCAAGTTGAGATGGCCATATCTTACATGCCACAATTTGATCGGTGAAATGTCTGTACTTGCTGCTCCCGCAAAGTCAGAATTTCTTAGAATAACTGTCCCTTTCATCCTTAATAGTTTTCCATCTTCATAACTTGTCATTATTGTTTGCATGTTCTGTTTGACTGAGTTAATTTTAACTAAGCCATCTTCCATAATCACCATATGTCCTACTTGTCGAATCGTGAGTAAAGATAACAAATTTTTCTTGAATGTTGGGACATACCATACATTTGAAATCATTTTTTCTCCAATGCTTGGTAAAAAAAATTTAACTACGCCTTTGCTAGAAGGAGTATGTTTTGTTTTATCAGCAAGATGGATTGAATTTAGATGGAATTCTTTGAAATTCCAAAAGAAATCCCATCAAAAAGTCATGTGTTGAGTTGTGCCTGTATCCATAATCCATGCATCTTCATAATCACTTCTGAGAAAGCTTGAAACCTGGAAAGCTGTTGATTCTGTGTTGGTGAAAAAATATTTGGAACCATCAGGATCATCTTCATCATTTGCAAACTGTGGAGTGTTTGGATGAAACTTGGGAATTTTCTCAATAGAAGTTCTACAATCTGCCGCATAATGGCCAAATTTTTTACATCTCCTACAAAAAATTTGACTGAAATCGTTGCCTCTGCCTTGAGACTGTTCTCTTCCTTGATATTGTCCTTAGCCTCTGCTTTAGCCTCTGTTTTGAGTTTGTCCTCTGCCTGGTCTTTGTCCTCTGCCTTGATGATATCCTCTATTTTGATTGCTGCCTCTTCCTTGAAAATTGCTCCTTCCTGAATTATAGCCTCTACTGAAATTGTTTCCTCTGCTTTGATTGCAACCACGACCTTGGGCTGCTTGATTTTGATTGAAATTTTCTATTCCTCTGTTTCTTGAACTATCAGCTGAGGAGTTACTTGAGCTAGCTTCGATGAATAAGACATCTTCTCCAATCTATTTCTTCCTCCCAAAAATATTATCATGTTGGGCTAACATGTCACTCAATTCATCAAACTTTATCTTCTCTAACTTTCCAGTGACTTGCAAAGTTTCCAAAAAATGTGTATATGATGATGGAAATCCAGCAATTAAAATTGTGGTCAAGAAGCTTTCATCAACATCTTGAAAACCAACATTTATTATTTCTTGCTTGATGTTTCTAAGTCATGAAATATAATCAAGGACATCACCACCTTCAGTTAATTTTTGTTGAAGAAATTTTAATTGAAGATCAACCTTCTTTGATTCAAGTTGTGTATCAAAGAGATATTTGAATGTACATAAAGCAGTCCATGCATCTGAGGAATTTTCAATATGTATGTACATTTCATTATTAACCGAAGCTTTTATAAGAACTAATGCTTTGCCATTTTTTACTTCCCATTTTGCAAGTGAAGATGCATTTGTTGGCTTATTTGGCTTAATGTTGCTATCACAAATTTCATGCCACAATTCATTATATATGAGAGTGCTTTCAATTAGACGTTTCCATGTCTTATAAGATTTCACTCCTTATAGCTTATCAGATTCAGAGAACAGATTAATTAACTTTGACATTGTAGTGTTGAAGCAATGCACCAAAAGGATCAAGCACAAAAATTAGCAACTCGTCACACGAAACAGGCCACGCAAAAACGACACACGCCATGCAAAAAAAAGTGATCTATCAGGGCTTGGCCTTGACCCTCGTATAGTCATCGAAAAGAAAGAGAAAAATCACTGAGCTTTGCACTTGGCTCTAGTCAATTTCTCATTAAGTGTTTACAATGAAATATTTGCAAAATTTGACCACTTGAGAATGCCCTTAAACATTTCTTCTTAAAAGAAGTCTACCCCCCCTCAACGTAAAAGGTACTTTGAGTTACAAATAATAACCCTTATTTCTCCAAGAAAAATTACATTTGTTTCTCCAAAAACAATGACAACATTTTCACTTCACCTTATTGTTCCAAAATAAAACAATAAAAATATTCCTTCCACTCCTTATCTCTCCCAAAAATCACTCATTAAAAAAATATCTTTAATCCACCTTATCTCCTGACAAGCTCCATTATGATCATACTTTCCATTAAAATAATTATCAAAACTCTATGAAGTCACTTAAAGTGACGTTCAAATCACTTTATAATAGTTATTTATAAAAGATAAGGTGAAGATATCATTTTTAAGTCATTTGTAAATTTAATGATTTTGTTGACCTGTGAGTTGAGAGAAGGTTGCATTATCTCTGGAAATATTATGACATGAACAAGGATTTTATTACCTTCATCTTGTATTCTAACAGATCGGGTCCTCATACCACACTTCCGCTGGTATGAACAATATTGATCCACACACACAACAAGGCCTCCACGCAGATTTATAATTCACCAATGAAATTCACGCAACCTTCTAATAGCCCGTGACTTCAATGCCGTATGCTACAAATTCGCAAAGTTTTCCTACAACTCACCATTGATTAATTCAAATCGGACATACATGTGGGAGGCTTACCTCAACACTTACATTTATAGTTTTCAATCAGGCATCGATGGATAAATCGATGTTCCATTCTGCAATAGTGTGGACGCAGTTTGTGACTTCTCCCAGGTCCACGATCTATAAAAGAGGAACTGTTCCTCTGTTAAACACAATGAGACTCAGCGAACAATGTTACCATTGAATGCTGCTGGTTCGGTTCTCCTTATCTGCATAGTGGTCTCGTGCTGGACTTACTCATTGTGCAGAGGTGTCCAACTCGACTTGATTGTCGATCCTACCGGTGCAAGTTACAACACTTCAACACTCACCTTTTAAACTCGTGGTGTTGACCTCAATCCACTGCTGGAAGGCTCGGGACACTAGCTGCCACCATTAGTTGTGTGTTCATTCATCATATAGCTCGACTGTTGGTTGTTCGAACCTTGAATGCGATGGTTTCCAAATCCGTTGCTATGATTCACAGCATGGAAACTTATGTTGACCACCCTCTCTACACGACATATCTCAAACTTTATTTTTAGAGAGCGATGGATCCAATATGGCTTCTCCCAAACATTTTCTCATGAGTCTACGCCATTAGCTTAACTCATCCTTTCAATTCATCTTTTGACAAAAATTTAAAAATTCTGCAAAGCTGAAATCTTCACCTTCATGTCGTATGCATTACTGGTGGCTCTGATACCACATTAATATAGAAGTGTCCTCAGACACATACTTTTATTGATAATGGAAAATAAATTACATAAAAAATTGCAGGAGTTTACAAACATAAAATTCTACTAAATTTGCAGTTAGGGGACTAACCTATTTATAAGCTATATGTCCTAACTTAATTTATTTATGGATCACTTGAAAAAACAACAAGTGTCCATTTATAATAAATGATCTTCTATCCAATCTACTAACTTTATTCCTATTTTAGAGCCTAAGATACGACTCAATTCTAGAGTCCTATCTTTGCTAACAATATTCTATTTCTAAGTGTCTCTAATATTTATTAAATATTATAATTTGATAAATATTTTTATCCTAACTTTACATTATTATATTTGGATCATCTAACATGGTTGGCTTCGTTGAAATTAGCTCTTTTCTATGTCTCTCTCGTGCTACTTGGTGGCTCGTTGGCCTCGTTGAAATCATCTCTTCACTATATTGTTCAACTCCTTCGTTTTTGGTGGGGGGTGGGGGGGCGGGCACAGTGGTTCGATTTTCATGTGAAAGGTGGGTTGGTAATTGAGTTGTTTCTTTTGGTGCACCTAAAGAATGGAATTTGGTCATTTTTAGGGTCATCAATTTTCATCTTCTCTCCATCCCCACTCGGTAGCACATGAGCAGTAATTTTGGCCATGCTCGTCCTGGGAGGCATATGTGAACAAAATTCCCCTTCCGCTTTGTGTTCTCAGAGTTTGATGGGGTTGGTGTGTGTAGCTCCTTGCGATGACTTGCCGCTCGCCTATGCCACTCTTGTGCCCCTTGGTCGCTCATTTTCTTTGTTGAAATCGGCTCTTTCCTATGTCCCTCTCGTGGCCCTTGGTCGCTCGTTGGCTCTGTTGAAATCGACTCTTCTCTATATTTTTCACCTCCTCCCTTTTTGGTGGGGGGGAGGGGTTGGCTTTATGTGTGAAAGGTGGATTGGTAATTGAGTTGTTTATTTAGGTGAACATGAAGAATGGCCTTGGGTCATTTGTAGGGTCGTTTATTTTCATCTTCTCTCCATTCCCACTCAGTAGCACATGAGCGGTAATTTTTTCCATGCTCATTTTGGGAGGCATATGTGAACAAACTTCACCTTACGCTCTGTGTTCTTGGAGTTGGATGGGGTTGCTATGTGTGGCTCCTTGAGACGACTGGCCACCTACCTATGTCTCTCTTGTGCCCCTTGGTCGCTTGTTAGCTCCATTGAATTTGACTCTTCACTATATTGTTCACCTACCCCCTTTTTGGTGCAGGGGAGGGGTTGGATTTTCATGTGAAAGGTTGGATATTAAATGAGTTTTTTGTTTAGGTGTGCCTAAAGAATGTCCTTGGGTCATTTTTAGCATCGTTGACTTTCATCTTCTCTCCATACCCACTTGGTAGCACATGAGCGGTAATGTTGGCCATGCTTGTCCTGGGAGGCACATGTGAACCAAGTTCCCCTTCCACTCCGTGTTTTGAGATTTGGATGGGGTTTTTGTGCATGGCTCCTACAGACGACTAGCTACGCATCTATGTCACTCTCATTCCCCTTGGTCGCTTATTGGCTCTATTGAAATCATCTCTTCGCTATAGTGTTCGTCTTCTCCCTTTTTGGTGGGGGGGGAGGGGCTAGATTTTCATGTGAAAGGTGGGTTGCTAATTGAGTTGTTTGTTTGGGTGTGCCAGAAGAATGTCTTCGGGTCATTTGGAGGGTCTTCGACTTTCATCTTCTCTCTGTCCCCACTCAGTAACACATGAGTGGTAATGTTGGCCATTCCAGCCCTGGGAGGCATATGTGAAAAAAGTTAGCCTTTTGCTCTGTGTTCTCAGAGTTGGATGAGGTTGTTGCCTGTGGCTCCTTGAGATGATTGGCCGCTCTCCTATGTCGCTCTCGTTCCCCTTGGCCACTCGATGGCTCCGTTGAAATTGGATCTTTTCTATATTTTTCATCTCCTCCCTTTTTGGTGGGTGGGAGGGGTTGCAATTTCTCTCGTTGGCTCCGTTGAAATCAACTCTTCGCTATATTTTTCACCTCCTCCCTTTTTTTTGGGGGGGAGGGGTTGGATTTTCGTCTGAATGGTGGGTTGGTAATTGAGATGCTTGTTTTGGTGTGCCTAAAGAATGGCCTTAGGTAATTTATAGGGTGGTCGAATTTCATATTCCCTCCATCCCCACTCGGTAGCAGATGAGCGGTAATGTTGGCCATGCTTGTCCTTGGAGGCATATGTGAACAATTCCCCTTCCAGTTTGTGTTCTCAAAATTGGATGGGTTGTTGTGTGTCACTCCTTGAGATGAATTTCCTCTTCATTGTTTGGTTCTTTATGGTTTCAGTTTCTTATGCTTGTATTCTTTTGATGTCATCATTGTGGGTTGAGATACATACATTTAAGAGGAATGTGGAAGAGTTTTGGTTGTCAACCACCCCTCTTTCTTTCTTTTTCCATTGGGCGATGTGAGGAGTGCTTCTCTTTGTTGTAAAATTATGGTTTGGAATTCCTTTCAGAGTGCACATCGTCTGTCCTTGCATTGGCTTTGAGGTTTTGATAGATGTGGTGGCCCATATGTTTGATCGATTGGTTGGTTTTTTCCTTGCATATTGCGTGCACATTAGAATTTTCGGTTTGGAATGTTGAGACACAAGGTGATGAGTATTTTTTTTTTTATTGTGTATGCGATTGTGGTACAATGGGGAGGACGCTTCCTATGTTGAAAGTGGGGGCTATCTGGAAGGAGGACTTCAAGGTGGAATTCTTAGACCTCCATCCTCTTTGTGGAGGTGGTTGCAGGTGAAAAGTATTCATTGTCCAGTTAGTAAGCCAGTGGGGAAATCTCCTAGGTTTCTTGTATGTAGGGTGTGTGGGGTGTGGGGCTTCCTGATCCCTCCTCTTGTTCATATATGTTCATGCCTTTTCTAGTGAGCCTCCTGATTTGTGTTTATTTTCTTCCTTTGCCTTCACATCAAGATTTTTGTAGGAAATCAAGCGATCGAGGTCCACTGCTACTGTTGTCCAGGTGGACTCCTAGGTGGCCTCGGTGCATGGTAGGGAGGGTTGGGGGGAATTTTTAAGAGAGGTTGCATGTTTGGTCATTCTTGTTCTATTCCATTCATTTTCCTTTTGCATCAAGGGTGCCACAGGAGATCATACAATCGAGGTCCACTATTGTTGCTGACCAGGTGGGTGCCTAGGTGGCCTTAGTGCGGGGCGAGGAGGGTTAGGGTGGAAAATATAATAGAGGTTGTCAACTTGGTCATTCTCCTTTTACTTCCTTCATTTTCCTTTTAAGTGAGGTTTCCACAAGCAATCAAGCGATTGAGGTCGACCGTTGTTATTGTCCAGGTGGACTCCTAGGTGGCCTCGCTACTCAGCAGGAAGGGTTGGAGGGAATTTTTAAGAGACAATGTGGGGTTGGTTGTTCTCCTTTTATTTCCATAATTTTACTTCTCATTGAGTTCTTCGTAGGGGATCAGGTGATCAAGGTCCATCGTTGCTTCTATTCGGGTGTAATATCCCAAAATAGGGAAAATCTACAACAATAAGAATATCTTAAGATATTATTAAGTTGGAGCTATAGAAATACATGAAAAAAATAATGAGTGTTCAATGATAAATATAATCATATGATATGTTAAAAAAACATAGCCATCAAATGAGTGAAATAGCAGCAAAATAAGAACTTCTACACATTCCCAAGTGGGGAAAATGCAGAAAATAGAACCTGAAAACGTTATTTCTGAATGTCTGCATTTTTACTGGGTGAAATAACACTTGGTTCCCTTATAATATGATATTAAGCCCTCACATACAAAAGGGCATCAGAAAGAAATCCCTTTTGATATGTTAAACAAACCTCCCGACTTCATATTAGCTCAAAAATAGCCAAATCCCATGACTTAAGTTATGCAGAAAAGACTGAAGAAAATGAAAACATTATTTTCCTAGGGTTTCTATAGTATAATGATAGAAAAACATGGATATAGAACTCAATGGACCAAAATTCTAAGAAAATGAAGATCTAGCCTCCTTATTGCATTATAAAGACAACCCGGCAAGGGTTTCATGAGAGTACAAGTACAAAAAGACTAGATATGAATATTCAACTCTGAAAATGCAGTCTTACTGAAAATTTACAGAAATATTTATTAATAATACAAAAGAGGGATGAGTATCCCTTCCTCTAGCTTTCATGGAGAATGGTTGGCCCTTTCCCTAGGAAACTAGCTCAGAAACAAGGCTCTTAACCCTGTTGTAGCAACTCTATGCAAAATGACGCAGTTCCTGCAAGGGACTGTGCTGTAGGAGATGAGGAATACTTTGGCCTACTTCCAAGATGTGAAATGTGCTCAAAAATATTCTTAGCTGATCTCTCAAGATAAGGAAGGCACCTTCTACTGAGAAACAGACCCGGAAGTGGTGGTAACAAACCTACACTGCAACACCCTGCAACTCAACAATATTCTGCTACAGAAATGACAATGGGACTAAAGAATGGTACTTGGCCTCAAGCTTGGATGTGGAGAAATACAGGATAAGCTCTCCCAAGAGGCCTCTCAAGGGAAGAGGTGGGATTTCCTCTCGGGAACACCATGTTCTCAACAACACTACAACCCTGCTAAACAACAAAAGGAAGCCAAGTCTAAATAGACAAGATCAAATGATCAAATCAAAATAATGAATAACAAAGGCTCCCATCCTCTCCATATATAGAAAGTGAACCTCTTCACATTGTGTCCCATCCATATGTGCCATCAAGCCCATGCAAGTTTCCCTCCACCAAAACTGCGTTGTCCATCAAGGAGGTTCAATGTATCTAGACAACTTTGTTGACTTGGTTAAAGTTGATTGAATCAACATGATCCTATCTCTGTTCACACCCAGAGGTGCTCAAATTAGCTTCTTATTCTTACTCCTTTCACATTAGGAGTGTTATTGATCCTTCTAAAGAGGTTAATGGGCCTCCCTACCCATTTATTCACCTACCTAGTGATAAAACAACTCTAATATTCCATTTAGCTTGAAGGCTAAAAATTTGGAATATTACAGTCCTCCCCTCCAAAATGTTGCTTGTCCTCAAGAAACTGTATAAGGAGATAAAAATCCTCCCTTCCTCTTCTTGTGGCCTCCTCATCAAAATTCCCCACCACTACTCAAAATGATCTACTACAAATCTATCCTCCATTGTTTCCTCCCAAGCATGCAAAACCATATGGCTTACATAAATATAGAAAGGTGGAAGATGTAAGTGGAAACCTCCTTGCTGTCCAATGGCCTCCTCAAGGTAGGAGTGATGATGAACATGGGGAATATTATTCCCAATGAGTGACTTCCACACCCATGCTATCATCCAAATAAAATGAGCCAATCTAGTTAGCTCAAAAAGATCCTCAACCCCCAGTTCATATAATGTGTTGGGGCTGCATGGAGAGATTGGATCCTCCCAACCAAGTGGTTTCTCTCTCCATTTATGATCATTATGGGGCTGCTGCTGATCTTGGGCTGAAATATCATGACCTCCAAGAGTGGCTCAAGCTACCCCACTAAACAAATAAACCATGAAGTGCCTCCTCCGAAAACTCAAGTTCTCCAAATGGCTCCTCCCACATGAAGAAGAGATGTAATTTGGCAATCATGGGCTGCCCATTGCTACTCCTAAAACATGAATTATGAAAATTAGGGAGAATCATACTCCCAATGGGCATCTTCAACTCATATCCCACTCTCCAAACAAATCTCCCCAAGAACATAGAAATATCAGCAATACATGGAAGCAAAAACCAATAGAAACAAGTTTTCATATGACAACCGGAAAGTGGATCAAGGTCCCATACAAGGAGCCAGCGCAGTGCATCCTAAGCTTGCATCAAATCAAACAAAAACAAGTTCTTTTCCAGCCACTTGTTTGCTTCCACAATCATTTTACAAGATATAAACATGAAAGTACAAAGTGGTGTCAATGGTGCACACCAAAAATCATGTGGCTTCCCCCACAAACCACCAATGAGATAGCCAATCTCAATTATACAAATGGCTTCAAGTACATCATTATACAATATGAAAGAAGGAATAATACTCCTTGGTACAATATGCTACTCTTATAAAGAAAAGAAGTACAAAACATAAAGTGAAATTGTACATTCTCCATCATGTACTTGAGATCTTGAGCTGAAATGGCTCAACTGGAAATCCTCCCTCACCTCCAAAGAGTAGGGAAGTGGTTGTGACCTCTTCTCTATCATCATCCAGGCTATGCATCTCTCCCTATTCTGAAATATGTCATGCTAGATGCCCTCCCAAATGAACTCCTCCATCAAAGAAAAATATGCATCAAAGTGCATAGTAAAGAAGTCCTCATGTGCTGTATGTAGCAGCTTCTCCTTGAGCTTAGAAGCTCTAGTCAAGAGGACTCAGCCATAAGAATAGATGACCATATCATCCACCATATATCTTTCATCTCCATCAGGGTCATCAAGAACCATGCAAGCACCAAGATCCTTGGAGTACTCTACCAAGAGTTGAGACCTCTAATATGGATCAATCCTCCCAAGAGACAGCACTGGTGATCTGGCATGTGAAGCTCTCCTCATGTTGTTGCCTACTACTTTGACATCCCCCATGCCAAAGTCTCCCTCCAAACTCTTCACCTCTCCAAAATCCAAGAGTGGTGAATCAAATGGCAAGATTCCTCTTACCAACTCCAGGTCTGGTGGCCTCCCCGGTGGAATGCCTCCATATAGTGAGACATCAATGGTAAGAGAAGACTGTTCATATGGTTGGGAAACCTTGCCCTTGCCCTCACAGTGCAAACCAGTCTTCCTCCTCCTTGCACCAGCTCTTTGAAATAGATAGGGGTGTGTGCTCCTCATAAAATGATGATGTCCTTCCTCCCTACCTCCTCCTTTCATCAATATCATCTCACAATCATGTTGCTCATTGATTTTACCTTGCCTTCCATATGTGAGATCCTGGGGAACTTCTTGCAATGACAAAATCAATCCTCCAGTTGGAGCATGTGCTCCTCCTTCCTCTGCATGAGGCACTAGATATGCTCTAGATGTGACAGCACTGTAACCCCCATCCTTCTCTTCATCTTCAATATGAATAGGAGGTAACTGCTCAATAAGAGGATCCTTCTTTACAAAAGGAACCTTCATGCCCTCTTGTCCAAGGTTATGAGACAAGGATGTTGCCTCTAGCAAGGTATCATGCAAGATGTGATCTCCTCCAATAGGTTTCTGAAGTGGTTTTGAGTTTGTAGGTCCTCCCAACTTATGCAAAAGTTTCATTGGTTTGATTGTCTCATGTTTTTTATCAAACATTTCTACCAATCTCTTAGTGAACTTTGCAAAAGAAGAAGTGTTAACATTTTTCAATGAAAATGACTCAAACATCCACCAAGCATAGGCCTTACCTTCAAAGTGCAGAGCTGCAACTCTGATGGCTTCATCTTCAAAAACTTGGTGTTGCTGCAAATAAGTATACAACTCCTCCACCCAAGCTTTGGTTGAACAAGTTGGGGATCCATCAAAGTTAGATAGAGAAAATCTATCCATGTCATGTAGCTTTCTCCTCTCCACCTTGATCTTGCAAAACTCTTTGAAGGTAATATGATCTCTAAACTTTTCAGTTTGAGATTCATACTCTTGCAGAAAATTACTAAGAGTTCCTCTCCTTGGCATTTCCTCTTCTTTCATCTCTTTCATAGTAGATCTTGGCATTTGACTACGTTGTGAATAATAGGGTGTAGCTGCATGCTCACACCTATCATGTGCCAATCTAGATCTGGCTCTAGATCCAAATTCCTTTGGAGATTCCATCTCTCCTCTCATCTTCTTAAGATCTTCATTGATGCACTGCATAGTTTTTGGAAGAAGCTTTGTAAGCCTATCTTCCTTTCTTTCTCCACATAATGGAGTCTTATTTTTGTTCATCTCTCATTCTCTCGATAGCTGCATGGCTAAGTTCCACAGGCTGAGCCAAGAATATGCTTTGATACCACTGTAATATCCCAAAATAGGGAAAATATACAACAATAAGAATATGTTAAGATATCCTTAAGTTGGAGCTACAACAATACATGAACACAATAATGGGTGTTTAGTGATAAATAGACTCATATGATGTGTTAAAAACACATAGCCATCAAATGAGTGCAATAGTAGCAAAAGGAGAACTTCTACACATTCCCAAGTGGGGAAAATGTAGTAAATAGACCCTGAAAACGTTATTTCTGAATATATGCATTTTTAATGGGTGAAATACTGCTTGGTTCCCTTAGAATATGATATTAGGCCCTCACATACAAAAGGGGATCAGAAATAAATCCCTTTTGATATACTAAACAGACCTCCCGGCTTCATATCAGCTCAAAAATAGCCAAATCCCATGACTTAAGTTATGCATAAAATACTGAAGCAAATGAAAACATTATTTTCTAAGGGTTTATATAGTATAAGGATAGAACAACATGGATCTGGAACTCAATGGAACAAAATGATAAGAAAATGAAGATCTGGCCTCCTTATTGCATTATAAAGACAACCTGGCAAGGGTTTCATGAGAGTACAAGTACAAAAAGAGCATATCTGAATATTTAGCTCTAAAAATGTAGTCTTACTGCAGCATTACAGAAATATGGCTGAATAATACAAAATACAGATGAGGATCCCTTCTTCTAGCTTTCCAGGAGAAGGGTTGGCCCTTTCCCTAGGAAACTAGCTCAAAAATAAGGGTCTTAATCCAGCTGCAAGGGACTGCGCTGTAGGAGATGAGGAATACTTTAGCCTACTGCCAAGATGTGAAATTTGCTCATAAATATTCCTAGCTGATCTCTCAAGAGAAGGAAGGCACCTTCTACTGAGAAACATACCCGGAAGTGGTGTTAACAAACCTCCACTACACCCTGCAACTCAACAATATTCTGCTACAGAAATAACGCTGGGACTGAAGAATGGTGCTTGGCCTCAAGCCTAGATGTGAGCAATATAGGACAAGCTCTCCCAAGAGGCCTCTCAAGGGAAGAGGTGGGATTCCCACTCAAGAACACCTTGTGCTCAACAACACTGCAACCCTACTAAACAAAAGGAAGCCAAGTCTAAACAAACAAGATCAAATGATCAAATAAAAAGCATGAATAACAAAGGCTCCCATCCTCTCCATATATAGCAAGTGAACCTCTTCACATTGGGTCCCATCCATATGTGCCATCAAGCCCATGCAAGTTTTCCTCCACCAAAATTGTGTTGTTCATCAAGGAGGTAAAATGTATCTAGATAGCTTTGTTGACTTGGTCAAAGTTGACTGAGTCAACATGATCCCATCTCTGTTCACACCCAAAGGTGCTAAAATTAGCTGCTTATTCTTACTCCTTTCACATTAGGAGTGTTATTGATCCTTCTAAATAGGTTAAGGGGCCTCCCTACCCATTTATTCACCTACCTATTGATAAAACAACTCTAATATTCCATTTAGCTTGAAGGCTAAAAATTTGGAATATTACATCAGGTGGACTCCTAGGTGGCCCCAGTGCATGACAAGGATAGTTGGGAGACATTTTTGTGAGAGAGTTTGTGGGGTTGCTCATTCTCCACTTGTTTCCTTCCTTATCCTTTGCATCGAGGTTGCCACATGCACTCAAGGTCGACTGTTTCTATTGTCCAGGTGGACTCCTAGGTGGCCTTCGTGCAAGGCAAGGAGGGTTTGGGAGGCATTTCTGAGAGAGTTTTTGTGGGATCTCTTGTTTTTGTTTCATCCACTTTTTTTGTTCATTGTGTTTTCCGTGGGTGATAAGGCTTTGGCCATTCTTGCTAGTTGGGGGGTGGTTGTGAACTCCTAGGTGACCTCAGTGAAATGTGACACGACAAGGTGACCCATTTATTCACTTTTTGGATCTTGCATCCATCGTCCATTGCGTTTGACATCTACATTTATTTTTCATGTCCTTGGCATGTAGTGTCTGTGGGCTCTAAGCCCTTCTTGGGAAAGCAAGAGGTGCAAGGTATAAAATCTTTACATGGTATTTTGACTTCTCTTTGACTTGATGGGTGTTTAAGTTGGCTTTTGGTAAGAGAGAGCTTTGAATGCCCTTTGAAGTGGGAGGGTGCTACCTATTTGATCCTGCAAGTAGTCATATGCTTGTGTCAAAGATTAAGCCATGCATGTCTAAGTATGAACTAATTCAGATTGTAAAACTACGGATGGCTCATTAAATCAGTTATAGTTTTTTTAATGGTACAATACTACTATGATAGCCATAGTGATTATAGAGATAATATGTGTACCAAGTCCCCACTATTTGGAAGGGATGCATTTTTTAGATAAAAGAACAACGTGGGCTTGCCCGCTTCTCCGGTGAATCATGATAACTCGACAGATAACACAACCCTTGTGCTGGAAATGCTTCATTCAAATTTATACCCTATCAACTTTCAATGGTAGGATAGAGGCCTACCATGGTGGTGACGAGTGACAGATAATTAGGGTTCCATTCTGGAGAGGGAGCATGAGAAATGACTACAACATCCAAGGACGAAAGTAGGAACGCAAATTACCCAATCCTGACATGGGGAGGTAGTGACAATAAATAGCAATATTGGGCTCATCAATTTTGGTAATTAGAATGAGTACAATCGAAATCCCTTCACGAGGATCCATTGGAGGGAAATTCTGGTGCCAGCAGCCATAGTAATTACAACTCCAATAGCATATATTTAAGTTGTTGCAATTAAAAAACTCATAGTTGGATCTTGGGTCGTAAAGGCTGGTCCGCCTACTTGGGGTGTGTTGGGTGTGGAGCTTGATTATCTTGTTTATTTTGTATCACAGTGTTGGACCCCTGTATCTTAATGGGGAGACAACGACACCTGTAACTAAATGCTACATAAGGGGTCACTTTATGGAGCCCCCCCCTGGCGGGGGGTTTTGGTGGCAGTGCCCCCGAAGATAAAAACATATGTAAATTTTCCTTGTAAAAGTATAGTAATTTCTAGTCAATTTGGGCCATTCATTAGGCAGATGATCTGACGGTAGAAGTTACATTTAGTTTAGGATTTTTTTCCCTAGAAGGAAACCCCTCTCTTTGTATGAGGGTATTTTATTGCAGCTGTGTATTCAATGGGTCTTCTCAGAGTGAGAAACAGATAGAGAGACTGTGAGAGAGAACAAAGGATATTACAGTGGATTTGCTGTAGGTTGTGTCTCTTCATTTTGTTGGATAATAGAAAGGAAGGAATGGCTGTTTGGGGTGGACGTAGCCCAAACTGGGTGAACCACGTATATCTGTGTCTCTTTGGTTTTATGTGTTTTGTGTGCTTGTGTCTTCCACATATTTTATGTGTTGCATAGCTCTGTAATATATAATTTTTCTAGCAGGGTGCACCTGCCCTTCCGTCCCTTTTTTCGGCGGCGTGCTCCTAGCCTTAACTGGTGCGGTTGTGTCTCTAACATTGTTAGTTTGAAAAAAATAGAGTGCTCAAAGCAAGATTATGCTCTAAATAAATTAGCATGGAGTCTGGTCCTATTGTGTTGGCCTTCTGGACCAGAGTAATGATTAATAGGGGCTGTCAAGGGAATTTTTATTTCATTGTCAGACATGAAATTATTGGATTTATGAAAGACAGACCATTGCGAAAGCATTTTCCAAGGATGTTTTCATTAATAAAGAATGAGAATTGGGGGCTCAAAGATGATTAGATATTGTCCTAGTCTCAACCATAAATGATGCTGACTAGGGATCAGAAGATGTTTGTCTAAGGACTCCACCAACACCTTGAGAAATCAAAGTGTCTGGATTCTGGGGGGAGTATGGTCACAAGGCTGAAACTTAAAGGAACTAACAGAAGGGCACCACAAAAAGTGGAGGTTGCGACTTAATTTGACTCAACACGGGGAAACTTACCATGTCCAAACATAGTAAGGATTGAAATATTGAGAGCTCTTTCTTGATTCTATGGGTGGTGGTGCATGGCTATTCTTAGTTGGTGGAGTGATTTGTCTAGTTAATTCTGATAACAAACGAGACCTTAGCCTGGTAACTAGCTATGCTGAGGTTCCCCTTCACGGCCAACTTCTTAGAGGGACTATGGTTGTCTAGGCCATGGAATTTTGAGGTGATAATAGGTCTGTGATGCCCTTAGATGTTCTGGGCCACACACATGCTTCATTGATGCGACCAATGATTTTTTATTCCTCATTCGAGAGGATCAAGAAATATTCTCAAATTGCATCGTGTTGGGGATACACAATTGCAATTATTGGTCTTCAACAAGGAACTCCTAGTAAGCAAGTGTAATCAACTTGTGTTGACTACATTCCTTCCCTTTGTACACAACACCCATCACTCCTACCGATTGAATGATTCGTTGAAGTTTTTGTATTGAGTCAATGATGGTGGTTCGTCATTGTTGACGTTGTGAGAAATTCATTGAACCTTATCATTTAGAGGAAGGATAATTCGTAACAAGGTTACTGTAGGTGAACCTACGGTGGGATCATTGATATCAGGGTTTTTTTTTGTTTGGGTTGGGTGGGTTTCGATTGTGATCTAGGCCTATGTGGTGTGTCTCTAGGAGAGTGGGTTTGATGCTTGTCAGGGTGGTGCCTCTTGCGACAAACCCTTGCAACATTGTTAGTTTCTTATCTTGAGTTCACACTTGTACTTCATGTACTTACAAGTGATGGTTGTTCTTGTACCATCTTCTGTTATTCTTTCCCCTAATGTATTTTTTGTATGGGGTTCAGAAGCTCGTTGTTGGGAACCCCCTCTCCAACAGTATGTTCAGCAGGGCATGGTTGCTATAGTCAAGGTGATTGGGAAATACAACAGAAAAATTCAGACTCATTCGTAGCAGTGGTGCTTAGTTTTTTTTTTGGAATCACGATTGTCGTTAGACTAAAACCCGTAGGCATTAGTCTCCGCTACAATTGCTAGAGTTAGGATCCACGATTATTCCATGCCACAAAACAAACGGGGAGCGTTCAACCCAATTTCCAACAATCTTCCCCCCAACGCGAGTTGGATGAGTTTCGAACTCGAGACCTGTCAATCTGATACCACTTGTTGGAATCACGATTTCCATTGGACCAAAACCCATAGGCATTATTCTGCACTACAATTTCCAGAGTTAGGATCCATGAGAGATGGTTATTCCATGTTGGGAAACACAAGGGGAGCATCGAACCCAATTTCCAACACTTTTGTTCGTTGGAAGATGTGGGCCAAGGGTGCGAGCCTCCATAGTTATTTCTCTCCAAAAGGCAGTGGCAGTGGTTTATGTGTTGTTTTGGCGAGCTTTTTTTTTAGTGGTTTGTTCAAGTAAGTCGTTGTGTTAGTGCTTGCTACCTTAATCATTTCGTGAGCGGAAAATTTCAGGGTTGGGTCAATATGGGATGTATGAATAATTTTTCAATCCATTGGGCTAGCCACACTAGTCCTCTTGATTGTTCCTTGATATGCCCTCATGGAAGGGTTGGGTGTCTAGGAAATGAAAAATCCCTCCCTCGGTTCGAGCTCCATCAATATTGTCAGTTTCCCAATCAATGGGAATGAGGTAGCATTATTTTCTTGTGCATTTGGTGTTGAGGGAATTCCTCATCCTTTCTTCAGCCAATCCCCTTTCCAAGGAAATTAGGAGCAGATTATGTCCTTGTTTCTCCATTTGGATTGTGGGTTTTTTGTGCGACTTGTTCATTTCTTCGATGTGTTGATTGCTGTAATAGCGTTATGGTGTGCACTTTGGGGGCTTCCACATTTTTATGGTGTGAAATTGCACCACTAGCATATTTGTGGCCCTTGGATTTATCCAGCATTGAGTGTCAGCCTGCGATAACTCCTCTTTGGAGTTCGGTTGTTTGACATCCCTTGAATTTTTGGTTGGAAAGGTTGTTGGGTGTTTTGTACACAGAGGGGTGCAACAGCAGGGTGGGTTTTCTATTAGTGCATTTTTTATTTGAAGCCTTGTATGGGTTGGGGGTTCGTTTACCTTTTAGTAGTAACATCCCCCAAACACTTGCCTCGTCATGGCCCTCAGCTTTTCTAGTGGTCAAGTTTAGGTTGTGACTTGTCTTCTTGGTTGCTTGATTGCTCTGTGTTATGTTGTGTAGATATAAAGGATTTTGTGGGGTAATGTATGTGGAAGGGTTCGCAAAGTTGGGATGCTTTGATTGGGTGCCTTGTTTTCTTTCTTTTAGGTTAAGCCAACATCTCCTCGCGTGGTGGTGGTCCTTTGTTTTCCTAAAATTTCTTGAAATTTGGCCCCCATTCTTCCAAATTTGATTTTTGTCATGAGTGTTATCTGGGTGATGTTTGTCTTGTTTTCGAAGTGGTTGAATATGATACGAAGGGTCACTTATTGACTTATTATTTTTTCGAAAGTGAGCCTCCTCTTATGAGAGGGTAACCACCTTTGCGTTTTGTTTCTTTCATGTTATTTTCTTCGCTTATTCATTTTGGACCTTATATTTATAAATAAAAGGTGGGGATTGTTGTGGATTGGTGTTTGGGAAGGACAAAAAGCAGTGCAAACTCCCGGGGTGTCCACCCTAGTCCTTCCTGATCTCCATCCCCTGCAGTTACCCCTTTTTTGCGAAGTCACAGGGTTCAGGAAGCTAGTTCTTTTTTTTTATCCTCCCCTTGTGAGCTAGTATTCATGTTTGATTTCTCTTTCTTTCATGTCATTTTATTTGCTTCTTCCATTTCAGTCCATAGATTTATGGAGAAAAGTGGGAATTGTTGTGGATCAATTTCTGAGAAGGATGTAAAGCAGTGCAAACTCCCAGGATGGCCACCCTAGTGCATGTCAGTTGTTTTTCCTTGCAGTCCCCCCCTTTTTGCTAAGTAACAAAGCTTGGAAAGCCTGTACTATGTTTGAGCCTCCCCTTGTGAGTCGATAGCCATGTTTGAATTCTCCTTTTTTCATGTTATTTTCCTCCCTTCTTCATTTTTTCCCCTAGCTTTACGGAGAAAAGGTGGAATTACTGTGGATTGGTGTTTTGGAAGGATGAAAAAGTAGTGCGAGCGCCTAGGGTGGCCACCCTAGTCCTTCTCGATCGTTGATTTCTGCATTTTCTACCTTTTTGCGAGGGCACGGGGCCTTGAAAGCATGTTGTGTGTTTGACCTTCATCTTCTCTATTCGCAGCCATGTTTTGGTTCCCTTTTTCTTTTTATTTATTCACATTGTTTTTTTCCCTTCCTCCTTCCAGCCACTAGATTTACGGAGAAAATGGTGATTTTTTTAGGATTGGCATTCGCGAAGTATGAAAGACAATGCGAGCTCCTGGGGTGGCCACCCTAGTCCTTCTCGACCGTTGTTCTTTTCGATTCCACCATTTTTGTGAGGGCACGAGGCTCAAAACGTTTTTTCTTTGTTTGAGCCTCCTCCTTTGACTGGGTAGACAATTTTATTTCTCTTTCTTTCATTTGTTTTTTTTACTTTCCTCCTTCTAGCCCCTAGCTTTACGGAGAAAATGGGGAGTTTTAGTGGTTTGATTTTCATGAAGGACAAAAATAAGTGTGAGTTTTAGGGTGGCCACCCTAGTCCTTCTCGTTCATCACTCTATACAATTCCCCCCTTTTTGAAAAGGCATGGGATTTGGAAGGCTTCTTGTTTCTCTGCTTGATCTTTCCCCCTATGAGGGGGTGGGAGCCACCTTCTCTTTATTTTCTGTTATAGACATATATGTTTATTTTTTTTCCTTCCATTCCCTGTTGTTCGACCCCTAGTATCATTACAGAGAAAGGGGGGAATTGTCGCGGCTGGTCTTTGAGAAGGATGAAAAGAATCGAGAGCTCCTGGGTTGGCCACCCTAGTCATTCTTGATCACCATTCCTTGCGGTTCCCCCATTTTTTCAAAGGCATGGGGTCCGGGGAGCTTATTTTAGCCACCCTCTAGTGAGTGGGTTAGGGAGTGTAGTTTTCTTGAGGGGGAAGGGGGCTTGTTTCTCTTTATTATACATCATGCGTTGGGTTTGATTTTAGCCATTTGTCATGGGGGTGTGATTTTTTGGTAACACCTTGTCCCCTTGGTTGGGCAGTCAGCGTTAGCCGATGCAGGATTTTTGCGGCATCCCTAGAACTTTATTTTCTCTCTCTTGTCCTCCCATTGGGTAGGGAAGATTTAGCTCCAAATTATGACATCATCTCACACGCGAGCACCCGCTCAGTTTAAAGGTATAATTAATTGAAGGCAAAGAAACTTACAAGGATTCCCTTAGTAGCGACGAGCGAACTGGGAAGAGACCAACATGAAAATCGGGTGCCACTATCGTATGAACTGTATTCTGTAGAAGCGACCTCACCGGCAGACCTGGGCTAAGTCCCTTGGAAGGGGGTGAATGAGAGGGTGATATCCTTGTCGAGTCGGGACCCTGCCACATCACAAGAAATTTTTGGCAAGTTGGGTTGTTTGGGAATGCATCCCTAATTGTGTGGTAAATTCCATCTAAGGCTAAATACGGGCGAGAGACTGATAGCAAACAAGTACCGCGAGGGAAACATGAAAATTTAAAGAGTGCTTGAAATTTCTGGGAGGGGAGCTGATGGACGCTGTTGATCCATCTCAGTCGGATGTGGAATGGCTCAGGCTGGTCAACCACTCCACTCTAGGTGCAAACTAACATGGGCTGTTGCATCATCATAAGTGTGGGTGGAGTACCACCTGTCAATTTTCCATTGCAATGGTCGAGGAGTGAAGCACACACCCTTGTGCTAGGCCATGTGCACATGCGTGCTTTTGGTCTTGGTTAGAGGGCTTTCAATTTGACTCGTCTTGAAACACGGACCAAGGAGTCTAACATGTGTGTGAGTCGGTAGGTTTGAAAACCTGTGAGGCGCAAGGAAGGTGACGAATGAGATCCCCTCTCTAGGGGGGTGAATCCTCTACTGACCTTGAGCTTATGCAAAGGGTTAGAGTGTGAGACACCCTGTTGGGACCCGAAAGATGGTGAACTATGCCTGAGCAGGGAGAAGCCAGAGGAAACTCTAGTGGAGGCTCAAGTGATACTTACATGCAAATCATTGCTATGATTTGGGTACAGGGTCGAAATACTAATCGAACCATCTAGTAGCTAGTTTCCTCCGAATTTTCCCTCAATATAGATGAACCTAACGCGTGTGCTTTATCGGGTAAAGAAAATTATTAGAGGCATCAGGGGCATAATTATCTCTACCTATTCTTAAATTTTAAATAGGTAAGAGGGTGCGAATGCTCCATTGAGCCATGCCATGGAATCAATAGCTCTGAGTAAGCCATTTTTGGTAAGCAGGATCGATGATGCGGGATGAACCGAAAGTTGAGTTACAGTGTCAAATTAAGCACTAACCTAGATCCCACAAAGGGTTTTGGTTGATTAATACCGCAAGACGGTGGTCATGAAAGTCGAAATGTGCTAAGGAGTGTGTAACAACTCACCTGCCGAATCAAATAGCCCCGAAAATGGATGGTGTTGAAGCACGCAACCTATACTCAACTGTCGGAGAAATTCCTGGCTTTGATGAGTAGGAGGATGTGTGAGTCATTGAGAAATCTCGGGCATGAGCTTGGCTGGATCGGCCCTCGATGCAGACCTTGGTGGTAGTATCAAATATTCAAATATGAGAACTTTGAAGATTGAAGTGGGGAAAGGTTCCATGTGAATAGCACTTGGACATGGGTTAGTCAATCCTAAGATATGGAGAAGCCTTGTATTAAGGGTGCACTCTTCACAAGCATAGAAAGGGAATCAGGTTAATATTCCAGAAACAGGACATGGAGGTGGGCGGAACCGTTAGGAAATTTGAAGATGTCCTCAGGGGCCCTAAGAAGAGTTATCTTTTCTTTTTAATAGCTTTCCCACCCTAGAATCAGTTCACCTGGAGATGGGGTCCAACATTTGGAACAACACTGCACGTCTTAAGTTGTCCGATGTGCCCTCGGTGGACCTTGAAAATCTGGAGGACCGAGTACCATTCAAGCCCGTTCATACTCATAACCACATTAGGTCTCCAAGGTGAACAAACTCTAGTCAATATAACAATGTAGGTAAGGGAAGTCGACAAAGAGGATTCATAACTTCGGGAAAAGGATTAGCTCTAAGGTTTGGGCCTAGGGCTCTGTGCCCTCAACTCATGGGTTTTTGAAAGTGTGCATGATATGATCTCACGATGAGGGCAGGTAGTCACGTGCCGTTTGGGCTACCGATGTAGAATTCCCCCTCGCGGGACATTTTCCCTAGGTGGCGAACGGTCGACTCAGAACTAGTATGGACAAGGGGAATCTAACTATTTAATAAAAAAAAGTATGCGATGGTCCCTACGGATGCTGACACAATGCGATTTTTTCCCAGTGCTCTGAATGTCAAAGTAAAGAAATTCAAATAAGCGTGAGTAAATGGCGTGAGTAACTATGACTCTATTAAGGTAGTCAAATGCCTCGTCATCTAATTAGTGACGTGCATGAATGGATTAACAAGATTCCCACTGTCCCTATCTACTATCTAGAAAAAACACATCCAAGGGAATGGGCTTCGTAGAATCAGCAGGGAAAGAAGACCCTGTTGAGCTTGACTCTAGTCCGACTTTGTGAAATGACTTGAGAGGTGTAGAATAAGTGGGAACCATTTTCGGCGCAAGTAAAATACCACTACTTTTATCGTTATTTTACTTATTCCGTGGGGCGAAGATGGGGCACTGCCCCTTTTTTTGGCCTTAAGGCACATTTTGGCGAGTCGATCTAAGCGGAAGGCATTGTCAGGTGGGGAGTTTGGCTGGGGTGGCACATCTATTAAAATATAATGCAGGTGTCCTAATATGAGCTCAACGACAATGGAAATATCGTGTGGAACAAAAGGGTAAAAGCTCATTTTATTTTATTTACAAACTATGAAAGTGTGACCTATCGATCCATTAGAATTTCATAACTTGAAGCTAGAGGTGTCAGAAAAGTTACCAAAGGGATAAATGGCTTGTGGTAGCCAGGTGTCCATAACGACATTGCTTTTTTATCCTTCGATGTCAGCTCTTCCTATCATTGTGAAGAATAATTCACCAAGTGTTAGATTTTTCACCCATCAATAGGGAATGTGAGTTGGGTTTAGACCATTGTGAGATAGGTTAGTTTTACCTTGTTGATGAACTGAATCACAATAGTAATTCAACTTAGTACGAGACGAACCGTTGATTCACAAAATTTGTCATCGCGCTTGCTTGAAAGGCCAGTGGCACAAAGATACTGTGTGTCAGATTATGATAGAATGCATCTAAGTCAGAATCCATTCTAGAAGTGGTGCATGTCACTCTTTGACTATATCTCAACCCGCAGTAGGGGTGTCACTTTGTCATCCCCTAAGGCCCATGCCATTTGCAAACCGTGATAATGAAGCATCAAGGTTGGGGCATCTTTGAAGTTCAATTTCAAACGGTCGTTGAGAAGAATCCTTTTTAGACGACTTAAATATGCGATGGGGTATTGTAATTGGAAGAGTAGCCTTGTTGCCACGATCCACTTAGATTCAACCCTTGGTCACCTCAATTTTGAGCTTCGCTCTCATCACTTTATTCAAAATTCGGACAACTATGGTTGTTGCACCTTTTCCCCCCCGTCTTTTATTTAAACATCATTTCTTTTGTTCACATCTCAAAAATTCTTTGCTTCGGGGCATGATATTTTAGGTTTCGATGCCACAACTGTGAGAGAAATCACCAGTGTGTGGAACTTGTGGTTGTTTACATGTCGCGACATAGCCAAAAACTCTGTCGCCCAAGTCTAGGGAACATGGCAGGTGTGCTTCCATTTTGGGGCATGACGTAAAACTAGCCCAAGCCTGCGGAACTTAGGGTTTCCATATCCTCTCGTGCCCCCAAGGGAAACAAGCTGTGGAGCTTAGGGTTTCCATATTGCGTCACGGCCAAAAATGTCGCCCAAATCTAGGAACATGGGGATTGGTGATTCCATTTCGTGGCACACAACAGAAAAGTAGCCTAAGCCTAGGAAACTTTGGGTTTCCATGTCCCGCCCCTGATGGAAACTGCGAGTTTCCATATTTTACGACACACTAGAAACTCGGGGTTTTCACCGAATCCCGAGGGTGGGGAACTTGCGGTTTCCATGACTATGGAAACCACCGCCTAAGTCTAGGGAACTGGTGGTGTTTCGAAACCGTGACCCAAGCCTCTGGGGAACTTGGGGTTTTTTCCATGTCACGACGTGGACAAACCTTCTACCCAAGTCAATGAAACTTGGGTGTTTCCTTTTCGCAACAAAAAAAATAGCTGACCCAGTTTGGATAAACTTTGGGTTTCCATCTCGTGGCACCGTGGAAATTTCCAAAGTCTTGGAAACCTAGGGTTCCCATGTCCTACTGCAACGGAAACTACAACCCCAACATGGGGAACCTGGGGGTTCCATGCCACGGCATGACGAAAACTACCACCCAAGTATACAGAACTTGGGGTTTGCATGTCACGTCACGGTTAAATTTTCCACCCAAGTCTAGGGAACTTCGAGTTTCCATGTCATGGCATGATAGAAATCAACGTCCAAGTCTGCGGAGCTTGGGGGTTCCCATTTTTCGTAGCACGACGGAAACTGCCCAATTTCTAGGAAAATCAAGGATTTAGATGTCCCGCCACAACAGAAACCGTGGCCTCGCTGCGGGGAAATCGGGTTTCCAAGTCGCGACACGACAAAGAATCGGCCCAGCCTCGCCAGGTGGCCCGAGGGGCAGTCGCTGTGGGCCAAAGGAGCTTGGCCAGCTCCGTCGGGCCATAACGGCTGTCCTTAGGCAACCTAATTGTTTTTTTTTGTTTTTTATTTATTTATTTTTTTTTTTTAATTTTATGATTTTGTTTTTATTTCTTCTTTTATTTTTATTTATTATTATTATTATTATTATTATGATTTGTTTTTATTTTTATTTTTAAATAAAATTATGTGATTTTCACTTCATTTTTTAAGATAAGAAAAAAGATATAAAAAATTTAAAAATTTGTATAATGTGATCTTCACTTCATTTTTTATGTGAATCATTTAATTTTTGGAAAAAAATTATTATTAATATTTGACATAAAATTCATAAAAATTGCTAATTTTTATACTTTTTGGTTAATTGTTTTCTATAAAAATGGTTTATTTAACATGTCACTTTTAGCAAAAAGGACTTAAAATGTGTATTTTTTTATTTATATCTATATTCAAAGTGTGTATTTTTATGTAAATCGTTAAAAATTATTATTTTTTAGTGACAAGTATTTCATGGGAAATCAAATATTATTTAACAATATATAATTAGATAAAAACTTTAAAATTTTGGTTTTTTTTAACACTGCAAAAAATCAAATGTTTCACTACAAAATAAATGAAAAGAAAAAAGAAAAAAGAACTTGAAAAACACTTAAAAAAATATGTAAGTGAAGACGAATAAGATGAGTACTTCAAAAATTGTGAAGTTTAGAAAATAATTATTAGCATTTAATACATTAGAAAATTTAAAGTAAAAAATAAGTCTTCTAAAAAAATCTCATGATGTTGGCATCATCACTTTTCAAAATAATGTTGATACTTGGTACATAAGAAAATTTAACGTGTCAGAAACATTCTAAAAAATTACGAGTATTCTGAATCAACACTTTTCAAAATCAGATGATTTTTTGCTACCTAAATAAAGCGAGTACTCGTTTACATTCATGTTTCAAAGTTTACGTTGTTTAATCCATTTAATCACAATTACATTGTGTCATTAAAAATTTACTTATTTATTCTAATTATATATAATCAAGATTAATCACGCTTAGCAGTGTGATTAATATTCTAATCCTATCTATCAAACTATAATGTGTCATTTTAACTAGCAACACATTATTTCAATTTTTTTCTAAAGTATTACTTAAGCTAAGTTTTTAAGTGGCATTTAGACTTGCACACTGATTTTTCTTTTGATGTATTTTCATCCTTTTTATTTTTTATTTTTCTCATACTTTTTTACTTTTTCACATTTGATTTTGTTTCTTGACATTTTTTTTTTCTATTTTTGTATGGCCTTTGTATTTTCTTTTTCTTTTCTTTGGAAATATTATTAATTTTATATAACAAAAATTTACAGATCTTAAATTTTTTACCCCATGAATCATAGGACTCTAACAGGAGTAATTATCTATTTTAACACTCACCCTTAATTACGATAGCTAAACTAAGGCATGACTCATGACAACTCGAACATGCATGCTTGTCTATGTCTCAACGAGACTTAGAACACCATGTTTCTTCTATGAAACTCAAACATGTCCTTTTCTCATTAGAAGAAATTTTAGTCTAAAACTGCCCCTGAATTTTTCATGTAATTTGCATGTCATACTATGTAAACCAAGTAAAATCCTTAAAATTTAAAAAGAGGTACACACCCTTAATAATTTTAAAATGTTTAATTCAGATATGTGTCAAATATTTTATTATCAATTTGATTATCCATGAAATATTTTATTAATATTATTTACCTACTTTACCCATATGAATTAGAATAAAATTATTAATGTGATGTAAATCTTGATATTAGTAAAAAAACATAAATTAAAAATGTTGGTCCGTTTGACATTAATATCAATGCCCCAAAAAAATTACTCAAAAAAATAGTAACAAAATATAAATTAAAAAATTTGAACCATTTAACATGAATAACCATGCCCAAAAATATACCCAAAAAAATTATAATATTTACTAATACTTTTCTTAAAAATAATAGTAACTTGAAAAAACAATAACATTTATCAATTTTTTTTAATAGTAATATTTCTCTATTCTTTTTTTTAAATAGCAAAATTTACCATTTTTTCTTTAAAATATTATGAATTAATAATATTTCCAATCACCATAAAATCATATTTACCTTTTTTTTTTTTTAATAGCATCATTTAGCATTTTTTTTTTTTGAAAATTATGAATTAATAATATTTAGGATCACCATAAAACCATATATTATTTCCAAACTCCCAGCAAAAGTTTATTTTCAAACTCATATATATTATTTTCAAATTTTTTTTTTTTCAATTTATGGTATGCACATCACATCACTATTTTCCGGCAAAATATTTTATGGTCTGCGATTAACATCACAATTAACATCACTATTTTTTAGAAAAAAATTATTTCTAGTCTCATGTATATTGTTTTTGAAAAAAATTATTTTCCAGTTTAAGTTCTGCAATGGCCTGTAATTTCGATGAGTGTTTCTGGGAACAAGGTTTTTTCCAATTTGTGGTCTGCAATTACAATCAAGCAAAATTAATATTGTATTTTCATTGTATGGTGTAGAGATCAACATTTGGGAAAATTTTAGTTTTCTGCAAGGGCGAAATTACCTTTCGGCAGAGAGACGTCGGTTGAGAAATCATGATTTTAAATATTCCATGTAATTTACAGAGACATACCAGTTTGGTTAAGTATACAAGTAAAATAGATTTATGGTTAAACGATTTGTATTTTCTTCTATAGAACAAATTCTGAAGACCTAATTTTTTTCCTTATTAGTATATGAAGTTGGTTTAAAGATATAGACAATAATATAATGCTTAGCAATTACGCCCGTGTCCATCATTAGTTTTCGTGCTCTCTCCATTTCACTCAATCTAGCAGTATACACGGACCCTTCTATTTTCTCTAGGTAGGGATTTTCATTATGAAAATGTATTACAAATTCATCCTGAAAACCGAATTCACCCACAACACAATTCATAAATTCTTCTCCAAAAGGAAATAATTCTCTTATTTTATTGAACACCAAGAAATCGTTAATCAGTTACTCCCAACTCGTCTTTTACAATTAGGAAAAGAAACATCGTGTTTGAATGATTAACAAGGTTGGTCTCATTAATCATAGGTTGATTTTTTCTTCCGCGTTTCTTACGCATGGTACAAGAAAGTAAACACACAAACAAAAAGATAAGTGTGAGTTGTATTATTATTAATCATAGATGTACATTTATAATACAATGGTGTGACTTTTGGATTCCGCATTCCAAGGTCACTTGGACTCTTTTGTGACTGTTCGCCTTCCACACTTACCCATAGAGAATTAGGTGTTTAACATTCTCCCCCTTATTCCGAAGGAGTATGTGTGAGTCCAACAAGAGAGTTGTAATACAAATCTGCAAAGTATGCATGGCAACATTTACGCTAAATCAGTTCTCTGAAATGTTGGCATAAAGAGGTGGTTTAAGGATGACCACCAACATTGGAACGCTTAGTGCAGTTCCCAGAACTCTTCCAAATCTGGCAAGAAGCTGAGGGCTTCTGCTAGAGGAAATGTCCCTCATATTTGAAGAGGGAGACCTTCAACCTAGAAGAAGGGAGGTCTACAACCTATGATGGTTTAAGGATGACCACCAACTCTGGAATGCTTGATGCATTTCCTAGAACTCAACCAAAACTAGCAAGAAGTTGAAGTCTTCTGCTAGAGGAAGTGTCCCAAATTCTTTGAAGAGGAAGAATATCAACCTCGCATGGATGGTTTAAGGTTGTCCACCAACCAAAGGAATTCTCATGGGCATCCATGTCTCTAGCTACAACTCTGAATCTGGAATGACAAGTTGTGGCTCAGGCTCGTTAGAACTACTGTGTCTCTGGCTACAAATCTAAATCTAGAATAACAGGTTGTGGCTCGAGCTCGCTTGTTGTGGCTTCGAAGCTTGTATATGACCACCATTTTCCCCCCTGTCAGGTACAAGGTGAGATGATGGCGAAAACTGAACTGCAAGGTTGCTCGATATTCTAGAACAAGATCTAACATGTGACTTAAACATCTTGGTTGTTGATGCCCATTTCCAAGAAGGAATGCATCGAAGGTGAATCTTTGTTCATGTAGGAGGCTTGTTTTTGAAGAATCTATGTGAATAATGGGTGTGCCGACCATAGTGCTTGCATGGGTGAAGATCAAAACAATGATCTCTCATATGGCCAACGCGATCACAGTGTTGGCATTTTTCAATTTGTTGTTGTTGTTGCTGTGGAATATGAGTAGGATCTGGAACAACTGAATGTGAACTGCCATAAAGAAATCCGGCACTCTGAAATTTGATGGGTTTGGAGTAGTTTGGAATATGAAAGGACAACTCCTTGTCATATCCAAGACCAGTTTTGTGCTTGTTGTGGACAAGCTCTTCCCAAGGTCTGATGACGGGCTTGGGAAGTGTAGGCTGGATTTTTTCTTCATTCTGCAAATCTGCTCCTAAAATGGGTATTGCATCTGCGCTTTGTTGTTGATGGGAGTTTGTCTCAATGTTCTGACAAGCACAAATTCAGAGGGATGAATCTGTTGCTGTAATTCTTCTTGCTGTAGTTTTGTCTCAAGCTGCAAAAACTCAATTTTTTCTTGTGCACCTTGTAGACATATCTAAATGTCTCTGAGGGCAACTTTGCTGAATTTTAATGTGTCATGAGCAGTAGACAATATCATTGTTTTTAGGAACTCTAACACTTTGTTAATTCTAGCCATTGTCTACAATTTTCAACTACAACTTGCAGCACAGTTTTGTAGCTTAAAATAACTACTCTGAATCTTTAATGAACTTCATTTACACTGAAAGTTAGCCCAACTCATTGCTTGCATTGTATTTCTTGAAAAACTCTTATAGGAAATGATGAAAATAAGTGTGGCTCGAAAGGAACTCTATACTCTTCAAAGTTTTCCTTTACTATGTCATTCACGCTGAAAATACCTATGTCTAGCACTGAGTATTTGAATTCACTGCAACTAAAATGTCCCCAATCTTGGGTTCGGACCGCTCCCAATGGTATTGCAACACTCCCGAGTTTCCACTCTATAATATCACTGTGGTGGATGCCATAAATTGTAGATTTAAAACATGGGGTAGTCCAACAAGATTCTGAAGAAGTCGTCCCAAGCCATTCTACGCTACCACCCAATGGGTTTTTCAATGCAACGACCTACACAATTTTATTTTTTAGCACTTTAATCACTAGCATATAATACATACCACATATATGCCTCAAGATTAATTGAATGAAGAATATCTTAATGCAGGATCCACACACAATAGAACACAGTCTTTTCAACTCCGACAACTCACATGATTCAATTCCAAATCATATAATTGAGCAGTTCTTCAATGCATAGGTCTTGGCCTTCGTGAAAAAATTCAATGCACAGTTTCATGACCTTTCAATAGTCTTTAAACACAGATCAGACCATGACATGGAGCACAGTCTTCATGTATCACAACATGGATCAATGACATGCACACCAGTCAAGGAAAGTATGTCCAGCACCACACTCCTCACTACTCCCTCCGTGCGCTCCCACAACTTGTATGGGGGAGTGGAGTTATAAAATTGTGGTAGTTATATATATTACGTATGACCAGGAGATATATGTATTGGAGTTTATTCAAAAAATGGATTTACACAGGTATACCATAATGAAGGTATACAAGGGAGATAATGCACGAGGGATATACAAGGGAGATATGGTGTATGGAGTTGGTGGTTTGGAGGGCCGAGGGGAGTGGGAGGTGAAGCATAGGAGGGAGCAGCAGGATCGGGGTGTTGTGCGAAGGGGGTCGGATGCTTGCAGGGTGGCCCAATGCATGGAGCACATATGAGGGAGCACAGTGTGGGAGGAGGTGTTGTGATTGATATGAGTGGGCAGTGTAGGCCGAAGGGAAGGCAAGCTAGCAGGTGGTGTGGAGGGATGGATAGGCAGATATAGTCACGATGCCAATATATGACTGTCAGGGTTATAATACAGGAGGAAGTGGCCTGTCTAGCTCAGAACGGTGGTATAGGGACCGAGGCAGCGTGGGAGGCTCGATGCAGTGGCCCGACGCAGATGGGAGGCCAAGCAATGAGTATTCCGAGGAGGAGCAGTTATTTTAAGCCTGTGGCCTGCGGTTGGCTTCCAGAAGAAATACTCCACCATAAATAGTCCCAAATTGTCATCAAAACAACCCTCAACAGGTGCGTCTTTTGTTTTCTCAAACTTAGACCTGTGATGAAGATAAAAAATGCCCAAAACAGATCACAAATGTGCCCAGACCAAACTCGTGTCGAGTGTTAGCACTATGGTATGGACGAGTGCTATTGCAGGTGGGAGGAGGAGTAGTGTGTAGTTTTAGAGAGTGTGCAGGTAAGCAGATAGACATAGGGTTCTAAGCTCGGGGAATGTATCAGAAAGAGAGGTTTTCTCACTCAATGCACATACAACAATGCTTACAAGTCTGTCTTACTCTATGCTTGCGGCGCACAACAAAGGAAATGAACCAGCACTCGCTCAGGATGTTAAACGTTGCTCCAAGACTCCATATTCTAGCAGTGATCGAATATGGTAGAAAACTAACATGCGTTGCAACATAAAAACTATTTTAAGAGTTGGATGTCATACCAAGCAGAGAGCAAGTTCTTCGGGTAGGAAAGAGAAGATGTGTTATCAAACTGGGGCATTGAGGGGCATTCAAATGTTAAACACAATTAGTTAAACACATTCAAATGCATTCAAGGTGCAAAGGTGTTATTTCCTCAAAAATAGGCAGAGAAGCTAAAAGTGGAGCTGATAAAATCAGAAAATTCCAGGACCTCACTTGTGGCTCTGATACCATGTTAAACACAAGCATGGTACAAGAAAGTAAACACACAAACAGAAAGATAAGTGTGAGTTGTATTATTATTAACCATAGATGTACATTTATAATACAATGGTGTGACTCTTGGATTCTGCATTCCAAGGTCACTTGGACTCCTTTGTCACTGTTCGGCTTCCACACCTACCCATAGAGGATTAGGTGTCCAACATATATCATCATTTGTTTCCCTCCCTCACCGGCTCGAACCGCAACAATGATCTAGGACCTCGATGGACATCCAATTTGGAATCCCCAATCATGTTGTTGACTCCGAACCAGGCAACCATATATACACTAAAGTTTAATTCAATGGGAATATTGATCGCATTTGGATCACATGAGAGGGAGATATTTGTGGTATGTGCATGAGGACTGTGAGAATTTTATGGTCTTGCAAGGTCACAAGAATTAAATTTTGGTTCTGTACTAGACAATTCATGGCTTCCAAATCATATCAGCAATCCCTGATAAGACTCTTCATGCTTGGAATGTTGAGACATGAAAGTAAATAAAGAAAATGGTAGAGCACTCATTATTTGTTAAATCTTGTTGTCCTTTACTGCGTGGGATCCCATCGTTAGTGGATCTGATGATGGGACTGCAAAGCTCTGGGATTTACGTCACAAAGGTGATATTCAAACCTTTCTATAAAAACACCAAATCACAAATATTAGGTTCTTTGATGTCATAGATAAGATATACTTTGGTGGAATAGATAATGAAATCAAGTTGTGGGACCTTAGAAGAGGTGAGGTTACAATGTAACTCCAAGGCCACAAAAACACAATTATAGGCATGCTTTTAAGTTTAGATGGATCTTATCCTCTGACTATTCCAATGGATTATCCCCTTTGTATTTTGGAAATGCATCCATATTCCCCTCATCTTCTGCATCCACATTCCTACAAGGAAAGTATGTACATGTTTATGGACCTCAATCCAACTACATCCGAGCATATTTCTTACCCCTTTTTCCATCATTATTTTTCGTACTCTCTCCATTACACTCCATTTACCAGTTGGAGCTTACATGTTTTACAAAAGTACATAAGGTGCGGTATTTTTGTGGTCCAACTCAAAAATTTGTTATGTTATGTGTTCGCCTAGATTTATATTGTTATGTGTTTTGCGACTAGAGAGCAGCAGTATCCACATAGTAGACCCAGGTTTTATTAGCATTTTTTTGATAAAGTCTTGTGCTTCATATAGGTTCCTACCATGACTAAGAAGGTTAGCTATGTAGCTATAGTTCTCCATTGTTCATGGGATTTTATAATAGTTACTAATGCAATGGAAACAATGAAGGCCCTCCTCCACAAAACCTATATGGACGCATGCATACAAAACATAAATTAAGGTAACATGGTTTGGACTCATGGAAAACTGCATGATGTTCATGGCATACTCATGGCAGACTCAAGGTAGACTCATGAAAGACTACATGTGGCCATTTTTCTATGATGTTCAAAGAACTGCATGTGTTTGGGTCTCATGAAATGTTTGCTAGATACTGTGTGTAGTGAGCATGGCATGTTATATATAGATATATATATGTGTATGTTCCTGAAGCTTCATGTATCAATATAGATTGTGTGCCAGTACCATGGTTAGCACATTGGCTTTAGTGAGGAATTTTTGGTTTAATTTAATTATTTCTATTGAAAGAGACCAATAGGTGGCTAACTGTGTCCCTCCTGTGTGTTATATAATTGCTTATATGGAATTATAACGATAATTATGTACTTAATTTGTTCAAGAATTACCCAACTAAATCAACCTTTGTCACATGTGGCATGGATCCATCTATCGATTTTCATCCTTATGGAGACTTTTTGTTGAGCGTTTTAATTGGTGAATTAAAGCCCTTAATATTTAATTTGTCAATCAGGGCTCGTAAAGACGAGCTGCATTGCACTTCTTGATTCAAGTTGTAGGTCGGAGCTTTAAGGTTTCCTTTATAATGATCAGCTAACGAATAAAACACACAAATGCTTGTGAATAAACGACTTTTAATAAGGGAACCCAGCCAAATAATTAAATTCAATTTTAAAACTTAAGATCTCTATTAAATCAATCCAATTCTGTTCTTTAAAGGAAAATGCACTTAAGGGAAACCCTATTTTTTATTGCAAATTAAATTTGAACTTTTAAGTAAAGAACTGCAAACTTAATCTATTTAACCACAACTTGATGTAAACAAACTTGAAACTAAAATCTCGAAATTAATCCTTGCATCAAACCCTAATCTCTTTTTAAGTTGAAAACCCTATGCTAATAGGAGCTCGACATGCACAAACTTCAATGTTCTTCAACAATAAACAAAAGGAGAATGCTAGCTAATAACTTATCTAAGAATACTACTCTTAAGGAAATATTCACTCGCTCAATCAAATAACAATGACAACTCAACTCTGCTTTTTGTAACCAAACTTCTACAACAATTTTGTAAATGACCTCTAATTCACTGTGCCAAACCCTAATTCTATGAGAGACAAAACAAAACTGTAAGCCTCTACTTAATCACACAAGAGAAATGAAGAAAAACCCAATCAAGAATGATACTATTGTTCTTATGAATCAATCAACTTCCAACTTGTACTCTACAACAACTGCCAACTAAAATTTAAAATAACCTAGAACTTCACATTGCAATAGAAAATCTAGAGCAATAACAAATCTCAAAGCAATTCAATTTCAACAAACCTTAATGCATTTGAACAAAAATCTACTTTTATGATCAAACCAAATTCATGTAATCTAAATGGAATTGCTCAATCTGGGAATAACATTACTCACACACACTCACTACTTATTAAAACTATGTTTACCTATCTTCTTCAAGCTACCAACATATAAAGATTACTTCTATTTGCAAACTAAAAAGGCAATAAACACACATTCCTATTGAAGTTTTAAAATTGGAGCTAACTATCAAACCAAGTCCTAATACATTGCAGAACAAACTCTATTATCTGTTCTACGATTTTCAAAGTCACTTCTTAACTTAAGATGTTGCAATCATTCTAAAAAACAATCTAAAAAACACCCATATCATTGTCATAAAACTCATTGTTCTCTTCATAAATTCTAAAGCACAAAGTATCGAACTTCACAAAATCTACAACACACATGAAATGAGATGTGGATTTCTTACAATTAACACACAAAACCAATAACCATCAAATCTATTTGCAATTTGAGCTATGCTCTCTTTGTTGAAGTCGATCTAGCCATACATGGTTTCAGCGCTATCTATTCATCAAAAGATCAGATTTAAATGTATACAACCAGGCTATGTTTGTTCACACAGCAATCCGTTTATCTAGAGGCTTATGGGATATCCACTCAAGCTCTGTTTCTGAGCAAATCTCAATCTAGCTCGATGAAGGCAAAGTGAAGGGTGAAACACAATTTTTATGGGAGCGATCAGACTCGGTTATATTCACAATGACATTGCCAATTAAATCCTGGAGCTACACAATTGCCCCCTATGGCAATGTTCCATTAGTGCTGAGATTGCTCTTCTACGATGCCAATCATGCAATGTGGGAATTTAACACTACAACATATGAATCGACTTTTGAAAGCAATTTCTATCCGGCATTTAAAGCAATTGATATCCATACACCACAACAATTGAAGCACACTGAAACATAAATCAATTTCAAAAGAAGTGAGTTCTGTGATTTAAATTAACGATATTTAAAAACTCCAGCAAACGTGAATTAAGCCAAGACCAAATCATTTTCGAAAAAATAGTTTAACTCTGCAATCATTCATTTAAATCAACAAATTCCTGGGGACTTTAGCAAATGTAAATCCAATACTAACTCTGCAATTGAAATCATCGAATCCTTGAAACTTCAGCAAGGGTGGACTATGCTAAACATAAATCAATTTTCTTAACCGATTACTCTGCAATTCAAATCTTTGAAACTATGGAAATGTAAATCAAACTAAAACAAATTGATTTTCAGTATTTAATTAACTCTGCAATTCAGAAATTTAAACCACACAGTGTCTATGAATTACCTCTAACTAATTCTACATGAGCTGATCCGGTTGTGGTGGGCCCTTGCCACACCCGAAATCAGCTTGGAAACTTGCAGAGATGAACTAAGCTTCAGTTCATCTTATTCAAGAACTCATTGAATTCATAACATTCCGGAATTTGATCAGCAACATGCCATGATGGATTAAAAAAACAGGAATTTAATTACTAGATCTCAGAGTTACAATAATCAAGCTTGATGGCAAAGTCGAATTAGAATCCTCATTGTATGTCCTCCTCTTTATATGTCTCATTTGCAGGCTTTATAATCAACGTTCAATTTAAAAAATAATATGCAAATCAGATTCAACTGATCCCTTTACTAACTTAATCTATTAGTTCAGATTACAACATTCAATTTTTAGCATTCGATTCAACAATTCTCCATACATGGCCATGGAGATAAAATGAAATTGATTTTACATGCTGTGATGTGCTGATTTGTATTAGATTCAACTGCCTTTGACCAAAAATCCAAAACAAGGTTGTTTTGGGAGATTTTAACAATGCTGGAAATTTCTGAATTTTACATAAATTAGCCTCAAGCCCCCCTGAATATCTCCAAAACCGTGTAGCATTTGGAAAAAATATTAAAGGGTTAGTAAAGTGGTTATACTGGGAGAAAAACCCGTGTGCCCAAATTTCTTATTGCGCCTTTCTCTGCGCAGAAATTGAGGCACAATATGGCATTTTAGAATTGTTTTACAGATTTGGCAAAATTGGGTAATTTCCTTCTAGAGATCCATATGAATGAGCTGGGTGGAATCCAACTTATGGAGCGATATAATAATGTTATTTTTGATAATAACCTCTCCCAGATTCTCCAGAAGCGTGCCGAAAGTGTGAAAGCCCCAAATTAGGCATTCCCATACTTAGCTGGCTTGTGAGGGATCTCAATGATGGAACCCTGTAATAAATGTACTTCAACGAAACAGTCATCAGTAAAACATGATAAAATCATCTTTAATCATTGAGAATTGAAGAAATTTATGATTATTAACCATATAGAGTATTTAGTCGCAAGTGACAGAATTAGGGTATAACACAGGCTAAAAACCTAGGGTTTTAGGGTATAAACAGTGATGTTTCATGATGAAAACATGGGCATATACGAGGCCTAACATCCCCCCATGCCTGAGGTTTTGCATGTCCTCATGCAAACAAAGAATTTACTCATATCTAAATTTTGATGTCATGATGGCTTTTAGGTAGGGTTAGGTCTTGTGAAGCAGCACTGCATGCAGATTTGATTGCCATAGGTTTGATTTTAAGAGCGACACAAATCGAGGAAAAGATATGGTAGGAGAAAAATAATGAATAATATGATAGGTGACAATGGAAATGGTAGATGAGATGAGGTGGTGATGGAGATGGGAAGACATGTGCTTGCATGCTCTATTTTTGCAAGGTTAATGCTTATGGATGGTTCCTTCATGGAAGACAACAATGAATTCACCCTCTATTGGATTTGACTGACAACATGTGTGAATGTAGGAGGGGAATACATCATAGTTACTAGGATTGTTTACATGAACCATTGTGATGATGACCTAGAGTAGCATGCAAATGGAGGGTATATGGGAAACTAGATATACGAAATATGTGGTGGTTAATCATCAAAGATTTCTTAAATCTCTAATCAATTAGAGATCTTAAGCCACCTCTACCTCAAGTTTTACCCTTGTTGTTGATGTCCTTAGTGCTGCAAGATGAAGTAAATGATGGAATGGCTCAAGCTAATGTGCTTGCTGATATGATCTGTTGAAGAAGGAAAAAGGTCTCAATATCCATGTTATCCCTAGCCACCTCTACCTCAAGTTTTACCCTTGTTGTTGATGTCCTTCGTGCTGCAAGATGAAGTAAATGATGGAATGTCTCAAGCCAATGTGATTGCTGATATGATCTGTTGAAGAAGGGAAAAGGTCTCAATATCCATGTTATCCCGAAAATGTTGATGCATGTGTATGAATTTTTCGTCAGGAAGTGTAATTTTATGGCTTCCTGAAATAACGCAAGCACCATCATCAATAATCCTCTTTATTGAAATAAAGGAAATAGGTTATATTAGAGAACAATTACCTGATCATGCTCCAAGCCCAACAATTGTGGAAAATGATAGTGAGAACCATGAGTAAGCATAGGGTGAAAATATGAATCAAACCTGACAATTCTCATCATTTTTTTCCGAACATATCTCCCCCCCCATGCCTATCATCTTGCATGTCCTCATGCAAGCAAAAACCTCTGACAGAGACCAAGACTGAAGGGCTAGGGTTTGTATATTAAAGTTATGCTTTATTGAATTGAATCATAGGCCTAATTGTGAGAGAATATAAGTAAGTTTCATCAGATGTCATCTTCATTTTCATCAATAAGATAAGAAAAAGTAGTGACCAGAGATCCAGTGACGTTAAGACTGAGTTTTATTATTCTAAAAAAGTAACTAATGCTAGGGATACTAAAGGAATCCTTAACAATGTTGTTACTGTAGAGATAATGTCATCCTAAAATGATTAACCATAAGAATTTTCACAAAGCATCTCAAGAGTAATCCAAAGCAGCATGTCTTCACTTTCAATAGCCTCATTATTACAAGTAAAAGTGACTTTATTTGAAAACCAAGGCCTTAAAATGGATCGAAAGTAGGGAAAAATATTACAAAATGATACCTTCCGAGGATGATTGTCTTAAAATTACCCAAGCATATAGTTGAAGCTTCTCTTATTCAAGCAGAGTGAATCAACTGCACTAAGGGTCTCACATCCATAGAAACCAAATCATCCTTGAAAGATAGAACTCCAAAGCACACTACTGAAGGATATTAAAGCCATTCTCAGAGAGATATGATAGTGAGTTCAGGGAAAAGACAAAAACAACCAACTAAATTTGATCCGGATTTATGCAGGAATGCAACAGAATAAACACATAACCATAAATACAGAGATGCAGTGGAAATAACACTTCATTCCCTTAATATCAAAGAACTGAAATTTGTTTACAGACAGAATGGAAATAAAACTAGCTAGGGCACTGGTAGCTATCTCTAAGAAGAGATGTGGCGGCTACAGGCCTCTGAACTACATTACAATGAGGCTCGAGGGCCTATTTATTATTGATAAACATTGGAGAACCCTAAACATCCCAAAAACCTAACCCTAGGAGATGAAGCGCCAAAACTATGGGCCCCGCTTGGGTAAATTGGTGTTTCAACTTCCCAGGGACGTAACTTTGGCATACTATCTTTGTTTGACGCACATGATACATCATTAGAAAGCTCTATCTGAGGACTACAACTTTTGGGACGATTTTGATGATCAAATTCGTTGGTAAAACGATGCCCAAAAAACGTCGTTTAGGGCCTAAAAACGGCTTCGGAAGTTCAGGACCCAAAAAACTGCTAAAAATAGTAAGTTATGCCGAAACTAAAAAACTAAAAGAGACAATGGTGGGGGGCCAAGTGGAATAGGTGGGTGGCCACCAATATCCACCAGGATCATTCCTCCCCCCTTAGGAAGCAATGGTCCCCATTGCGTTAAGTTCCTCCATGAGATGAGGAAATTTTTGCTGAACTTGGTCCCTAGTGAACCACTTTCCTTGGTGCAGGAGTTGGTCAGCTTTGACAACCCGATATAGTTAAATATTCTGCTAGCGAGTGTTCTTGATTTGCATATCCATGATACAAACTGTGGTGGCCTATTCCAGCAAGCCCCGGGTTTAACTCTCTCATGTGACCTTTCTCACCTCCCCGAATCGTCTTCTGATTTCATCATTTTCCCGCAATGCAGTGTCAATAGATCGTGTCCATTGGGTAGCGCATTCTGGGTCGACTACCTGGTGCTTTGACCCGATAGTGCAGGAACCCTGGGTGGAGGTGCAGGATGTCCCCACTCCTCCACAACCTTATCCATTTGTTGTTGTCCCGAGGGGCCCCGTCTAGAGGTCGTGGCCATAGTCTTCTTCTTGCCCTAGGGGCGGATCATCAGGAAAACAAATTTCCTGGTTTGGGAAATGAGCTTACTGCATTGTTTTGCAGTAACCAAAGAGATAGCCGCAGGAGGTGGTACCTCTGGTATCCTGTACAACTTATTTCCCAAAGTAATAATAACAGCACGAGGTCGAGACTGATACACATCATGACGCTTCCACAAGTATGGTTGTCCTAATAACACATCAGAAACATCAATAGGAACAACGTCGCATAATACCTCATCCATGAAGGGCTTGATGCTATAGGGAAGGCGGCACTGCTGGCTGACGTGGAGATCTCGTCCTTGGTGAAGCCACCCGATGGTGTATGGATGTGGGTGAGCTGTGGTCGGCAAGCCCAACCGCTTCACAGCATCTGCCAAAATGAGGTTCTTTTAGCTCCCATTGTCGACAATGAACTGTACCGGGGAGCCCTTTACCCACATTTGGGAGTGGAAGAGATGTTCCTCCTCCTCCGAATCTTCTGGTTCCTCCTTCTGGATCTTTGTAGTGGCAACAGTGGCATTGGGCTCCGCATCAATAATCTGTTTCCATTTTTCATTCCCCTTTTTAGGTTCTGATTCAGAGTCAGAGCATGCATCTGACTCAAAAGCCCTCATCTCGGCCACTAGCGACTGCTTGGCCCGACACTCACTTGTGTTGTGAGTGGAGCTCTTATGGAACTCACACCACTTTCCCGTGTCCTTCTTTGGATTTACAGTGTTGTTCTTTTCTTGTGGCTTTGACGGGTTGTCTTTAGCCGCCATGCCTTGGCTCTGTCCTTTGTTCTGCGGTTTGAAAGCACCTTTTCCTTGCTTTTGATTCGCAGATCCAAAGTCTCGCTTCTTCTATTTGAATTTCTCGCCAACTACAAAAGATACCGGTATGTCGTACCAAGCTAGGAGATGTCGAGGAACTCCATTTCCTCCTGAATGTATCTGTGCAGACAGCTGCGATAATTTAGCACCAAATGTTTCTCTGAATCTTTGATACCCAACTTTGTGCCCAGGGTATGGAACAAATTCGTCAGCTCATGCACATCTTGATCCCTTTGTTGTCGCAGCGTGGTCCAATGTATGTACTTGTCCTCATAGCTCCGCACGGGATAGTACTGTTCCTTGATGGCGTCTCGGAAAGAATTCCAAGTTGGTACAGCCGAGAACAGAGAGGGTTCTGTCTGGTCCTTGTTCTCACAGTAGGTTTCTCACCAGTCCTTAACATGGGGGGTAGCTTTGAGGAGTGCAAAAATAATCTTCTCCCTAGTCTAAAAGTCACTAACAGAAATATCCTTCTAATAGATTCAACCATCTATCTACGACATCTCATGCTCATTTGACCCTCAAATATGGGAATGTCAAAATTTACTTGTACCTTAAAGGGAGTCGTAACTCGCAGTGGCTACCGGATGCAGATGCGCGCTCGGTGGCGGCACGTTGAAGAATCTCAGGAAAAGTTATCCAACATCGCATTCCTTTGTTTTTCGAGGGCTCTCGAGCAATATTTTGATAGGATCTCCTGCTCCCTTCTCTTTCTTTCGTTCCCCATGGGCGTCCGTCGAGGTTTCGCGAGGCTGATCTTGCAAAGGTTCCACCGTATCAAGCCCTAGCTCCTTATACCCCGACCTCGTTGGGGACATGCAAAGAAGGATCGAGAAAAAGCAGACCGCTCTGATACCACTGATCCAGATTTATGTAGGAACGCAACAGAATAAACACATAACCATAAATACAAAGATGCAGCGGAAATAACACTTCATTCCCTTAATATCAAAGAACTGAAATTTTTTTATAGACAGAATGGAAATAAAACTAGCTAGGGCACTAGTAGCTATCTCTGAGAAGAGATGTGGCGGCTACAGGCCTCTGAACTACGTTACAATGAGGCTTGAGGGCCTATTTATTATTGATAAACAATGGAGAACCCTAAACATCCCAAAAACCTAACCCTAGGAGATGAAGTGCCAAAAATATGGGCCTCGCTTGGGTAAATTGGTGTTTCAACTTCCCAGGGACGTAACTTTGGCATACTATCTCCGTTTGACACACATGATACATCATTAGAAAGCTCTATTCGAGGAATAAAACTTTCAAGACAAATTTGATGATCAAATTCGCTGGTAAAACGATGCCCAAAAAACGTCGTTTAGGGCCTCAAAACGGCTCCGGAAGTTCAAGACCCAAAAAACTGCTAAAAATAGTAAGTTATGCCGAAACTGAAAAACTGAAAGAGACAATGGTGGGGGGCCTAGTGGAATAGGTGGGTGGCCACCAATATCCACCTGGATCAAAATCATAGTGTAGAATTAACTTTTATACCACAGGCATGGCCCTACTGCCAGCATGTGTCTATAACCTCGACAGGGATGCCTTTTAACCTAATGAAATGTCAGCGTCCCACTTACTAGATATAGATTCAAATTTATATGATTTAACTTTTAGATAAAGGCCACTATCCTGGCTCGGTAACCAAATGATGGCAGTGCCACTCACAGGAAGTAACATGGATGAATAGGTTGGCTCGTGATGAGACCTCATGTCTTCTAGCTTTTTGGGTTGAAAGCCATTACTCTGGCTTGGTGACCAGGAGCAGTAATGTCATGCATGTTAGGTCTCATGATCGTGGTAGGTGGGCTCATTACGAGACCTCCTATCCTCCCCTAAATACTTTTGTAGACTCTGATTATGGTTAACATTATAGGTTACTTAATAAGTGGGGAGACAGATCTACTCCTTAGGAACGTAGGATGGTGTGAAAAGCTTTTAATGACTAATCTTTACTGGTTGATCCTTCCACCCTAAAGACTCAAGAAAAGAAAATAACTCAGATAACGACCAAAATATGCCTCAAGTAGGTCATGCTAGGGTTATTCTGAGAGTCATTAGGGTTTTATAGGAGTGGTCCACCATAGGAGGCTTTTTATCAATACCTTCAAAGAGAAACTTGAAAAGATTCTTGGATGATAGTATGTTAAGTTTTATGGGTGGGAAGTATAATAATAAAAATCCCCCTAACTGACCCAATGAATAATATTGGCCAATAATTAGAGTCAAAATATGAGGTATTAAGAGTGAATTGCTTCCGAAAATTCTTACCACAAGAGTGCATAATGAAAAAAAAAATTCAATGGTTATGCCTTAGGAATTTCAATTTCAAGAGTGATGCCGTAACAACAATTTTATTTCATATAAAAATTTTATTCATTCCTACCCTACCCTAATCTAGAGAGAGAAGGTCTCCTTCAAGTGTAGGAGTACTTCCAATGCAACCATGTTCATAATATCATGCTAAATATATTCACACTCAGTTTGAAAGAATAAATTTCAACACATACCAGAGTATGAGAAACCAATTGCTTTGATTGATATGATACCAAGAGTATTTGAAGACGAGAGTGGTATTTTGAATCGATTGTGACCTGGAACCAATGCTCGATGTAATCCTGGTGGTATTGGATCATTTCTTCATTTGGACCACTCTGAATGTCCTCCTTGGTCATGCCAGAAAAACTTGGATAATCGGTCTCTGGAATGCACACAAGGCTTGTTGTTGGGCATGGTGAAATCTGTTCGATCTCAGGTTCAGTTGGATGCTACCCATCAGATTTGGTACATGGCTCGTCGATCTCCTTGGTAGATAGGAAAAAGGACTCAAGGGAGATTTCCAAATCATGTTCTAGCTGTGGAGAGACAGATAATTTCCCGAATGCAGTGAGGATGAACTCTTCCTGAGAAGAAGATACCCCAGCTACTGCTAGGATTTGAGAAAGTGCCTCGATGGACATTCTTCAAGCTCTCGATCATTCTTTGATTTCTCCTGTTAGCAACATGGATTAGTACAAAAGAAGGTTCTTACAACACCCCCAAAAAAAATTTTCATTCAAAGCTTGAATTTTTGATCTAAATGAATTAAAAACTGCTAATTGCAAGAAAACTAGCACTCAAAATAAATCTACCTTTACTTCTACGCATAAATAAAAAGGAAATAAAAACTCAAGAACAAGCAGTAATCGGTCAAAATTTGGAGCAACCCCACAAAAGTGGATGCGTGGCTCTTCATTCACATCTTACCATACACTCTCCGCCCTCTGATAGCCCTGCAAGATCTTGAAACACTGATAATAGTTACCTGAATAAAAAATTGCAACTCCCTGGAAACAACACCAAAATGTTGAGAGTTTTAATTGGTGAATTAAAGCCCTTAATGTTTAATTTGTCAATCCGGGCTCGTAAACACGAGCTGCACTGCACTTCTTGATTCAAGTTGTAGGTCAGAGCTTTAAGGTTTCCTTTATAATGATCAGCTAAGGAATAAAACACACAAATGCTTGTGAATAAACAAATTTTAATAAGGGAACCCAGCCAAATAATTAAATTCAATTTTAAAACTTAAGATCTATATTAAATCAATCCAATTCTGTTCTTTAAAGGAAAATGCACTTAAGGGAAATCCTAATTTTTATTGCAAATGAAATTTGAACTTTTAAGTAAAGAACTGCAAACTTAATGTATTTAACCACAATTCGATGTAAACAAACTTGAAACTGAAATTTTGAAATTAATCCTTGCATCAAACCCTAATCTCTTCTTAAAGTTGAAAACCCTATGCTAATAGTAGCTCCACATGCACAAAATTTAATGCTCTTCAACAATAAACAAAAGGAGAATGCTAGCTAATAACTTATCTAAGAATTCTGCTCTTAAGGAAATATGCACTCGCTCAATCAAATAACATTGACAACTCAACTCTGCTTTTTGTAACCAAAATTCTACAACAATTTTGTGAATGACCTCTAATTCACCATGCCAAACCCTACTTCTATGAGAGACAAAACGAAACTGTAAGCTTCAACTTAATCACATAAGAGAAATGAAGAAAAACCCAATCAAGAATGATGCTATTGTTCTTATGAATCAATCAACTTCTAACTTGTACTCTACAACAACTGCCAACTAAAATTTAAAATAACCTAGAACTTCACATTGCAATAGAAAATCTAGAGCAATAACAAATCTCAAAGCAATTCAATTTCAACAAACCTTAATGCATTTGAACAAAAATCTACTTCTATGATCAAACCAAATTCATGTAATCTAAATGGAATTGCTCAATCTCGGAGTAACATTACTCACACACACTCACTACTTATTAAAACTATGTTTACCTATCTTCTTCAAGCTACCGACATATAAAGATTACTTCTATTTGCAAACTAAAAAGGCAATCAACACACATTCCTATTGAAGTTTTAAAACTGGAGCTAACTATCAAACCAAGTCCTAATACTTTGCAGAAAAAACTCTATTATCTGTTCTATGATTTTCAAAGTCACTTCTTAACTTAAGATGCTGAAATAATTCTAAAAAACAATCTAAAGAACACCCATATCATTGTCATAAAACTCACTGTTCTTTTCATAAATTCTAAAGCACAGAGTATCGAACTTCACAAAAGCTACAACACACATGAAATGAGATGTGGATTTCTTACAATTAACACACAGAACCAATAACCATCAAATCTATTTGCAATCTGAGCTATGATCTCTTTGCTGAAGTCGATCTAGCCATACATGGTTTCAGCACTATCTATTCATCAAAAGATCAAATTTAAATGTATACAACCAGACTCCGTTTTTTCACATAGCAATTATTTTATCTAGAGGCTTATGGGATATTCACTCAAGTTGTCTTTCTAAGCAAAGCTCAATCTAGGTCGATGCAGGCAAAGTGAAGGGTGAAACACAATTTTTATTGGAGCGATTAGACTCGGTTATATTCACAATGACATTGCGAATTAAATATTGGAGCTACGCAATTCCCCCCTATGGCAACATTCCATTAGTGTTGAGATTGCCCTTCTATGATGCCAATCATGCAATTTGGGAATTTAACACTACAACATATGAATTAACCAATTTCTCAAGATCGACTTTTGAAAGCAATTGCCATCTGGCATTTAAAGCAATTGATATCCATACACCACAGCAACTAAAGCACACTGAAACATAAATCGATTTCAAAGGAAGTGAATTTTGTGATTTAAATTAACGATATTTAAAAACTCCAGCAAACGTGAATTAAGCCAAGACCAAATCGTTTTCGAAAAAATAGTTTAACTCTGCAATCATTCATTTAAATCAACGAATTCTTGTGGACTTCAGCAAATGTAAATCCAGTAACATAAATCGATTTCCACAACTACTTAACTCTGCAATTGAAATCACCGAATCCTCGAAACTTCAGTGAGGGTGGACTATGCTAAACATAAATCTATTTTATTAACCAATTACTCTGCAATTCAAATCTTTGAAACTCCAAAAATGTAAATAAAACTAAAACAAATAGATTTTCAAAATTTAATTAACTCTGCAATTCATAAATTTAAACCACACAATGTCTATGAATTACCTCTAACTAATTCTACATGAGCTGATCCGGTTGTGGTGGGCCCTTGCCACACCTGGAATTAGCTTGGAAACTTGTAGAGATGAACTAAGCTTTAATTCATCTGATTCAAGAACTAATTGAATTCATAACAATCCGGAATTTGATCAGCGACACGCCATGACATATTAAAAAAACAGGAATTTAATTACTGGATCTCAGAGTTACAATAATCAATTTTGATGGCAAAGTCGAATTACAATCCTCACTGTATGTCCTCCTATTTATATGTCTCAGTTGCAGGCTTTATAATCAGCCTTCAATTTACAAAATAATATGCAAATCAGATCCAACTGATCCCTTTACTAACTTAATCTATTAGTTCAGATTACAACATTCAATTTTTAGCATTCGGTTCAACAGTGCTCCATACATGGCCATGGAGATAAAATGAAATTGATTTTACATGCTGTGATGTGCTGATCTGTATTAGTTTCAACTGCCTTTGACCAAAAATCCAAAACAAGGCTGTTTTGGGAGATTTTAACAATGCTGGAAATTTCCGAATTTTACATAAATTAGCCTCATGCCCCTTGAATATCTCCAAAATTGTGCGGAATTGGGCAACACTATTATAGGGTTAGTAAATTGGTTATACTGGTAAAAACCCATGCTCCCAAATTTATTATTTCGTCTTTCTCTGCACGTCAATTGAGGCGCAATATGGTAGCTTAGAATTGTTTTACAGATTTGGCAAAATTGGGTAATTTCCTTCTAGAGACCCATATGAATGGGCTGGGTGGAATCCAACTTATGGAGAGGTATAATAATTTTATTTTTGATAATAACCTCTCCCTGATTCTCCGGACGTGCGCCGAAAGTGTGAAAGCCCCAAATTAGGCATTCCCATACTTCGCTAGCTTGTTATGGATTTCAGTGATGGAACCCTGTAATAAATGTACTTCAACAAAACCGTCATTAGTAAAACATGAAAAAATTATCTTTAATCATTGAGAAGTGAAGAAATTTATGATTATTAACCACAAAGAGTATTTAGCTGCAAGTGACAGAAATAGGGTATAACACAGGCTAAAAACCTAGGGTTTTAGGGTATAAACAGTGATGTTTCATGATGAAAACATGGGCATATACGAGGCCCAACACTTTCTTTCGATAAAAACTGATCAATATATTGCACATATAATTTATTTAAGTAGAAAATCTTCATCATATTGCACATTTATATGTGGGGTTGTAAATCATGTACGATTCATCAAATGTTATCTTGAATAACGACATTCTCCCAGTATGTGAGAGAGTGGTATTTAACACAAAAAAGGTTCAAGATCTAGGTCATTTAATCACATAGACCATGCTAAAAGTATATCTTTACATATTCTTAAAATAATTTCTATTTTTCAGCTGTGGTATGTGTGTTGCCTCATATCAGAATTTTAATAGTTGATATAAAATTCGCTAGCATATGTACTTACCTTTGTATGTTTATTGCAGTGAAACGGGTACTCGTAGATCTTCAAGAAAGTTGGAAACTATTATATTTGATAATTCAAATGATGAAATGGGTAATTGGATCCCATTTCACATGTTGATTTGATCTTGGGTAACTTTGGCTCCATCAAGGAATCAAATTTGGGCTAAAAGAAGAAGACTAGATGATTTAAAATCAATTTGGAAAGGTGTAGTATAGGAATTTAAGAGGATCCAAAGTGGTGAAAAAGTGGAAAAGTTGCTCATAGATTATGTGTATGAGTGAAACAACATCCTGAAAGAGTCTATCGCCCAAAAACAAAATTTTCTTCAAATTGGACTAAATTGTAAGAGCTCTTCCTTTTATGATCTTTGAATACTTCTTCTAGTAATGCATTAGAGCATTAAAATATGAATTCCCTAGATTAAATGGATTCTTCATGTGGTTTATATTTGTAATGTGCATGTTTGTTTATTTCTAACATTGAATAATGGCATCCCGTGGAAAGTATCACTAGTATTCTAAGTGTTTTCCATTCAAAAATATGGGAGTTACTATGAGGGAATAATGTTGCATAATTGAGAGAAGAAGGGATTTGGATTTATAAGTATGATTATTTTATTCCAAGTGGTAGAAGAGTTGGACATATTGAAGAATACAAGTTACCCATGCTTCATGAAATGGGTTTACCAAATTCTAATCCCACATTAATTGATTGCATACATTCAAAACTAGTCCTTGAGATTCAATCTAGTATGCGGGAGAATGGTGGTGCATGTGATCATTTGATATCCACCTCCCATTTTGGTTTTTTCTGAAGTATTCAAGGAAGAGGACTCAATTAAGATGACTAAGAAAACATATGTTTGCACAAACCCCTCAAACATGCTATTATCTAAATTATTTTCCTCTGGATGGAATACAAGATTACATATTGTGAATGATGAGAAATTAAAATGCATGTTGATTGTAGAGACACTTCATTTTAGGTAATGTTTGACAATTTTCATTTTCCCTTTTCTTTATTTTCACAAGGTTTGATATCACTTTCTAGAAAAAATATTTAACAATGATTGTAACATGCAAATATTCATTAAGGAGGAAAACTCTCTATGTTTCATTCAAATTTCGATGGTTTAGGGAAATAAAGGATAATTGAAATTGGATTTGGATTCCAACTGAGAAAGACAAAAATGATGGCACCCATTATTATCTAATATCCATTGATGTTTTTAAGGATAGTGCACATTTCAAAACATTTTCCATGGAAGAAAATTGGAATTTGTTTGAAGTTAGAAGACAATTGAATTCAAAGAGGAATCAAGCCAAGGATGAATTCTATTTTATTTACAATGGAAAAAGGGTGAGAGATTTTTATGGTATATTTATGATTTGTGTTCATTTTATAAAACTAGTTTCTAACTCACATATTAATGATTTCCTCTTGGCATATTGGTAAAAGGAAAGAGAAGAGCATCGTATGCAAAAGTTGCATTCATCGCCATAAATTAGAAATTCGAGGAATGTGACACAAAGTCATACTATGTATATCATTTCTCTTAATGGTATTGTAAACCACCATACATGGTCATAGATTTTTTGTAAGATTAGTTATAGTTGGAATTATCCAGTTGTTAAACATGACGACTTACATATGGATTCCTTTTTTTTCAAAATAAACTTTTAACATATTGTAAATTCTCTAAGAGAATATTTGTATTGAATATGAATGGAATAATCCATCAACTAAAAATTTTGTTAATTTTCATTATGATTTCTTCTTTTGATGTATTCTTCCATGGTGATTTTCTGAGAATCTGATTTCATTGTCATGTTTATTTCTCTAGTTATGGAGCATGATGGCTTACATATGGGTTTTTACTTTTTTCCAAATAATTTTTTGATGGAATATAAAATGTCTCTAAGAGAATACTTGTACTGAATATGAATGGAATAACCTCTCCATTGAATATTTTGTTCAATGTCATTATGATTTCTTATTTTGATGTATTCTTCCATGGTGATTTTCTGAAAACCATTATGCTTATAAAATAAGAGTGTATCAATGAAGATACATTTACTGATGTAAGAAAAATATTCATTTAATAATTTTTTTAATTTTTCGATGGGAAAATTCATTTTGTCTCAACTGTTGTTCTTGATTAGAAAACCCAGAAATTATTTGGTATATTCTCTTCAGTCTACATAATAAATTATTTGGTATAAATTGTAATGGTATAAATGTTAGTTCCAATACAATATAATATGATCCAAAGGTGACAAAGTGTGTTTTTCCTTCATTTTTGACATGTACCAAGTACAATAGCTTGTGATGACAAATGTTTTTGTCAAGAAACGAGAAATGCATCCAAAGCGACACCTCCACCACATATATTTTAAGTTGCAATATTCCTCAGAAAGTTAAAGAGCATTGTGACAAACATATGGTATATGTTTAAATTCCATGACAAATAACCCACTAAACTAAACTCCTAAATTTGTTAAATTATTCCTGCGGCACTGATACAACAAGTACAAGCATTGCAATTCCATGTCATCCCCACTAAAAATAAATTGATGGATCATATATATAGCATGTCCTATTTTAATTTCTAGGAGGTTCGCATTTTTTGAGTTAGAAAACTTGATGGTTTGGTCATTTGACACTTAACTTGTCAATCCCAAATTTTTTTATCAAAATCTGAATATTCCTTTCAGTATTCAGCAAGATTCAATTCAAATACCATGTTTTTAAATGGTAACTCATAGGTTGAATTGGATTATGTTTGGATTCTAATTCATAAGTGGACAGTGATCACAATTATCATTTGAGAATCTGAAATGGTAAACCAAATTTTTTCTGGTGTCTAGGAGGAAGACAACCTGGAAGAAAAACTCTTTATTTATCTATATACGTTTGGAGAAATGATGTATGTGTACTATAGAAAAATATGGCAATCAACTATGAATTTAATGTTAATCTAATATTGCTCAAGAGTAGGTGCCATTACAACAACCATATTAAGAATCATATATTACAACACTATTGAGAATATTGTTGATACTAGTTGTGTTAAAAAATGTATATCTAGCTTGAGCCCACTAATTCTTGGCTACCATAACTGTGGTAAAACTTCAATGCATATTGAATATTGACTATGCTAATTTCGTACTAGATTTGAACCACTTGGTACATCATGGACAAGTTTCTCACATGGAAAACATCATCCATTAGAGAAATGATATGTTCTAGCCTAGTGACTCTTCGTGACTCTATGTTGTCCAGACTGTTTCCCCACATAATTAAATCGAGGGGAACATGCATGGAAATCAAATTCCTGTAGAAAAATTGTAAAGAGAGCATTTAATCAAACTCCTTTTAACCTCAGATGTTGAATCTTAGCTTTTGTTTGTGGGTACTTATAGTGAGCTTACTCCTCACTAGGGCACACTCTTCTTTTTGAATATATAGACAAACCAAGGAAAAAGTACGTATGTATATATGTATATATCTATGTATTTTGGTTTTAAGAAATGATGTCTATATTTTGAAGCCATTGTGTCGAACTTATGACTTCTAAGATTCAACATTCGAGGTTAAAAGGAGTTTGATTAAATGCTTCAGGTATAATGTTGACTACACGATCATTCTATCACTATTGGTTATGCTGAAGGAGAGGTGTTTTATTAGGTACATTTTTTTTCCAAGAGATATGTTTTTTTGGTGTCTAGGAGGAAGACAACCTGGAAGAAAAAGTTGTTATTTATCTATATAAGTTTGCAGACATGATGTGTGAGTGATATTTTGAAGCAATTATAAAGAGAATTCCATGTTACATCCGTATTCGACGTCCAATAAAGAGTTTTATTAATAACTTTAGGTTGACTGTTGAGTACATGTTCTCATTACAACTATTGACTATTATGTTTAGGAGGTGATTTCATTTCGTATAATGCATTGTTATGCCCAGTTAGATGTATTTCTTTTGTTTGCAAGGAAACTGTTGATCTAGGAAAGAGCTTCATTCAAGTCAATTTCTGAAATTTAGAAAGTTATTATGAAAAGTGCTTGAGATATTCAAATACCACTCACAAAGGGGGATACAAGGTCTCTATGAAGTCAAACTTCCCAGAAGATACAATTTTTCTAGAACATGAATATAGCCTAAATGTCACGGGGATGTGTTTAAGCCTTGAAATTTGCTGCAACAACATGGGGATGACCACCTGGTCCGGACCTTAAAGAAGTGCCTTTTCCATTTGGAATGGTGGCTTCGACTGGTTTAACTAGGTCCTGTTACCCTCTCTCAATCTCCAATGGCTTAAACTATAAATTTTGTCTACCAATGAGAAAGAGACATTAGATCATTTCTCTTGCTAATCAGGCAAGAAAGTGATCCTTAAGATAATTTGGGGCTTATCCAAACCATAAATAAAGTTTTCCTCTTTGGGAAGAGGACTTCTATTAATGTAGAATTGAATCTAAAATGAAAAATTATTCTAAAATGCAAGGAAAACAAAATTTATACTAGTCCTATCTCAATTAGGCAGATATATATCTAACCCAACCGAGAGCAAGATATTTAAATGATTGAGATTTAAATATTTTTGGCTTAGAATGAATACCAAATTAACGAAATAGTTTAATTCACTGACATTATGAATATCAAAACACATCCTATTCAAAGACCTCTTAACTGAGATAATCAACCAACAACATTTAGGAAGTAGTTCACAAAAATGATATTGATTGTTAAATTAGTAATTTGAAAAATTAAACCATAATATGAGGAAATAGTTCATAACATATCACTATTTGTTAAATCAGTATTAAAAGACAAATTTCTAAGTAAATAGTTACTCAGAAAACAAAATTCAACCCATAAGAGCAGAGATAAATAATAACATATAATTGAGAGACATTACTCATATTGACAATAGTGCACAAGTATGAATAAAATGACGCATTCCTACTATCCTAAAATGAAACTAGTATTTAAAACAATGGTATTAAAAATGCCAATTTATTGAATCCATTTCTCTGGCTCTGCTCTCTAACCGTCATTTACAATGGTTGAACTTATGCTTTTAAACTAGAGTGACAATAGTGCAAACTTTTTTCTCCATACATTATTCAGAATGCAAAGGAAAAATCCTCAATAATCCCCAGATATGAGTTTTATCTCCTCTAACCTACAACTCTAAATCCTCTATACAATAGTTCCTTTAAGAATTCCTGAATTGTAGAGAAGAGAAGCTACTATTACATTCTACAATATGTTATTTATAATATTTACAAAAGGATTTCTTCATAAAAAAAGTTTGTTGAAGAGTGGTTCTACTCAATCAATTTTCATTGGGCCAAAATCCCATTGTTCTTTTGTTGGATCATTCTCATTGATTGAGATTTTATTCTTCTCATCTCTTCAATTGTTTTCCTGCAAAAACAATTAAAAAATAAAATTAAAATGAAAAATAAAATTAAAATGCCAAATATGGAATTAAAAACAAATCAAATTAAAAATTAATTACATAATTAAAATAAAATAAATCTAAGCTTTCAATTGATGCATGTGATGATCTAATTGGAAAAGGAGAACATAAACGAATGGATCTGCACTAAGAAGAAATCGTGGGAAAATGAAAATGCAGAAAATTAACCTCAGAAAATTAGTTTTGTTAAAAATACAGAGCTTGATCTTCTGTTGAAATTTAGGCCCAATAAATGATCAAATCTGGAAATTAAACCACCTCATAAATTCTCTCCATGATTTTATCTATCCAATGAGCCATCCTAGGCCTCATTTGGCCAAGTAGAACTCCATCTATAAGCTTCCAAAGTTGGTATATAAAAATGGACACAATTCTAGAATTTTTGTTGCTTAGGCTAAAAATAAGCAATTTTAAATTAAATTCTAATTCTAAATTAGATTATAATATTGAATTAATTAATATTAATTAATTGCAATAATATTATTATTCTAATTTATTAAAAATCTAACTATAAATAATTTTAACTAAAATTAAATTAATTAAAAATTGATTTATTAATTAATTAAAATATTAAGACATTATATTAATATTATAATTTAAATTATATTAGAATTATAATAAAAATGTTGTAATTAAAATATAATCTAAATTATAATATAATATAATATAATATAATATATTTAACAAATTCTTTTAATTCAAAACATATAAACATAACGTAAACCATGAGGGTGAGTGAGGTGGAGGTACGGGAGGTATAAGGAGTTTTAAAAACTTTATATTAAAAATTTTAAACCCCTCACATGAAAACCAAACTTGTTCATCGCAATCGCAAATGTTAAAGTGAGGTTCATGACGGGCTTGAGTAAAATTGCGATATGCGATATCACAATTTTGCAATAGCAAAAAACAATTGTATCGCAATAAAAAAATCACAAATTTTATTGGATTGTTTTTTTGGAAGGAAGAGAAGGGACGTGAAGTGGGGCCCACGTGGGATTAACCATCCTACAAATTGGACTTCAACTATTTTGCAATTTTGATATTATGGGCTTGGCAATTTATTTTAAAATAATAAATTGGAGTAAATTACCAAGATCTTGAAACGTGTTTTAGTCCATTGTGCAATTTAGCTGGGTCATTTTGTAATACCATTAGTAAAAAATGAAAGAAATAGTAAAAATGAACTAAGAGTTAATATTTATAATGAATGACTATTTTAACGACGAGAATTGAAATATTGATACATTTTATACATTTTCTAACCCACGCGACACAAATGATCAAACTTTAAAAGAGTTCCATTTACAAACCGGCTGACCAAATGGAACGAAAAAAAGTATCGTTGAAAAGCTTTTGAAAAATTGGATTCAATGAAACAATCAAAATAGAAATCCAACAAAAATGAAAAAATGGTAAAATTTTAGGATAATTAACTTAATGAAAATCATAAAATGTGCCTAGCCAAAAATTAATAAAAGGGTCCCCATTATTGAAGTAAATAATTCAAAAATGGGCACGTCGGGAGGGGGGGAGGGTGTTGGGTTTTGCCTACAACAACGACGACACACGGGAGAAGGACCAAGTTATCTCTGATTAAATATAATGAATTTTAATTTACCCAAAGTTTAAAAATAATGGAAATCACGAAATAATATAATAGTAAAACATTTCCATAGGACCCACAGAAATAGATTAAGAAATATGAGTTTGTAAAGATAAGTACTTAAAGCAGACTCAAGTAAAAGTGATGAATCCAAATTTGGGAAAAAATTTTGTTTTAAAACTACTTCATATGAAAACTAGAAGAAGGTAGAGATAGGAGTTTTTAATAAAGAATATATCCATTTTATGATTGTCTCTAACATCACTTCGCTACCAGCGAGCCTGAATAGTACCCTGATGCAGTTTTCTTTTATGCCATACAAGCCTAGTCCTGCTTCCATCGAGTGTCCATAGCCCCGACAGGTTTACTTGCGTTTCCCATGCTTCCTATTTTAATCACCCTTTTGATAAGGGCATTTTCAAGCTTTCAGTTTATGACATATTTGAGTCAAATCGTTGGGATGGCGATAGAGATTTATGTTTTTAATGCACATAATACTTTCATAGTGTTTAATCCAAATTCTTTCCCTAGAAATATCAATCATAGGCTTATTATGTGGAGGGGTGGGAGCGATTCATTGTGTTAAAATCAAATTGGTTCTTTCGTTGAAAAAGTAAACTCAATAAATTAGAAATGATGTGTGTTCCTCCATGAAAAATATTTAAATCAAGATGGTTTTATGGTTCCATAAAGATATGCCTTTTAATGATAAATGAAATTCATTGAAATAGATAGAGTAAAAGATTTCCCATGTATGTCAACAACTGTATGGTAAGAAAAAATACTTTCACATAAATCATGGAAAAGTCACCAAAATCAAATAAAAACTAAAAGGAAAAGGAAAATAATTCCTAAACTAAAGTAAGAAACGAAATCAACGAATGAAAATAAAAATAAAAATGCAAAAAGAAAAAACAAAATGAAAAACAAAATTTAAAAGATAAACTCCAACTCTACCTCTTATGTAAATTTATCAACAAAGGATTATAAAAGAAAAGAAGCATATGTACGTTCATTCCTATGTTGAGATTTAAATTTTTTATCTTGCAGAGTTATAAGAAATGAGGCTCTCAAAATGTAGTGGGTGAATGGCAGTGATGATAGATAATACGCTGAATGAGAAGTCTCCATCTGTGGAAAAAATTCCTTCTTTAAAGTAGAATCTTAATTATTTTCTAATAAAAAATATGCTTAAAGATACAGACTACTGGTCCAGAAACTCCCCAATTTAGTTGATTCAATGTGGATCAATATTGTTTCTTTCAATAATCTCAAAGAGAAAAATAAAATGAACTTCGGAAACTGATCTGGTAGAGGTGCGAAAGGCTTATGAAGACCTGTAAAAATAGAGTTCAAGATCAACAAAAACTAAAAAGAAACAAAAGTAAAACCTAAAGTAAAGAAATGAAAATGAATGAAAGTGGGCGCATGAAACTTACCATTGGATAATTGCATTTTTTTTTCCAACTTAGACTAAATTCTATTAATATAACATAATGTATAGGATGAGTCGAGTCTTTGGAATTGTTGAACTAACCAATTCCGGAGGCATTATAAGTCAAAAAAACAAAAAAATAACCGCCCCATATGGGGAAACCGGTTATGATACAGCTGCGCTCAAAGGGGAAACTAGCTTCAGACAATAGATACTTAGAAGTTGAAAAAAAGTTATGGAAATACATTTTAACATGGAAAATAAACGTAGCAGTAAAAAAAATACCTCTCCATGCTAGGTGTCATTCTGTTGAGGCGGTGGTTCGTCCAGAATGAGGCACCTGTACTCATCAGAGGAGTCATCTACATGCGTCACTTGATTGACAGTTGGTTCAGGTGTTGTTGCAGTGCGAATTACGTTGGCACTGCCCTTCTTGCAATCTTCACTCGACCATTCTAGACTCCCACTACTGTTGTTGCCGCTACCATTGCTACAGGAGGAGTTGGCAGTGGGCTTAGCAGAAACGACCTCAGACTTCCTAAAGAGCTACTGAGGATTTGTGGAAATGGTGGAATTTCTAGGTCTCTTCCTGGTGTTGTGTTCAATAGGAAAGGAGGCTTCTTCCTGGAAACTGATGGTGATGGTGGCAGTAAGATGAGGTCTGTCCAGAGCACAATTGTAATGAAATTGTGTGAAATTCTCCTCAGGCAGCATTGGACGAGCCTCCAAGTGAATTGACTGTTGGGGATGAGAAGCCTAGCTACGTCCTCCACCTTTGTCTTTAGAGTGGTGTTGGACCGGAGTTTCATCAGGCGATGAGGTGCAAGGTTCAGGATGAACAAGAAGAGGCAGTTTTAGGGCATGACCTCTACCTTTTCCTCCGCTAGTGGAAGGAGATTGGGTGGAAATCGCTTCAGGAGGTAGAGGAGGAGACTCTGAGTGAATGGACAAAGGAGGGCAACCCCGACCCCAACCACTGCCACTACCACGACAGCAGCGCATTCTGTGTCATCTGGGCATGTTGGAGCTGTTGTAATCGATAGGGAGGCAAGGTGGCGAAGGCATGGTAACAATGCGAGTGGAGGGATTTAAATCCTGAGACGGAGGAATGAAAATGAGACTGCAGTAAAGACTGTGAGAGAAATGATGGTCAGGAGCAAGTGTAAGGAAGTAATGAAGGTTGCACCACCTCCCTGTGTGCGTTCGAGAGCTCGGCTTTAAGACCGCAGAGAGGCAGATACAGTGGGAGGGCAATGGAGGGATGGTGAAACGTGAAGCCATTTTGTGGAGAGCTGAATGGTGCTTCAATCTGGGCACATTAAAGGCAGAGGGAGGCGAGCCGCTGGCTGAGTTAAATGCAGCATTATAGCGCCCATGCGTGGCCATGTGTCATAGCCAAGTGGCACATGGTGGGCTCGCTGTCCACCTCTAGCAATTATACACCCGCATCCGAGATGGATAATTGCATTTAATATTACTTGGAAGGTATCATTTTCTCCAAAAAAATATAACTTTTTCCTTTAATTAGAATTAAAATCCTGAAGAAGTTTTATTGACCCAAAATCATTATTTATTGAATATAAAGTAAAACAAGTTGTAAACTAAAAGAAATCAATGTTTCATGTTCAAGGAATAAGAAATAAATCGAATCCATCTGAAATAAGGATGAAGAAATGATTCTCTATGAGTTGCAACAATGAATGTTCTCTTTGCTTCTTAAATTTTGAATTTATATCAACCCCAAAGTATTGAAGTTGATTCAAAATCCTGAATAATGTAACAATATATGAAGAGGACTTGAATCTTTATATGATAAGTATGGAGCAAAATTCAAAATAAAAGAGAATTAAAAATATGAATTAATCATCGTATAGGTCAGTGCCTTGCCTAATGTTTTGCATTGAGAGATTATTTTCCATGCATAACTTTAAAAGTTGTGACTTCCACCTTGCCGATATGTGATCGAGCGTTTTCTATAATAATTAAAATACAATGATGGAGAGTTGTATATTGACATATATCGGATCAAAATATCTTAGGACAAGGCCTCATTTGAGTTTTGTGATGCGATATAATTGTTGAGGTGGAAAAGTTGTGATATGAGCATGTTCAATGAGAAACTGTGATGGAACGATGGCGATATTAGAGAATAATCATATCGAAAGACTGAAGTTGTTCACTAAAAGGAAATACCGATATTATTCTTGTGATAACGAAAATGTGATAAATGACTTGGCTCATTGGTGGGACCAACTTTGGTTTTCTAAGAAATCGGCGATTGGAAGATTTGGGTACAAGTAACGACATTGATACATCGATGTGCGATGAAGAATGGACCCGATCGTTTAATTATATGGAATTAATTTTACATTAGATTTGGGACATCAGAGCATTTAAACATATGCTCTTATCAAAATTGTGATTTATCAATCGATGCGATATCTTTAAGAACTATGTTTAAATGTCGTATTGAGTCCGAGGTTGTGTGGACATCACAATATTGAAGAAGTCATTTTATCAGAGAATGAGTGAGAAAGAATATCGGGAGACTTGCATCAGAGGTTTCTTATCGGGAAATGGTAAGATTTGCCTTTGATCAAATATTGTCATATATATGTGAGGCCGATGATTTCTTTTTGTAATAAATTCAAAAACAAAGTGACTAATTTAACTTTGATTTAAAATAAATAACCGTTTAATAATTTAATTAACCGTCGTAATATCTAATCGTGAAATAATTTAATCATATCTTTCTTATGAAGAGAGTTGTGAAATATAATGATTTGATATGATTCCTATGACAATTTATTAAGACTTATCAGGATTTCAATGAATATAAGAAAAATTAGATAACCTACAATTTTTTAGATGAATTCATAAATACTTCCTTGAACATGTTGTAGATTTGAGAAAATTTGGTTGCTTTCTTATCTTGACTATTCATAATCAAGTCAATGAAGACCTGGAAACAAAACAAAAATATAAATAAGAAACAACTTTTGAAAAATAAAACAAACAATAGATGATGGTGAACATGTAAACACATATCTGGAAGAAAATTGACTGTAACATTTACGTCATGAAGCTTCAAGTTCTCCCAAACTTTATCAGAATTTTCATAAGTTCAACATTACCTATTTATTTAATCTAAAATGCTAAGTAATAAAATTTTTCAAATTGCATCCACCTCAAATTTATATTTGAGGAAAACACTAGTGAAAACGAACTCTTTTTAAGAAATACTTTAGAGTCAAAAATTGCCAAGTTGTAGCAAATCCTTGGCATTTCTTCGTGTGTGATCAATGTGATGAATTTTAAAAAACAAGACAATTGAGGGCTTGACATATATGTATAATCTAACTGTTCAAGGGCTTCTAAAATTCTCTAAGCTGATTTTCCACAATTGAAAGGGGATGCCTAAAATAAATTAGATTCATTACTTGCTTTATTGAAAATCTGAAATAATGAAATAAATGAAAACAGAAAATAAAATTAATCTATTCCTTTTTCTAACTCAATGAAGGAAACATGACTAGGTATAGTCATACTTCCAATATAACCATGTAAACATTTCAATTCCTGCATGTATGTACATATTGAACATTAGTAACAAAAATACAAATATAATTAAACTAAGGAAACGAAATCCGAAAGCATAATGTACAGTAATTGGTAATATATTTCCAGAAAGCAGCTTATTTACAATTACCTTATTTTGAAATGTCCTTTCCAGTTGAATTTTAATTGTATCATAGAAATCTTGATGGATTTCCATTACTGAGTGGGAGAGGTTTAAAAGAGAAGATGACAGAGCAGGTTGTAGAAGTGATCTTTTAGAAACAATGGCTTGTATGATTTTGTTAGTGTTATGTTTGAGTGTTAAATTATTAACAATCTTCCATGAAGGAAGAATTTCCAAATGTCTTTCAAATAAGTCAATGAAAAATGGATGGAAGTATGATAGATCCAACGGAAGACTATTAATTGAATTTGATTGCTGGTCATATTGTGAAAACACACTCCCTTGTTGGAACTTCTTTCGAGAAGAAATAAGTAATTGATAAGAAATGAACATCAATTGAAATTGGAATTTTAATAGCTCTTGATGTTCACAATTATAATTTGATTCTTAATATTTCCATTGAAGTAATGCATCATTTGAGTGTTCAAAATTGAGCTTCTCAATATTCCAGCATACAGTATCTAAAAATCTAAGACTAAAAATAGAAAATAAATCTGAAGTTAAAAATAAATGATGGAATAATAACAAAATTGAATCATAGTTTACACTAGTTTTACAATTATTTTTCTGACATAATTGGGACTCACTTAAAGTAATTTCCTCTTCACAAGAATTATGTAGCATAATGCAATTAGAATGATTGCTGGTACCAACTTGTGAATTCGAGACATGGTTATGACTATGAATAGGAATGCAATCTTGGTCATCATATAAATCATAGATTGGAATGGTTTCATGAATTTTGAAATCATGAGTATGATTAATTTTTTGAAAATAAGAACTATTTGAAACAATTTCTGAATTAAATTGTTCTTCATTTTCACATTTGATTTGACTTCGATCATGAGGAATCAGTTGTGAAGAAGCTAAATCAATATCCTCAATGCCAAAGTAACTATCATAAATGACCTCACAAAATTCATTAGAATTGACTTAGATCTCACCTAATGTACCAAAACAAGAAATAATATTGAGCTCATGTTCATTAATGCCAGGATAATGATCAGTAATTAATTCTCTATCTTGATAAACACTAATAAAAAATTCATTTAAATCAGTCTCTCTATTTTCTAGAAAATCTTTAACATGAGGAGATGATAAATTGCTATTAGAAAAATTATCATGATAAAGGGAAAAATGTGAATCTGAAACAATGTATTTAAAAATGTCTCTATTTAAGAACTCTTGTGTATCTTCTTCATTGCAAATTTCAGTTTTAAGATCATTTACTCGGCTAATTGTGCTTTCTTGAAGAATGTTTCTTTGATTTCTTGAATTTGGCATTTGTTCAATGTAAAATAATTCCAAAATTTGTATAGCAGATTTTGTATTATTGTAAACTTTAATTGCTGCTGGTACTTGTCAGATTATGCTCTGATTTTCTGATTCTAACTCATACTTATTTTCACATTTTAAAGTGGTATCTTCCTCAATATTGTCGCTAATATCTTCTTACGGTTTATTAGTGAAATTTTCCAAGCTTTGTGATTGAGATTCATTAACATGTGAAGGTGCACCTTGATTATTATCAATATTGTAGGAAGTGTGCACTAAATGAAGGAATTTACCATACATAATAGAGGCCACTTCAGTATTATTTGTTTGCACCTCCATATTGGAATTCTCAATTATGCTAATGAAATTGGAAGGAGATTGAGCAGAGCTTGAAATAATTTTACATGGATTATGAATGGAAGGAAGAGATCAAATATGTTCAAACTAATATAATAATTCATATTTTGAAGGTTTGTCTTCAATTTTAAATTTTAAACAATTCAAATGAAATCTAATGATAAAATCGTTTAAAGACTCACTTTCAAACCTTCATAGATCTTCAATTTTGTTACATACTTGTTCGTAGTTATAGCCATAAAATTTACAAAGGAATGTTGTAATAAATTGATCCCAACTGTAAATTGAGGCAACTAGAAGTGATTGACACCAAATTTTGGCTTTTGCCAAGAATATGAGAGTAAAACTCTTGCATAAAATACCTTCATCAATTTCTTGAAAAGTAGAATTTGAAAATTTTTGAATGAATTGTAAAGCATAATTAAATGCAGAAGTATTCCTCTTACCATTAAACTTTACCTGAGACAAGTGTCTTACTATTTCTGATTAATTATTGGAAGATACACATCTAGAAATACAACTCCAAATTGGAAGTTTAATAGGAACCATTGTAAAATAAAATGTTAGAATACAAAGACTCCAAAGGACAACAAGTTGCAAGCTCTCCTTCTAGCACCAAAATGTTGAAGCCTCGAAATTCGTTGAAATAACATGGGGGATGACCACCCGATCTGGACATTAAAGCAACTCCTTTTCCGTTTGGAGTGGTGGCTCTGGCTGGTTTAACTAGGTCAAGTTAACTTCTCTCAATCTCCAAGGGCTTAAAATATAACTTTTTTCTACCAATGGTAAAGAGGCATCAAATCATTTATGTTGCTTATCAGCTAAGAAAGTGACACTTAAGCTAATTTGGGGCTCAGCCAAACCAAAACTAAAGTTTTCCTCTTTGGGAAGAGGACTTCTAGTAATGTAGAATTAAATCTAAAATGCAAAATTATTCTAAAATGCAAGCAAAAGGAAATTTATACTAATCCCATCTCAATTAGGCAGATATAGATTTAACCTAACCGAGAGAAAGATATTTAAATAATTGAGATTTAAATATGGTTGGCTTATAATGAATACCAAATTAATGAAATAGTTGAATTAACTAACATTATGAATACCGAAACACATCCTATTAAGAGACCTCTTAACTGAGATAATGAACCAACAACATTTAGGAAGTAGTTCACAAAAATGATATCGTTTGTTAAATCAATCATTTGAATAATTAAACAATAATATGTCGAAATTGTTCACAACATATCACTATTTGTTAAATCAGTATTAAAAGACAGATTTCTGAATAAATAGTTACATAGAAATCATAATTCAACCCATAAGAGCAGAGATGAATAATAACATACAATTGAGACATATTACTCATATTGACAATAGTGCACAAGTATGAATAAAATGAAATATTCCTTCTATCATAAAATGAAATATTCCTTCTTGTCTCCAACAGTCATTTACAATGGTTGAACTTCTACTTTTAAACTAGAGTTGCAACAGTGCAAACTCTGTTCTCCATAAATAATTCAGAATACAATGAAAAAATTATCAATATTCCCCAAATATGAGTTTTCTTTCCTCTACCCTATAGCTCTAAATCTTATATACAATAGTGCCTTCAAGAATTCCTGAATTTCAAAGAAGAGGAGCCACTATTAGATTCTACAATCTGCTATTTATAATATTTACAAAAGGATTTATACATAAGAAAGTTTTTTTGAAGAGTGGTTCCACTCACTCAATTTTCATTAGGCAAAAATCCCATTGTTCTCTTGCTGGAGCATTCTCATTGATTTATATTTTATTCTTCTCATCTCTTCAATTGTTTTCCTGCAAAACAAATAAAAAACATAATTAAAATGCAAAAATAAAATTAAAATACCAAATATGGAATTAAAAACAAATCCAATTAAAAATTAATTACATAATTAAAATAAAAGAAATCTATGCTTTCAATTGATGCTTATGATGATATAATTGGCCAAGGAGAACATAGACGAATGGATCTGCACTGAGAAAAAGTTGTGGGCAAATGAAAATGCAGAAAATTAAACTCAGAAAAATAGTTTTGTTAAAAAAATAAGATCTAGATCTTCTACTGAATTTTAGACCCAACAAATGATCAAATCTAGCAATTAAACCACTTCAGAAATGTTCTCTATGATTTTAGCTATCCAATGAGCCATCTTGGGCCTCATTTGGCCAGGTAAAACTCCATCTATGAGCTTCCAAAGTCGGTATATTAAAATGGACAGAATTCTGGAAATTCTGTTGCTTGGGCTAAAAATCAACAATTTTAAATTAAATTCTAATTCTAAATTATATTATAATGTTTAATTAATTAATAATAATTAATTTCAATTATATTATTAGTCTAATTTAGCTACAATTAATTTATTAAATAAGGTTAACAATGTAATTAATTAAGTATTAATTAATAGATAATTATAACTTAATATATATATATATATATATATATATATATATATATATATTAAGTTATAATTATCTATTAATTAATACTTAATTAATTACATTGTTAACCTTATTTAATAAATTAATTGTAACTAAAATTAAACTAATTAAAAATTGATTTATTGATTAATTAAAATATTAAAATATTATATTAATATTATAATTTAAATTATATTAGAATTATAATAAAAATATAATATAATATATTTTAACAAATTCCTTTAACTCAAAACATATAAACATAATGTAAACTACGTGAGCCTGAGTTAGGTAATTGAGGGATAAGGTGGAAGGAATGGAAAGATAAGGAGTGGAATGGTGAGATGAGGCTAACATAAGGGTGAGTGAGGTGGACGTACGAGAGGTATAAGGAGGTTTTAAAATTTTATATTAAAAATTTTAAACCTCTCGCATGAAAACCAAATTCGCTCATCGCAATCACAAATATTAAAGTGAGGTGCTTGAGGATTTAGAGTGAAATTGCGATATGTGATATGCAATATTGAAATTTAGAAATCGCAAAAAAAAAAAAATTATCGCAATAAAAAAATCGTAAATTTTATTGAATTGTTTTTTTGGAAGTAGGAGAAGGGACGTGAAGCAGGGGCCATGTGGGATTAACCATCCTACAAATTGGACTTCAACTATTTTGCAATTTTGATATTATGGGCTTGGAAATTTATTTTAAAACCAGCCTAGATCCATCTTAACTTTGGATCTATCAAGTGCTGAGAGGGATCAAATCTCTAGTGGTGCAAACCTCTTTTTTTGAGTGCAAAACTTGATGAAAGGTTTGCACCTCAAGAGATTTGATGCTTATCGGCGCTTGATAGATCCAGAGTTAAGATGGATCTAGGCTGGTTTCAGTGGTGTGTGGCCAAGGAAAAATTATCAAACATATGATTAATTCTATCAATAATATGTAAATACAGATAATATAAATATAATAATTTTATATATGCTAAATATATCTCATATTTATCTCGTCATTTTAATTTTAAATTTTTCTTAGTTACCTCAGTTTTTTGAGATGATAAATATTGTTAATAACTTTAATGATGAAATAATTTTCTTCCCTCCCTCTCTCCCTCTCCAACTCCATCTCTCTATCCTTCCATCTCTCCTTCTATCTCCCTCCCTCTCTCCTCCTCTCTCTCGTTCTTCCTCTCTCTCTCTCTCAACATCTACACTAAAATAAATGCATATAGTGCAAGAAAAATAGGATTAGAAATCACCATTATTTTTACATTTATGTTTACATGTTTATTGTTACCTGAGATAGGCAATGCATATAGTGTACTCAAATACCAACTTACGTGATCCAAATTTATTAAATTTAATAATATTAATATTATAATATAATAATGTGAGTATTAGAATTATTAATAATATTAATATTAATATTAATATTAGGGTTAATAATTATTTTTTGGTATGGTATTAATAATAATTTGGTCCATCCCCGGATGCGGGTGATAGCAATGTTAATATGGGCGATGGGACAGAGGTCGATAGGACGGGAGGCCACATGCCATCCCATACGAGACCTCCATACCCTCCTGATCGTAGTTATTATCACCTGCCCGCTCTTAATGACATACATTATGGAGAAGCCTCTCGATAAGAATGCTGAGGATCGAGGCATTATCGACTGCCGCAACAGCGTTTCGCATCGGGTTAACAGGTCTGGTCATTCAATGCAGAGGATTGATGGTTGCAGGAACGGGGTGCTATATGAAATGGATCCGCTATCCCCTGCGCTGAGGAACTCGCTGTGCAATTCAGTTGAGGACAGAGCCAGCAAGCGCACCACCATAGGGAAGCGCAGTCGCCATACCTGTTCCCTGGTGCCCGCCGACAGTATCCACATTTCCATTGCTGGTTCTTGCAAGTTTGCTTCGTTGGTCCTGGGCATTCCTCCTGAGCCAAACCTTGTCAATTCGTCGTCGCTCCAGAGCTACAGCTCCATTTCTGCTGCAAACATGCCCCGGCTTCGGTAGAGGATGCGTTGCAGGAGGGGGTCCTCACGCTCTGCCAGGAGGCACTCCCCCTCCACATCCACTTCTCCTTCTGATATCTCTCGGCCCTCTGATAACCTTCATTGCATCTTCCATGGATTCCAGTTTCGCTCCGGACGCAGGCTCGACTCGCCCTCTGGGGATGCGCTGCCTGCTCAGTCTCACACGGCTCTTTTTTCGTTTGATTGTGCTCTCAATAGACCAAGAGTAATTGTGGCCATCTCTGTTGTCTTCCTGGAGGAGCCCCTGCCTGAGAACCCGCCGGAAGATTCAGTTCCTGTCGATGGCGCCAACATGGAAGCAATGCAGCATGGCTTGCGGGGACAGCCTAGCGAGAGTAGGGAGGTTTTGCAAGAGGAATCGGCTCGAGGTCAGCCACATCTGTTGGAAACTCCTTCTGCGGTCCTTCCTAATGCAGATCTCTCTCATGACCAGGACGAACCAGCTGATTACGGTTGCAGGATCGAGGAGGTCGCTCCTGATGAGTAACTTGGCCCTTCTTTCTTATTTCTCAAGCTTTTACTCAGCCCTCTCTGAGGGTGTGTCTTGTTGTTTTACTGTTTACTTCAGCTATGGTCCTTTTTTGTCAGCGACCAGTCTCAGTTCTTACAGTGGTCCAGTTTTGTTATGGTCCAGTATAATGTCTATGTTCTTAGTTCTCAGTCAAAGACTTCCAAGTCCGATCCCCTACGTGGGATTTTTTCAGTTGAATGTTCTTCAGGCTGGTTTCCCTCTAGCAGGGCAGCCAAAATCTAGTCTCTGTCAGTTCGAATTGCCTCCACGAAGGCGCTGTTATGGCCTTGGCCTGATGTACTATATTTCCTACTGTTAATAGATTACTCTAACTTAGAAAAAAATAAAATAATAATTTGGTCAATGGTATTTAGCTTAGGATTTGAGTGTTCCTAAATATAAATAGGATTATGGAGTAAATATAAAAAGACATGTTATTTATTTACCATACCTCTTTTATAAATATGGTATTTGGCCCATGGTATTCAACCCATGGTATTCAACTAGTACATTTCTATAAACTCTAACATATCAAAAGTTTACATTAATTAAATTTAATAATATTAATATTATACTATAATAATGTGAATATTAGAATTAATAATAATAATAATAATAATATTAGGGTTAAGAATGTTTTTTTGGCATGGTAATAATAATAATTTGGCCCATGGTATTTAGCTCAGGATTCACCTAAATAAAACTACTTTTTGAGTGTTCCTAAATATAAATAGAATTATTGAGTAAATATAAAAAGTCTTTTTATTTATTTACCATATCTATGGTTTATTTATATTTTATTTATTTACCATACCTCTTTTATAAATATGGTATTTGGCCCATGGTATTTAGCCCATGGTATTAAAGTGGTACATTTCTATACACTCCGACATATCAAAAGTTTACATTACTCACATGAAATCTACACACATTACATCTACACATCTCTATACACTCGGACATATCAAAAGTTTACATTACTCACATGACATCTACACACATTACATCTACACATCTATACACACTCCGACATATCAAAAGTTTACATTACACACATTACACACATTACATCTACACATCCCTATATACTAGGTTGTAGAGTGCCTCTCGACCCAATAATAAATTGGAGTAAATAACCAAGATCTTGAAACGTGTTTTAGTCCGTTGTGCAATTTAACTGGGTCATTTTGTAGGACCATTAGTGAAAAATAAAAGAAATAGTAAAAATGAACTAAGAGTTAATATTTAGAATGAATAACTATTTTAACTACGAGAATTGAAATATTTTTACATTTTTTACATTTTCTAACCCAGGTGACACAAATGATCAAACTTCAAAAGAGTGACATTTACAAACCCGTTGACCAAATGGAGCAAAACAAGTATCGTTGAAAAACTTGTGAAAAAGCGGATTCAATGAAACAATCAAAATAGAAATCCAACAAAAATGAAATAATGGTAAAATTTTAGAATAATTAACTTAATGAAAATCATAAAAGGTGCTTAGCCAAAAATTAATAAAAGGGTCCCCATTATTGAAGTAAATAATTCAAAAATGGGAGGGGGGAGGCGGGGGGCGGCGGGGGGTGGGGGGTGTTGGGTTTTCCCTACATCAGGAAGAAAAATACATTGTGTAACTATTGAAATAGTTGTAATTCCAATTTTATTGAGGAGAAACCTAGGAAGATTCATCCCATTAACCTTATAGTTAGAAACTGTGCAGGGTATGCTAATTAAATGTTAAGAAAAATTTCACTTGGAACAGATCACCCTGAATTAATGTTGGAAAATTTCAATTGAAGTTAGATTCCAGGTTTATCCTTCACTTGGTATCTTCTAGTAATATAACTTCAAGAAAAAGTAGGCCTAACTAGATGATGGGATCCCACTTATTCATCTAAAAGTACTCGAATTGTTCAAAGAATAAGTTCCATGTGTCAGAAACATGGAGAATCAACCTACCTTATATTAGGATTTCCCATGGTCCCTCTTCATTTGATTTAAGAAAGTGTAGGTTAATATGATCTCACGTAACTTAATCCAAGAAAATTGTAGGAAAATTGTGAGTGTAAGTTACTATAAAAAGCATATGAAAAAAAAGGATGCACACTTTTTTAACTATGACACATGAAAAATAAGCATAGTGTTTGTCCTATATTTGAGGATTGTTTTGACCAATTTCGTAAAATGAGGATTCAATAGAAAAATTTCCAAGGTTTGATACTGTTGACCCTTGATTTGTTGATTTCTACTAGATAGCACAACATGGAACACATATGTTGTTTTCCAAGAGATATATTTTTCTAGTGTCAAGGAGGAAGACAACCTGCAAGAAAAAGTCTCTATTTAAGTTTGGAGACATGATGTGTGTGTACTATTGTGAAGTAACTGAAAACATAATGCCATGTCACATCCATATTCAACATCCAATAAAGAGTTTGATTAAAAAATTCACGCTAATCGTTGAGTAGATTTTATCATTACAACTATTGTGTTTAGGAGGTGATTTCATTTGGTACATTGCATTGTTATGCCTAGTTGGATGTATTTCCTATGTCTACAAGGAAACTGCTGATCTAAGAAAGAGCTTCATTCTAGTCAATTTATGCAATTTAGAAAATTATTCTAAAAATTTCATGAGGTATTCGAAGACCACTTCCAGATGGGGATACAAGGTCAATCTGAAGTCAAATGTCCTAGAAGAAGAAAATTTTATAGAATGTGAATATAGCCTAAAAATCATGGGGAAGAACACTGCACTATCTAGTTATTGAATAGTTGTAAATCCAAGATTATTGAGGAGAGTGCTAGGAAGATACATCCCATTAACCTAATAGTTCAAGATTGTGCATGGTATTCTAATTAAATGTTAAGAAAATTTTCACTTGGAACGGATCAGCCTGAATGAAGGTTGGACAATTTCAAATGAAGTTAGATTTTAGGTTTATCCTTCACTTGGTATCTTCTAATAACATAACTTCAAATGATGGGCTCCCACTTATTCATATAGAAGTATTCAATTTGTTTAAAGCATAAGTGCTATATACATGGAGAATCAACCTACCTTTATATTAGTGTTTCCCGGGTCCCTCTTCATTTGATGTAAGAAAGTATAGTTTTTTCTTGTAAAAAATTCCCTATTTATACATATTGATTATGTCATTGTGTTGTAGCCGCTACAACAGCACCCAAAATTTTGGGTATATTTGAAATTTCGGGTCCCCCCTGCTCGCTTAGTCCTTAAGGTCTTTCGCTCGACTTGTGGTCAGTGTCATCCTCGCAACCTGTCCCAAGCCCCTCGTGAGCCTTCTCACCATCATGACGAGATTACTCTTACCACAGTCGCGCCATGTGTAAAGAGATTTCCATGCATCCATTTGAATGGAAACCTTTTTGTGTATTGACAACTAAAAGCCCTCTCGCCGTGGGTCATTAAGCATGTTGATTGAATACTTATTTTAGCTAGTCAGTCTCATATGTTTTATCTAGGGACACCATTCTCAAAGAGTAACTGTGATGCTGTAATGTTCCACACAGGTCAACCCCACAGGTGAAAAACTCCCCAAATTTTGTCACGACATCGAGGGAAATAAAAGTGAGCTCAACAACAAGGCCTAAGTTGCGAAACAGGGGAGGAGGAGGAGCAAGTGACCAGTACTGTTAAAGGGAGGATGGTAAGATACATGTTTATCAGAAAAAGAACCTTTTATGTCACTGATGAAAAAAAGCATCCTTCACTAATGTATATCGGATTCTTAGACTCACTCCATTTGGAAATGTCCATACCGAATGCCATCTCACATGAACCAGAAGCATTTGCTGTGATTTATCAGATCTAATCTTAAGTAGGGACTGGACGAGATATTTACATTCCACAATGGCAGATATATCACCTTAAAGGAAGTTTTGAAGATCCTACACAACACCAGCTCAGTGTTGATCTTCTAGAAGTACACACTGAGAGGAACACTTTTCACCAATTTGACAAGCCTAGTCTGAAGTATAGCCCAGGTGGACACAGTGGACTCAGAAGATTTCCCTAAAGAAATACAGTCTGATTCAAATGTGTTTTCGTGCCGAGATGCAGTGCGAAGCAGACATGCTGATGGTGGCAAGACAATGGCACAACTAAGAGGGTTTTTCTATTTTTCGCAGTTGAATGAAATGGTTCATGGGTTCAAAATGTTTCATGATAAGCATGTGAAGGGTCATCACTGTCAATTTGGTGATTAAGTTTGGATTTACATCGAAAAAGTAGGAGTGATCCAGGAGTATTATCCAGTTTCTCCAAGTTTACAGGTCTCAATTTTTTCCGAGAACAATGATGAACTATAGAGTTCGTTGCTTCAAATCTGAGACTTCTTTTAGTTCCTCATCATCCATCAAAGTACAGGTGTAGGTTTGTTGGTGAGATTTAGGCTTGATTTTTCAGGTAATTGGTGCATTAGTAGTTTTGGCACAATTTCAAATATCTAAACGCACCTTTGAGAAGCAATCTTTGTTAAACCTAAGCTACACGGTGGGTGCAAGGTTATGACCAAGGTTATGATTTTAAATATTATATAATTAAACCAAGGAAAAAAATCATATGGTTTCAAAACCATAGGAGATCGTGGGGCAGAACTATGTGAAAACATTACAAGTGGGCGCAACTATTTCGATGGCGGGGTTTTCAACCTATGGTAAAACGTTGGAGTGGATATATATATGTAGTGGTCAAGAGTTGTGCTTAAACATGGAGCGAAACATTATAACAAACCTACCGCGACATTGTTATAATAACTGTGGTGCAATTTATGGTCAAAAGAAAGCAGAGTTGACAATGTAATAACTTACGTTTTAAACGGTGCAGAGTTAAGGCGCAAACACATATGGTTTCAAAACCATATAAGACAATGGAGCAAAACTATATGAAGGACATTACAATTGGGCTCAAATACTTTTATGCCAAAGTTTTCAACCTATGTTAAAAGGCTTGGAGCAGATATATATATTTAGTGGTCCAAAGTCGTGTTTACACATGGCAGTGAAATATTATAATAACTACGGTGTGATGATAGTAAAAAAAGACTAGATTTGTAGAAATTTTGACGAACCATTACCTATGTTGCAAATAGTTCAGATTCATGGCTTTGCTGGAGGAGGTTACGACAAGCAAGTTGGAAAATCGCTTTTGATCAGAAAACGTAGATTCAATGGTGATTTTGTGGCATGGGCCACTTAATTACATGGTCATATGCCATAATCAACGCCATGATGACCTCCCATGTGTCCCATTCCCCATCAAAGCTCTTGATAATTTTTCACGGTGAGCTGGACAGAATGAATCCCTAATCTTCATGCTGCATTACATGGACGTAGGTTTCCCAATGCATGCTACCATGCATGAACGACAATTATGTTACTACGCGCAAACAAAGGTTTTTGATCGAAGAGGTCGCTGACACACAACTTTTCAGGGATCGTTTAGCTCTGCATTATCAATAAGCCCGACATGCAAGGATCTGATGCCCCTTCTAAGCCGCTCAAGTATGGCATGCAGTAATAACGTTGGGCATGGTTAATTTTCAGTGCGGGAAAAGGGTCGAATCCCTTCGATTGTGGTTGTGTTAGCGCAGAAAATAAAACCTCTGAGATAATTTCCGTCCTCTGCAATACACTGCTTCTAGTGAAGTCTTCACATCCCGCAAGCCCAAAACGCTTCCAACTGTGACTCCAGGGCATCAAAGAAGCTACAAATCAGATCCATAGATGATAAAGGCCAGAGCCGGGTTATACTACGAGCGCGAATAGTTATAAGAAGGGTTCACGATGTGGCATAGGCACAAAGGGAACACATCTAATAGTTTGCACACCTTATCGACAGCCCAAGGAAATTTACCCAGTGAAAGCGCTGCCACAAAATGAATACCTGTGCATGGCTCATATTTTCAACTATTTCGAAATCCTGGCTACGTTGAGGTTCGGCACGCTGGTTTCCCATTACTCCGGAAGTCTCTTTTCAAGAGGCACGTAGCCGCACTAATCATCATGCCACAGATTAACTCTAAACTTATCATTCAGAACCAAGACAGCGTCAAAAGGATAGGTTGAACGTTTGAGAGACCGGAAAATGCGACCGTGCGACCTCTGTGAGGTCGCATTTCATGAAGAATCAATAAGTCGCACTATTCTCAAATCGATGGGTCACAGAACTAAGGAGTAGGTCACAATGTTGCCATGTGACCTCTGCAAAGTCACATTTCGAAGGACAGCGTTGAGCCACATTCCTCCACAGGTCGCTGGGTTGCATAAGCTCAACAACGGGTTGGCAGTGCGACCCCTACTACGTTGCGACCCTGCGACTTCGCTAAGGAGCCGCACCCTCCCTTCAAGTCGAGCTGCCACATCACAGCACTTCAGCTAATTGCCCTGGGCATCCGATACATGACTAGTCACAACATTGCGACCTAAGAGAGCCCTCACCTTCACTCGTCGTGTCAACATGCAGGCTCGTGAGCACATCTCAAGAGCTGGAAAATATTATTTAACAAAATCACTTTTCCTGCCATGCTTAATAATTTGATCATCGCTCAGATTGAACCCTATTTCAAAGGGCCTTCCCCCTATTAATGTCTCGGTGCAAATCGTTGAACATGAAAGAAGTATCGTTACTGCATATCATAATTGCTGTCACAGAGAACATTAGGAGCATGTTGATCAAGCTGACACTTCCCATCAATTGAGTCTGCATTCTGAACTCGGCCTACAGCTATACTAATCTTCAATGACATAGTGGCACAATGTTTGACTACACAAGGGTCTAAAGTTGTCATTTTCGCTTGTGCGATTAATTAATTATGCCTCTAACATTATTATTCATCAATAAAGACATGTGACCTAAGCTATGTGACTGCAGGTGGAAGCTGTCGATCTGCGCAGTGAGCGAAAGTTTTCCCAGCAAGCAAGAGGACTCTCTGTCAAAGCAACAGAGGCGGGATAAGGAATATTGCTATGAAATCCAAAGATCGCCAAAAGAAGCACTGCAGGTCGCAAGTCGCAAATCTGCTTAAGGTCGCAGGTCGCAAATTTCCTCAAGTCGCAGGTCACAGATTTCCTTAGGTCACCAAGTCGCATAGTCGCCCTCCCTATTAAAAGCTCGACAATGCGACCTAGCGACCCAACGACTAGGTCGCAAGGTCGCAAAATCATGGCTCAGGTCGCAAGTCGCAGAATGCACTGGGTCACAAGGCAGCCCAACAGCCAGGAAGACGAAAAGTCAAGGGAGCACAAAGGGCAAGTTTTGTCTTATAAATACTTCTTTTGGGAGCTGGTTAAAGGATATTTTGTTTGGGGACTCGAGCTGAGTACATTGTATTACCAGAGGATTATACATTTGAGCATTAATAGAAGCGTTTTGAAAAAATCCCTTTGCGGATCTGGTGTTGTCATATGTATGAGCGCTATTGAGTATTATATTTTCAGTTTCTGAACATCTTTAGATTAAGGGAGTTGTATCTTCAATTCATATCACAATTGCATAATAGTTTGCTGAGTATGTTAATGTTGGTTGAGTTCATTTCACTTTCTTAGCGAACGCTGATGGCTTTGTTTATTAGAATTTGTGTTATCATTTAAAACTTTTAGGAAGTGAAGGGTGTTCTTGCCATGAGGAATTGTTTCTTTTGTGGTCAGAACAATTTACAAGCATGACCCTAATGAAGTGTTGTTGACAACACTTCCTTCGGTCTTCATGCTTTATTATTTCCTCTTGCTACTCATAGTGTTATATGTACATTTAATGCATCAATCATATGTCTTGTATCATTTGATTATGTGTGTATCCACTGTTTTATAGAGTTTAAGCGAGACCCAAAGAAAGGAGAAATCAACGGTAGCTGGACCCACACCTCGGACGGGATCCCTATTCCAAATGGTTCAAGGTCTAATTGGGACCTTTTACCGGGGAGATCCCCTGCTGTTGGCCGGACAGATTTTCCCGTCAACACATTGGTAAAAAGGAAGCATTTGTTTCCAGAAAATAGTAAGAGAAGAGATTCATTAGACATCTAGGGCACTTCATAATATTTTCTCTGCCACTTTAGAGCATAGTAAATGCTCATCCATGAGTAAGAAGAGAACAAGGAAGAAATTAAGTGGAAATAAGGGTATTTATTGTGCTTCTTTAATGCCCAGAAAGCGTTATGCCATAGAATATTAAAAAAAATCATGTGCTTTAAGATTGGGATTGATTGGTTGGTTTGTTTAGAGAGCTGGGCTCTTAGCAGTGTAAATAAAATCACTCAACTATAGGAAAAATTTGATTACAATCACACACCATAACGCTAATCCAAAATTAAAAGAAAATAACAATATAAAAAAAATTAGCCTGATTTTCCATTAAACTCCCTAAAAACATTTATAGCAACAGTAGTTCATGAAGAATCTAATTTTAAAACGTTCTTTTGAAAGGGTAGTGATTAGCAGTATACAATAATATTCCACACCTAGTTATATTTTGAGATAAATTAATTCAAGCTGACAAAAACTAGAGGTGTGTGGTAGTCATTACCAACAATTTATGCCATGGAATTGGTATACACATATTAAACCTGAAAAACACAAAGGCAAGAATGGCAAGAGAAAAGTATGTTATCTTCGAATACAAGACACTTTATATCAAAATAATTTCTTCTTTATTTCAATTCACTAATATTACTTAAGCACGGGGTGAAAGGTTAGATAGAAAGATTGTAGAAGTATAAATCACTAACAAACAAATAGAACGAACTACAAGGAGCGTTTCTTGAAATATAGCACACACTATATTGGAATCACTTCTTCACTAAAATATTCCTGAAAATTTAATTGAGTTTGCATATTTCAATGTTTTACATCTTAAATTTACAATATCCTGTGATGAAAAGAGAAAAAAGGCCCAATCCTTCCACATAAATAGGGGTGCATGGTAGTAAAAATGTAGTTATGGAATTATCGTGCATTCTTAATTGACCAATCCTATTGTGAAGATATTCTCCTAAATAACATTGCTTGTTTGCTATGCCTTGCTGACAAATCCATCTTACATACTTTCATTATTGAGAATTAAATAATCTTAGAGGCCAACCAACCTAGGTCATTGAATTACAATGGTTGATATAATTGTAAAACCATAAATCTTGAATTATCAACCTTGACTAATATTTCCAGCTCTTTATCAAGGGAGGGACATTTAATGCCTTGCAATGTAGCTTCACACTTTTCCTAGAATTTCCTTCCTTGTTGATAGTTCCATCTCACATGTTTTTTGTTATTGAGGATGAAATAATATCAATAGCCAACTAACTTGGGCCCCTGAATTCTAAATGCCCAATACAATTGTAAAACCAAAAAGCAATCTCTTTTTGTTCATTCCTTGGACACTAACATATGTTGGTAGAGATAAAATAATCCTCATGGAGTTGAGTCTTCTTAGGAGTCTCCAGAGCTCTCTTTTCTTGCTCCTTATTCTCAATCTATGAAATAAACAAGCTATATAGGGTAACATAATTGTTCTCATCGACCTAATGCATCGGAGTTCCTGCAATTAGAGAGTCTACTCTAGTAGTTTGTTTTTTTGCACGGATTGATATATTCAATCAACAGTCAATATCCTCAATAAAAATAATATAGTTTTTAGTGGTATTTATCATGAGTTTCCTCAACTCTCCATTTGTATGGAAATCAATGAGCTCTAAATCATAGACATCATAGCCCAAGTGATTGGCCATAATTGCAATCATGTTATATTTTCCTATTCCGAGAGGACCATAAAGAAAGTAGCATCTCTTCCCATCTCTTCCTGTATTCTGATAGAATTATTTTCCCTTAGCAAACGCCTCAGTTTCTTTTATGAATTATCTTTTCCTATCAAGATCTATATCCAAAGTATCAAATGTGCTCGAATGTTTGAAGGGCACTCATTCCCATAGCTGAGACCTTGAATCCATATTTCCTCCTTTAGAATTTATGTGCAACAGGTGCTCTTGATTTTTCTTATGATCTATAAGGTATGATCCACGATATGATATATATATGAAATCATGATCATGCTCCTTGTTTTTCATTTGTATACATAGAATAAATCCTCTCTTCTTTTCTAGAAGAGGCCTCCATGAAAATGACTGATTATAAATGTACCCTGTTGAAACAATACAAATTAATAAAATAGCTACACAAAAAAATCAGTGAAAGAATTGTTGGGATATGATAAAAAACAACATAGAGTAATAAACCCGAGATCAAGTGGTGGTGTCGAAAGACACCATTGTAATGGCGGTGTCTAAAGACACTATTGCACTGAAGCAAAAGATAGGAAATCCATTGAAGCTCAAATGTACACAAGATATATATAGAGATTACACTTACCTCATTTTTTTATAAGGAATACACATACAAGAAAAATTAATGGCTTGTGGAAGGTCTTGTTACTATTGGGTCACATCTACATAAAATAATGATAATCAACTTATACAATTCAATAAATAGATTAAATGGAAAAGATAGAAAAGTTAACAAGAAAATTTCTTACCTTGCACTTTCCATTCTTGTCATTATTGTGTATACATAGAACATATCCTCTCTTCTCTTTTGGAATAGGCCTCCATGAAAATGATTGATTCTATATGTACCCTGTTGAAACAATAAAAAAATTATAAAATAGCTACAAAAAACAATGAGTGAAAGAATTGTTGGGATAGGCTAAATGATAACATAGAGTAATAAACCCGAGACCAAGTGTTGGTGTCCAAAGACATTATTACACTGATGAAAAAGATAAGGAGCTACATCGAAGCTCAACTATACACAAGATATTTATAGATATTACACTTACCTCATTTTTTGATAAGGATTACACTTACGAGAAACATTAATGGATTTTGCAAGGTCTTGTTACTATCAGGTCAATTATTCCTCAAGTTCATCCATTACAGTGACCCTATGAGATGAATGGATGAGTATGCCTATTTACATTGATGAGCACGCTATGGGATTCTTGACTAGATGATTTCCATCACTCCAAGTATAGGACCCAAATATATAATTTTTATTAAGAGTAATTTGAAGGATGAATTCTATAGTGAAAATATGTTTCTCTCATGTAGATATGAAATACACCTTCTTGGATATGATATGTAGAGATACAGCTGGTGGTTCATCGATTGAAACGTTGTATTCCCTTTTTCCACACACATTGGTGGCAGTCCTCATCACAGTCTCCTTATTACTTAAGTTTGAAATGGAAACTGCTAAATAGTTTAGTTGAAAATATTTAGGTGGGATTTTTTGGCATTTTAAACTAGTTTTTCGTAATAAAGTAGAATAATTGGCTCCACTACCACAAAGAAAGAGAATGTAATATTAAATTGTGGAATCATACAGCATGCTTGGATCTGATGTCCAATTTGGGTTCACTTGACCTGATCCACAACTAAATGGAGTGGTTGGATTTCCTACACCATAACTAAATGATAAAATCTTGTCAAGTGTTTTGAACTTTTCCTGAGGAGATTTTTAGCCTTTTATATTTTGGGGGAGACCATATTTATAATTGTGTGGTTACATAAAAACTATTTTTGTGTCCTATGACGATTGAAAATATTCGTAAATTACCAGATGATAAACTCCATAAGACATCATTTTGTAACAATTCAAAGATCCCATAGAGGTAACCCAAAGGCATCATTCTGTAACATTTAAAAGACCTAATATAGATGTAGGGCACAAAAAATGTATGTGTTTTAAGGGAAGAAATCTCTACGATGTTCTGATAGAAAAAACATGCTAAAGAAATATTCCCCATCTCAGTGATAGGAGAAGAAAATATTTGATTTCTTACATACATCAAGAATTAATTTTCAACTCAAAGAAATTATCAACTTCAAAATGTATAATTGAAAATATAACTAAATGCTTATGTACAGTTCTTAAAATATTTCATTTTCAAAAAAATTGAATAAAAATAAATTTTCATTCAAAAAATAAAGAAGAATGATGCAAATCTTACAGGAAATATTAAAATCCTTGAGATTCCTGCATGGAAGAGTAGTGACTGAAGGCATGTAGATGTGCATAAAATTTCAATGTAGGAAAGAAAATTTGAAATCAACTAGGTAACATGTTAGGTCCCTATATCACTAGTATAGTCCCTTATGGTTGTTAGTGTAACCCCCTTATTGGTATTGTTGTACCCCGGTAACCCCAATATTGTTATTATTGTGTCCTTACATTATTATTGTTAGGTCGACTAGGATTATATTGTGACCCCATGGACTCCTATATATAGAAGGAGGTTTTTTCATTTGTAGCATCCAAGAATTGTTCATTTATGTAATGTAAAGGAGGTTTCCCCTCGAAGTGACTTATTTCTAGGGCATTGATCTCTCTTTTCTTATCTTTTTGGAGTTTTTTTCCTAACATTTCGTATCAGAGCTTTGGATTCTAGGTTTTCGTTGCTCCAAATAGGTCATCGTTGCATTTTATCTATTAATTTTTTTCTATGAAGGTTCAAAAGCTGAAATGTTTACAAAGTGAAGCCAAAATCCTGAGGAATGTCGTGTAAAAATTTCAGGTCTTGGTTCACAATATTTTCGAATATATGATCTGTGAAACTTACGCTTTGTTCAGGCTCCCGAATTTCACCTAAAACAAGTCATCGTGGCATTTTCACTATAAATTTTTTTCTACGAAGGTTCAAAAGCTAAAATTTGTATAGAACGAAGCCAAAATCCTAGCGAACTTCCTGTACAAATTTCAAATCTTGGTTCACAATATATGATTTGTGGAATTTAGGGTTCTTTTAGGCTCTTGAATTTCATCTCAAAGAGGTCACCATGGGAAAATCATCATAACTCTCTCTCTAGTTTCCTGTGTATTAATTTTAGAGCTGAAGGAGGAAACAATGACACATGGCACGTCGTACAAGTTCGCTTTACAAAACCCATCCATAATTAGGTCATTGTGGGAGATTGGGCATAACTTTGCATTGAAGAATCCAAATCAGGTCATACCTGTGCCATTTGAAAGAAGATTCAGAGCACTATTAGCGGGCTGAATTTTAGATATTGAACATCCGAAATCACAGATATAATTCAGTTTCAATATCGAGCTCCTCAAAAACAACAGAAAGGTGCATATTTTGTTTTTTGAATTGCATAAGTCTTGTTTGAAAAACTAGTTTGAAGTGATTCCAAGGGAATATTGAAGCACATATATCAGTATTGGGTTCTAAAATTCCACCTAAAAATAATTCAACACCTATTAAGCCTTCAGAAGGCTCTACTATGACTGATGAAGAGGAAGAAGCACAACATGAGATATCATAATTACAAGAGCAAGTGCACCAAATATCGCTCTCGCGAAGAGAAACAAAAAATGAAATGGAAGCTTTGAAGAAAGGCGTGGAAGCTAATATCAATGAAAAATTGAAAGAAAACATGGAAGACATCAAGAATGATCTAAAAGAAAACATGGAAGGTTTAATGACAAGGTTAATACAAGAAACGATTCATAATTGCGGAAAGATAGTAGAGGAAACTCATGATGAGAACAAAATAAATGTTAATCATGATTTCATAAAATCTAATGTTGGATTGAATAACCACCCTATTCCAAATATGGATATCAGAAAGTTTGATGGCAAGGATCCCGTAACATGGATACTACAGATGGAGAAATATTTTTATCTCAATAGTGTGCAAAACACACAAAAGGTACACATTGCAACTTTACATTTAGAACGAAATACATTTGTATGGTATCGATAGCTTTCCTCCCGTAAAAAAATTGTCATTTGATCAATTTTTACGGAGGAAATGATAGCACATTATGAGGATACAAAGAGAAACACCTTCTTTAGCCAATTGATAAATCTCAAACAAAAGGGTTTAGTGGTGGAGCACATTGAGCACTTCCAAAAATTGAATATAAGGGTAACTGATATTCTAGAGGAACACGGGATTGATGTCTTCATAGGGACTTTAAAGGATAACATCCAACATGAAGTTCGTGTTTCAGGACATGATTCATTGGAGAAGGTATTCAGGTTGGCAATAAAAATTGAATGTAAAATTATGGCGACAAGGAAGCCTACCACTCACATCTATAAATATGGAAGTGTTGTTACTCCTAGACTTCCACAACCTACAAGGTTGACACCACAACAATTGGAAGAAAAAAGAGAAAAAGGGCTTTGTTACAGTTGTGATAGTAAATACACTAAAGGTCATAAGTTTGCTGAGAAGAAATTATCTTACATAGATTGTGAAGAGGAGGAAGAAAATGAACAAGAAACTTCAAAATAAGAGGATATACACTAGGAACCAAACCTAGAAGAAGAAGAAATGAGTCTGACCATATTGTGTAATGCATTGGCAGGAATTACCACTCCTCAAACTCTCAAGATAGAATGAAATATCAAGAAGAAAAAGTTAATAATGTTTATTGATTCAGGTAGTACCCATAATTTTATTCATTGTAAGGTAGCCAAGGAATTGAATTGTTTCCTATACCCAACACCAGAATGTCAAGTGATGATTGCAAATGGAGGAACTATAAATTTCTCTAGAAAATGCCATAATATCAAGCTAACCATGGGAGAATATGTATTGAATATTACAATGCTTTCCATTCCAATGGGAGGTGTTGATGTTGTACTAGGAGTACAATGGTTACAATATTTGGGGACGGTAGCTTTTAATTTTCAAATACTTTTCTTGATTTTTTTTCGGAAGGAAAGGAAATCGAATTACGGGGTATCGTAGGGAAGCCAAGAAGGACAATAAGCTTTAATTTCATGAAAAAGCTTCAAAATCATCTATTTCTCCAGATCTCCAAAAATTCTTGGACAATCATTCCAAGGTGTTTGAAACTCCCAAAGGACTCCCACCTATTTGTGATCATGATCATGCTATTCATTTGGTTCCAGGAAGTGTTCCTCTAAACATCAAGCCTTATAGATATCCTTATGTCCAAAAGAGAAAAATTGAACGTATAATTGCAGAAATGTTAGAGGCTAGTATAATTCAACCTAATCAAAGTTCTTTCTCTGCTCCAGTAGTATTGGTGCACAAGAAGGATGGATCATGGTGCATGTGTCCAGATTATAGGGAGCTCAATAAGATCACTATTAAAGATAAATGTCCCATTCTTGTGATTGATGAATTATTGGATGGATTACATGGAGAAATTTAGTTTACCAAGTTGGATCTTCGTTCATGATATCATCAAATTAGAATGAAGACTGAAGATATTCTGAAAACATCATTTCGAACTCATGAGGGTCATTATGAATTTTTGGTCATGCCTTTTGGGCTTACCAATGCACCTTATACATTTCAAGGGTTGATGAATTCCATTTTCAAACCCTTCCTTAGAAAATTTGTGCTAGTATTTTTTGATGGCATACTAATCTACAGCAGGTCCTGGAAGGATCATGTCCAACATGTTGACAGGGTGCTCAAACTATTGGAGGAGAAACAATTATATGAAAAAACATCCAAATGTTTCTTTGGAATACAAGAGGTGGAATATCTGGGTCATATTGTATCTCATGAGGGTTTTAAGGTAGACCCTAAAAAAATTAAAGCCATTAAGGAATGGAAAGTCCCCAGAACCATAGAGTAGGTGCGAATATTTCTCGGGTTAACAGGTTATTATCGCAAGTTTGTTAAGAATTATGGGAGAATAGTAGCACCTCTAACAACATTATTGAAGAAAGATGAATTTTCATGGAATCTTGAAGCAACTAAAGCCGTTGAACATCTTAAAGAGGCAATGTGCCTAGCACCAGTCTTAACTATGCTAGACTTCACAAAAACCTTTATTGTGGAATGTGATGCCTCAGGAAATGGAATTGGTGTTGTTTCAGTGAAAAATTGAAGACCCATTTCTTTTGAAAGTCATCCAATCAAAGGAAAGTATTTTAAAAAAGCTATTTATGATAAGGAAATGTTGGCAATATTACATGCACTAAAGAAATGACGACCTTACCTAATGGGAAGACACTTCAAGTTAAAAACTGGTCATGATAGTCTTAAACACTTTTTGGAACAAATAATATCTTCAGAAGAGCAAAAAAAATGGGTCACAAAGATGTTGGGTTATGAATTTGAAATCATCTATAGAAAATAGAAGCTAAATGTTGTTGCAGATGCACTCTCAAGAAAGGATGAAGAGGTGGAATCATGGCTTTGTGCCATTTCTATTATCCAACCAGATTGGAAAACCGAGGAAAGGGATTAATGGAAGAAGGACGAAGAAGTGTTGACAGTCATTCAAAAGTTGCAGCAAGATCCTAGTACATCCGATATATTTAGTTGGAAAAATGATTAATTATGGTCCAAAGATCGCTTATATATTTGTAAGAATTCCCAACTAAAAAAAATATTATTTAGGAATTGCACACTTCTCCTTTAGAAGGACGCTTAGGATTTTTAAAAACTTACCACAGGGTGAAGAAAGATTTTTTTTGGGATGGCCTTAAATCTGATATTTAAATTTTTTTGGCGAAATGTTTGGTTTTCCAGAAAAATAAAGTTGAGACAATTAAGATCCTGGGTCTTCTACAACCTTTATCCATTCCAAGTCAACGTCAGGAGGATATTTCAGTGGATTTTATCACAGGTTTACCTAAGTCCGAAGGAAAGAGTGTCATCATGGTGGTAGTTGATAGACTTACCAAGTATGCAAACTTTTGTGCATTATCTCATCCATTTAAAGCAAGTACAATTGCTACTGCATTTCTGGAAACAATTCAAAAGCTACATGGAAACCCAAAGACTATTATAAGTGACAGAGATCCCATTTTTACTAGAAATTTTTGGATGGAATTATTTTCTTGTTTGGGTACTCAACTAGCTCATAGCTCATCTTATCATCCTCAATCTGAAGGTCAAACTGAGATAGTGAATAAATTTTTGGAAGGATATCTTCATTATTTTGTATCTGATAAGCAAACACAATGGTTCAATTGGTTACCTCTCTCTGAATGGTGGTATAACACTTCCTTCCATACTGCAGCAAAAATGACCCCATTTATGGCACTTTATGGATATCATCCACTATCCATCACATCTTATTTAAGAGAAAATTCTATGTTTGAAGCAGCGGGAGATCACATAGAGCATCAACAAGAAGTTCTCCAACTCTTAAAGGATAACCTAAATTTGGCACAAAATCAAATGAAACAACATGCAGATCAATATCACAATGAGAGAATTTTTTATGTAGGAGACTGGGTATTTTTACGACTACAACCATACAAACAAATGTCCCTCAAGCAAGCTAAGAAGGATAATAAATTATCACCAAGGTACTATGGTCCTTACAAGGTTTTGTAAAAGATTGGTACTATGGCATAAAAATTAGAGCTTCCTACTTCTTCGCGACTGCATCTAGCTTTCCATGTTTCATGCTTAAAAAAGGTTATAGGGAGAAAAAATTCCATTTCAAACAATATTTCTATAACTTGATGAGGAAAGAAAAATCATATTTGGAACCTGAAGCAGTCACGGAAACAAGAACTCGACAACTGCGAAATCGATCAATTTCAGAGTGTCTCATCAAATGGAAGAACTTACCCACTGAAGATTCTACATGGGAGGATGAGAATTTTATACAGAAGCATCCAGAGCTGCTCAAGCATTGAGGACAATAATTTTTTGAAGGAGAGGAGTATTTTAGGTCCCTATATTACTAGTATAGTCCCTTATGGTTGTTAGTGTAACCCCCTTATTGGTATTGTTGTACCCCTGTAACCCCAATATTGTTATTATTGTTCCCTTACATTATTATTGTTAGGTCGGCTAGGATTATATTGTAACCCCATGGACTCCTATATATAGAAGGATGTTTTTTCATTTGTAGCATCCAAGAATTGTTCATTTATGTAATGTAAACGAGGTTACCCCCTCGAAGTGGCTTATTTATAAGGCGTTGATCTCTCTTTTCTTCTATTTTTGGAGTTGGTTCCCTAACATAACATGTATTTATTAAAGAAAATCTCATTATGAAATAGTAGCGTGCATGTTTGGAATGTATATCAGGATGCAGGACCACATTGAAAAATGTAATATATCACACTAGTACACATTATCATGGCATCATCGTTATATTTAAAAGTAAACAAAAAATAACCATGTAATTTACAAGCTTCCCACATAATTGGAAATGTATAGCACATGAAAATAGGTAAAGGAACCAACAACTAAAAGGTAGAACCATTAGTCATAGCTAACCAGAAATCATAAAGAATATAATCAACACTTCAGAGCCAACCATATGGAAAATAAAAATATAGATGACATGTGAGACATGCTTTTAATCACTAATTACTAGAGCTGTGGCCAAGTATAAACTAATCTACAAAAAAAGGGGTTTGACACCATCCCATGTGACATGCAACTATAACTATCCTCTCCCTATGGGTCTCCGCCAAGTTGCCAACATCAAGGCATTATTACCCTTAATCAATTTAGCTGATGCAATCATTTGAAAGGAACATTCATAGACTCCAACTATATTCATTTAGCACTTGTTACCAAGGCTATGTGTGCCTACTATTTCTAGCTCATGATCTAAAAACAAACAATAGTCAATAAATCTCACAGTTAAGTCAATAACTGCATGTAGCTACACCTATAGGAAATTATGTTGATGTGAAATCATGAACTTAGGCATGAAATGGTGAGGAAAATAACACATTCTTAGGCTCTAATAAGTTCTAGCACAACAAGTTGTCAATTCGGCATGTTTTCCTGCTTTTGAATTCAATATAGGAAGGTGACTAGATCAAAGGGCTACTAAGTATAGGAATTTGTAATGCATTCTCTAAACAAAGAAAAAGAAAGAAATACATGCAACCCAACTTATGAATCAATCACATTCCTTTAATAGTAGTATTTAACAAAAGAAACTGGTATACAAAAAAAAATATTTTGTTTAGATTCTTACGTCTCATATGCAAAATGTTAAATAATACATATAGAAACTTCTTGTTCCCTGAAAATTTTAGTATTTTCAACCACAACAACAATGTCTTCAGAATGTACAAAAGCATGCCTAGTTTGTAATTGTTCTGACAAACATCTTAATCTACAAATTACAAATTTCTTCCCTACTGATTCCCTGCCACTGCTAATGGGAAAGAAATTTGGGTGATAGTTTAGAATTATAGGCACTATGTTGAAGGGCTTCTTGTTTGTAAGGAACCTTTAGGATTATAGGTGTCACATGTATTCTAACAAAGTTGCACAAAACTTTCCCATGGTCTCAACCAAAAACACAAGCATAAAAAGCAACAACCCACATGGGGAAAACACGTTTCTAGGGAGGCTTGAACCTTGTTAGAGGTATTAACAACACCCCATTTTGATCTACCAGGAAAGCCCCTATTGACTATCATACTTAATTGTTACAGGTCCTAGGTATTTATTTTTAAGGGGGAGATTCTAGTTGTCCCTACAACTCATATGGGCCTATGTCCCCATTTTCCAAGAAACTCATGCAACATAGTTTTTTCCTCAAGGGATGGAAGAAAGGTATGAACCATAATCACCCAAATCACAATTTAAATCACCAGATCATGACTCTAACTCAGATCTTCACTCATAATATCCAATTCAAATATCGATGAGTTTTAATCACATTGACCGAGGTTTCCTCAGTTGAACAAGTCAAATTCACAAGTTAACATAATATGGGTGAGTAAAAATCACACGTTAAACCTCTGTGAGCCCAATGTGTATAAAGGTTATTATTTAAAAAAAAAAATTGTCATTTTATGCTATCTATTTGAGATAGTTTCTCCTCTGCCAAGTGAGAAACAATCTCCAAAAGTGAAATAGGAAAAACTTATTCAAGGCTATCCACCAAAGTTGCTAGACACTTGGGCATCAAACAAATCAGGGTTTTATTCAGCAAGTGACTATTACAAGCATGTTTTTTGTCCTTTTCACCTTTGGAGGTAACCCTATAAGTTTATTTCATAGTTTTTTTTTCTTACTTAGTGTTAGAATTTAGTGTTTATTATCTAGTCAAAATTTATAAGATGATGCTTCTATCTCTCTGTTAGGAGTCTCAACTTACACTTTGGATGAGATACCTATCCATAAAAGTTTTTTAAATCCTTCACTTTCTTTGGTATAATTTTGCAAAAATCAATGTATTTTGTATAATATTTTAAAATTCTCCTACTTTATTGAACTTCCCATGTAATTTACAAACTTCCTACAAAATTGGAAATTTATAGCACATGAAAATATGCAAAGGAAACAACAACTAAAAGGTCAAACCATCAGTCATAGCTAACCACCAATCATAAATAAGATAAAAAACCCATCAGAGCCAACCAAATGGAAATAAAAATATAGATGACATACCAAACATGTTTTTAATCACTAATCACTAGAACAATTGTGACCGAGTATAAATTAGTCTACAAGAAAGGGGTTGGAAACCATCCCAGCTGACATGCAACTATAACTATCCTCTCCCTATGGGGCTCTGCCAAGTTTCAAACACCAAGGCATTATTACCCTTAATCAATTTAACTAATGCAATCATTTGAAAGACACCGTATTAGACTCCAACTATTTTCGTTTAGCACTTGTTACCAAGGCTTTGTATGCATACTATTTCTAGCTCATGATTTATAGAGAAACAATAGTCAATAAATCTCAAAGTTAATTCAATAAATTCATGTAGCTATGAGGCATTACCTTGTTACACCTATAGGAAATTATGTCAATGTGAAATCATGAACTTATACATGCAATGATGAGTAAAATAACACATTCTTGGGCTCTAATAAGTTCTAGAACAACAAGTCATCAAGTTGGCATGTTTTCTTGCATTTAAATTGAATATAGGAAGGTGACAAATCCTAGATCAAAGGGATACTAAATATAGGAATTTGTAATGCATTCTATAAACAAATAAAAATTAATAAATACATGCAACCCAACTTATGAGTCAATCACATGCCTTTAATAGTAGTATTTAACAGAAGAAAATGGTATATAAAAGAAATATTTTGTTTCCATTCTTGTGTCTCATATGAAAAATGTTCAATAATACTTATAGAAGCTTCTTGTTCCCTTCTAGATTTAGTATTTTCAACTACAACATCATTGTCTCCAGAATGTACAAAATCATTCTTGGTTTGTAATTGTTCGGACAAACATATTAATCTACAAACTACAACTTTCTTCCATGTTGATTACCTGCCACTGCTAATGGGAAAGAACTCAGGATGACAATTTAGAATTAGAGGCACTATGTTGAAAGGCTTCTTGAATGTAAGCAAGTTTTAGGATTATAGGTGCCGCATGTATTCCAACAAAGTTGCACAACACTTTCCCATGGTCTCAACCAAAACCTCAAGCACAAGAAGCAGCAACCCACATGGTGAAAACACGTTGCTAGGGAGGCTTGAACCCTGCTAGAGGCATTAACAACACCTCATTTTTACCTACCAGGAAATCCCCTATTGAATATCATATTTAATTGTTGCAAGTCCTAGGTAGTTCTTTTTAAGGGGGGTATTTCAATTGTCCCTAAAACTCATACCCTATGTCCCCATTTTCCAAGAAACTCATTCAACATAGGATTTTTCTCAAGGGATGGAAGAAGGGTATGAACCAAATCATAGGAATAAAAATTAAATCACCAAATCATGATTCTAACTCAAATCTTCACTCATAATATCCAATTCAAATCTGTTTGATTTTTAATCATGTTGACTGATTTTGGCTTAGTTGAACAATTCAAATTCAAAATTTTTCATAATTTGGGCGAGTAAAAATCATGAGTTAAACCTTTGTGAGCCCAATGTGTATAAAGGTTGTTTTTTATAAGTTTCTTTTTGTTAGTTTCTACTATCTATTTGAGATCGTTTTTACTCTTCCAAGTGCGAAACAATCACCAACAGTGCAAGAGGAAAAACTCATTCAAGGATATCCACCAATGTTGCTAAACATTTGGGCATAAAAAAATCAAGGTTTTATTCAGCAAGTGACTATCAAAACCCTGTTTTGTTGTCCTTTTCACCTTTGGAGGTAACCCTACAAGTTTCTTTAATATTTTTTTTTCCTATTTAGTGTTATCCTTTAGCGTTTACTATCTAGTCAAAATTTATAAGCATATTCATCCATCTCTTTGTTTGGAGTCTCAACTTACACCGTTGATGAGGTACCTATCCATAAAAGTTATTTAAATCCATCACTTTTTTTGGTATAATTTTAAAAAAATCAATGTATTTTGTATAATATTTTAAAATTTTCCTACTCTCTTGAAATCTGACTTTGCTTTAGTAAACCCACCTAAACAGGCTACATTGGAAACCTGAAGTTCTTATTTTGATATATAATTAAGAGTAGGCTTCTGTTTCCTGTTAAACAAAAGCTCTTACTTTCTAGAATAAATGAAATTTTTTGAAAAAAAGGTTGTTATGACGAGTTTGAAGAAAAAAATATTATTTTGTTCCACAATGAAAATTGGCCAAATTGGCCAAATTGGCCCCCCTGGAAAAGATGGAAACCATGATTGTTGTTGGTCTAGTTCTAGGACAGTGCAGACTGGAAAAATATGTGCATGGGATCTAGTAGTAGAATTGATGGAGGCAAGTATGGTTGTTGCATCATCAGAGACCTAGGTTGAACATATTTATCCACTGATTTTTCTACTCCGTTAATTGGCATATTCGCCAGAATGATGTCAAACTACATCTACAAAAAAATAGTGATAATCAGAATATAAAATTCAATAAATAGATAAAATGGGAAAGGTAGAAAATTTAACATGAAAATTTCTTCCCTTGCACTTTCTTGTGTATACAAAGAAAAAATCCTCTCTTCCCTTCTGGAAGATGCCTCCATGAAAATGATTGATTCTATATGTACCCTTTTGATACAATAAAATTTTATAAAATAACTACACAAAAAAATCAGTGAGAGAATGGTGGGGATAGGCTAACCAACAGCATAGAGTAATAAGCCCGAGAGCCAATGATGGTGTCGAAAGACACCATTGTACTAGTGGTGTCTAAATACACTATTGCACTAAAGTAAAAGATAGTAACTCCATTGAAGCTCAACTATACTCAAGGTAGTTATAGATATTACAGTTACCTCATTTTTTATAAGGAATACACTTACAAGAAACATTTATGGTTTGTGGAAGGTCCAGCTACTATAGGGTCACATCTACAAAAAAAATAACAATAATAGACCTATAAAATTCAATAAATATATTAAAGGGAAAAGGTAGAAAATTTAACATGAAAGTTTCTTACCTTTCACTTGTCACAACTACACCTTCATAAACCTCATATCTCTTGCTTTTTATACTTAGTTCTGCTTGTGTTATGACTCTATGAAGCTGAATTATTTATGGAAGGTGGGATTTCTTCTTAAATCCATCCATTTTACATCTATAAAATGCCTAGCCCATTTGGAAAAGAACATCTGAATTATTCAAACCCCCTCCTTTATGTGTGCATCTATGGTAAATGGTACAAGATAGCTTATGTGATTTCACCATTCCCTGTGTACCCCAAATGGCCAAGCTTCCATATTTCCTTGCAAACCATCGCCCATATGCAAACAATTGATGCTAAAAACATACAAAGTTCAATATAAAGTTAGAAGACTAAATAAAATCTACAAATTCAACTTAATTTAGAATATAACATATAAAATAATGAAAAGCGCAAAAGAAAAATAATGGTGGCATGTAAATGCAATATGCATACCATATAATGTGTCATATGATTCTCTCCTGAAGCTTCTTTCATTACTTTGATGAAGTTTGTAATAGCTTCTTGGAATGCTATTGAATCACCTTCCATGAATTTTTCCTTATCCATCAACAAAAATAAAGATTAAAGTCACCTCCAAGCACACTTCTTCTTTCTAGCCAATTCCTTCCCTCCATTACTGCGATAATCGTTGGCATCAATTAAGTCTCCATAAAACCCCCAACATCCACGTCCACATTTCTTTTTAATAAAATGATGTGCCTTGACAACTGACATTGATGGCTTTGCTGGAAGATTACCTCGTTTACCTGACCTCTTAATATATTTTTCAATTTTTACATATCCACCATGCAAACCCGCTTTTTAAAGAACACATTCAATGGCCTTGTTGTACCTATGGAGACAATTTCTGGATGAGAAGAAATAAATGCCCAAGACATTCATGTGAAACATGAAAATAATTAATTTTTTGTCCATTCATTTTATAAAATCCTGGAAATATGATTTGAAACCCTTTAACTTTTCATATGAGAAAAATTCTTCCACAAATGCCTTCTCATGTTAAGTACAAATGACAAAAATGATAGAAAGAAATGATAGTGGAATGTTTCAGATCATAGGTTTTCTTCCACAGAATCTACTATCTTTAAATTTAGAATAAAAATAATTAGTATGCAATCAAATTTAGAATAAAGGAGCACATCATTAAGGATTTTAACTCTAATGCACAACACAATAACATTAGAGACCAACAACTTCATTACTCAATTCTGTGAGAAGAACATTAACAAAAGATGAAACAAGAAAGACTATTCATACCCAACAAAATCAGGAAACTCTGTGAAAACTTCATTCATGAGCATATAAAATTGAAAGTAAAAAATTGTAGTGCCTCTGAGGTCTAAAAATCCGGACCCCGCTTCTTATTTCCAAGTATTGTTTTATACAAAATTTCAAAAAAACATTTATGAAACTGTCATCTCCCTAAAATACCTTGGAAGTAACTATCCTCAAAATATTACATTTGGAAAATGAAATTACATAGAAAATAAATTATTCTTGCTAAACACTATGAAAATAAAAACTAAACTCCACTCTGGAATATTCTCTATCATTGAATGATTTTTACAACAGAAACAATAGAATGACATGCTCCTGCATTAGTTGTTTGAGGAGACATAAATTCTCTTCACCTCTTCGACATATCTTCACTTACATTTGGGCTTTTAATGAACTTGACATGAGCTATTCTGAATTCAATGATCTTGGTGTAGCTTGGATTTTTAATAAATAGTGTTCTCATCATCCAAAGAAGTTGGAAGTCTAGTTGTAAATAATTAACAATAGTAGCCCCTTTCAATACTACTGTCCTTTCATAAGTTGTTCCAATTTTTCTTTTGCCTTCTACCAACATTGTTTCAAAAGTATCCCGAGGTAATAATTTCCATTTTGATCCCAGTAGTATTAAATTTCATTATATATTCTTTCACTTCCCTTAATCTCTTATCAACCAATTTCGTACGCAAATTCTTCACTATCATCTTGTTGATTTCAGTTATGTACTCAGTCCTATTTTCTATCCCAGCTTCCTTTAATTGTTGTGCGGACTTGGAATTTGGAAATTCAATCATCTTCTTTGAAAATTGGGCTCTTTGTTGTAATTTCTTTTTAGGGGCCATGATTTCACCCTCCAGATCTTTGACAATTATTTACTCCTCTTCCATAATAAGTAAAAACTTCCAAATTTTTAAAACTGTACTATAATGTCATTCCATAAGATATTTCTTGCTTAGATAAGGGATATATTCCCTTTCACCTTTTATTTCAACTCTTTGATCTCCTAGTATGCAAGATGGAAATCCTTTCTATAATTTTAAACAATGTCCTTTCTCATAGAAAAATCCTACTCGGTAACTTTAATGACCTTCATTTATTTATAAAAATCAATCCGGTTTTTCTTCATCTCATTTTTAGCAAGCTTCAACTCAGTCATAACTTGAGTTATTTTAGTAGTTGGGTCTTCTAAATCTTTCTGTACTAGAACTATGAAAACATGTCAGTCAATTTTTTGTTGAAAAGCATCATTTGTTTCTTTCAACTTGGCTACCTCTTCATTCCTCTGCAATAAATCATTAGTCAAGACTTCCTTTTATTTTTCAACTAGGCCTCCCTCTGTAGTCAATTTCAATTTCTTTGTAAGTACCTAAATTTATGCTTCATCACCTTGCAACAACTTTTGAATTGTGCTTCTATCTTCAGGATTTAATCCAACCTAGATTACTAATTTATTCATCTCTTCACTATCATTTGACAAAGCCCTTCAATTTTCATTTTCATACTTAATTTGACCAATGACCTTCTCTAACATTACTTCATCTTTGCTGGCAGCTAAGAATGTTTTATTTAAATCATTGTAAAATATTTCTCCAATTTTCCTATGGAGATTAAAATTATTAGGTAGAGGAATATTTTTGGCATTTATAGTCAAATTAACAGTTCTAAAACCTGTCGAAGAGGAGACAGATAATACACAAGGATGAGCAAAGGAAATTTTGAGTTGATTCCTTTCTAAATCCATGGCTGACAACAATATCGTTTGATAATCAGAAGATGATTGAGTTTTCATTTGAGCTTCCATGTTTTCTTTGATCTTATTATTCTTATCTTAAATCTATGAAAACACTTATTTAATTACTGGTACTAATCCCTGAGTATATTCATCGGGATTTGGAGAATATAGTGTACATACTATATCTCCCAACTGCAATTGAAAACCAAGAATTAATGATATGTTACCTTCATCAGATAGATTTTTTTTTTTCCTGCTCCATTTTCATCTTCATCTAAGTCCATTATTTCTTCCCTGCCTCTCTTGAGATTATTTTCACTCTGCACAAGGGTTTCAACCTCTACTCCCCTCGTTAAATCTGGTTTTCCTTCATTTTCCATCTTCTTAATTTCAGGTTTAGCTTCATGTAAAAATGGAGCATATCAATTTTCTACTTTTTTATTTTAAATGATAGAAAGGTATAATAATCCCATTTCTCTCCTAATAATAAATCCATCCCTTCAATAAGTCTCTAAACTTCTTCTACAGCTTACCTGGTGTTAACAATGAAAGGACCTACATTCCTTGGTAATCTAAATAAAAGGCCCTTTTTGGCTGGAACAAAATGAATCTGATCCACATTTAAACTTTGTATTACGAATTTTAAAGCAAACAACTTTGTAGGAACAAAATTTGGTAACCTGTAGGGTTCAATGTCAAATATATACAATCTGATCTATGAATAATCTTCAAAAGGATACTAGTCCCCCACTTTCATATCTTTTCTCATTTGAAGAAAGGATGGAGCTGTTGGTAGTAAATAAGGTGCATGAGAACTATTAATGATTGACTAGAATACATAGATAAATGAATCGAAAAAATTCACTAAGCCTTCATTCTTTGGGTTTCCCCTCACTACATAAGTCCAGTAGAGTACTAACTATTTTTTCTTGTTGACATCCATAATATTTAACACCAAGTGCATAAACTTCTCCACATGAGTATACAAGAACAAATATGTAATCAAAGAAGGGAACCTAAAACAACATGTGAGTGAGAATTTCATAAACTAGGCATTAACTAACCCCTCCGAGAAAGATGGAATATCTAGGACAACATCAGGCTTCACATCAAACTAATAAGACCCAGAGTGACCTTGTTAATGCATTATCTTTCCCTAAATTTTATTTAAAATTTGAAGAATGGGTTGAACCTCTTCAGAAAAAGTATATAAGGGAAAATTATTTTATTATAAAGATAATGGTTTCCCACTAGGCATTAAGTAACACACATTTTGGGCATACTCCTCACCTGTTAAGTTCTGAAAATAAACTAGCAGGGTTTCCTCAGAGAAGGTAGTATATGAATTTGAGGATTGGAAAAAGAGTGCTTGTTGAATTAGAATAGAAGAAACTTGGAAGGTACTTTCTCCTGACTTATCCACCACGAAACATTTATGTGGATACATGGTGGAGACTAGCGAGTTGATAAACTCAGGGAAAATGAGAGTTTTAGTGATAAATATTGATAGAACCCTAGACCTTACTGCAACAACGTAATATGGGAAATTGGACTTATTCACAAGGATATGTTGATACATTTTTGTACGATTCAAATAACAAACAGTATCAAAAATGTCTGCTTCGATGTCCATTAGTGGAAGTTGAGATGACAAACCTGCTAAGACAACTTTCTTGGACATTTTTTTACAATTGGAGTAATGGGTGACTGTGGTAAATATAATGTGGTATCAAGAAATGTTGACTCGGATCTGTCATTGGTGAATTCGAAGACAATGACAGCACAAGAAGGTAGGAAAAGTACAAGAAAATGGGTTAAAAACGAGCTTCTATAGGCCAACTATGAAAAGGAGGGGGGGGGAAGCTAAATTAAATTCTTTCAGAGGGAATTAAATAAAATTTTACAGAAATAATTTAATGCTGGAAATGACATGCATGACTGACAGGTGGCAGAGAAAGCGGTGACATGGCGGGATAGGTGGTGGGATCTGGCATGCTTGATGATGACATCAGGCTTGCTTGTTGACGTCACGGCGGAGGTAGTCTTTGGTATGGTTCACTATCGGGGGAGTGCCTCCACAGACAACCTGAGTCATATATCTTAAGATCACGGTCGCATTGAAAAGTCATTGCGGAGGCACCTTTGTTGTTATCTGTCGAGTGGTTAGTGTTGTTGGGTTTGCCCCATCTTGTGGGCCTCGACACATAACCCATCTCCGCCTTCGTACATGTGCAACCTTTAATCCTTTCAATGATGCATTCTAGGACCCACCAAGAGTATTAATGTTGCGCTAATGTTGACTAGTGTGTTAAGTAAAATCACAATCCTTAAAGAAATTTTATCAAATAAAAGTAATCCCAAGCACATTCTAGCTTTATTATTATTTTTTGATTGTTTTCTTTGATATTTAATTTATTTTTAACGATATATCCTAGACATATTTAACAAGGAAAAAATAAAATTGGTTACAACATGCCTCAATTGACTTTTTACTTTCAACTTGTGGGGTTTTGTTCCAAGCAAAAATATATATATATATATATATATATATATATATATATATATATAAGTACAGCATTTTATCAACAATTCTCACAAATGCATGCAAAGTGCACATGTGCACGATATTCAATGGTATGGGAATGATGGGATCTAGATCTGGGTCATGTTGCTCATGATTAGGAGGAAGATTTTGAGGATAAATCAATATACCACTTTTCCAACTACAATCATTTTGTCTTTTTTGCATCAAATATAAGAAACTATGTGTTCCATTTTGCACCATGAGAAATATTTTACATGCACTTGAGAGTTTTTAAATCAACTTCCAGATGCCATTCCATAAAATATGAACCATATCCCTCAACATGCAATTTTTTTCCTACAGTATGTGAAGCAATAATTTATGATAAATATATTTTGTTAAAAAAAAATGTCAAGGACTCATGGGACTCCTTGTTGACATGAAAAATTCCCAACCAAAATAGGTTATCTTCAGATTGAACTTGAAAGTATTCAACACTTGACTTAGCAAGTTTTGGATCTAATTCACGATTCATTAATGTAATTGAAACTAGACTTTCATATTTTTCATCATTGATTAACTTCATCTCATCTAATCTAATGACAACAATAAATTTACCACATGCCTCCTCAATAAAGATGTTGTAGTACCTAACCATCAATTGTAATACTTGTTCCAAGTCAAACGAAAAGTTATTTTTTTTAACTAATGGAATAATTTCACTCAATAATTTCTTTTTACACTTACTTGCACCTTGATGCATTGCTTCTAGTTGATATGCATCTCCTAATGAATAAAATAATTTTTCATTTTGTAGTTCATGCTATTTCTTCACATGATAAGGGAGAGGAAAAAAAGACTTTGTAATGCCAACATTCAACATTCCTTCTTTTAGAAATTTAAAAATATCTGCATATGCTTCCCCTACTAACCCCTCTTTCATCACAAACTCTTTGAACATCCTTTACATCAATTTTTAAGTTTGAAATGAATTGGTTAACTACTTCTTTCCTCAAATCATCATATTCAAGTTGTTTAAGCATTGTCATTGTTATCACTCATTAGTTGTAAAAACTTTTCTTGATAGGGTCATGTAGGCCATTCACCAAATGGATGAGGTTTCCTAAGCCATTTCAAATTGATATATGAAAATGTTTTCATTTTTGAAGCTTATCCTAAGTTTAATGTCCACATCCATCCATGCCACTTCAGTCAAATCAGTCCCATATGATGTCATTTTTCTTTCCCCGCACATTTAAACTCAAAAGTGCACACCTATCAGTTTTTCAAATTTTCATAGCGATTTACACAGGAAATCCACAGATTTCGCTATGAAACTGCCTAATAGTTTTTGCTATGAGTCACCAATAGTGCAAGCTGAAGATATTGAAGATGGTGGAAGAAAACTGAAGAAAGGTAAGACTGATAAGAAATTAGATTTTGCAGGTGAAGATGTTAGCTTTATATTTCAGCCAAGGAAGCCAATGAACAGACATGCAAAGAAGGCCATGGAGAGTAAAAAGATAGAGAAAATAAATGAAATTGTAAAGCTAGTAATCATCATAGATTTGTCTCCATTGGCAGAGGAAGAAGTTGTTATCAGGAAAAGAAAGGGCAAAGAGAAGATAAGTAAAAAATCAGAAATAGAATCCCTCAAAGAGCAACTGAAGGAGGAAGCTAAGGAGATATTAGATTTGAATTTTGAGGAAAAAAAACACAGGTCTAAGAAGGTTCAATTTGAACAAATGATGAAAATATGGGAAGGCCAAATCTCAACTATCTCAAAGTCTATGGACAATGACAAGAAATTGTTGAAGAGGAGTCAACCGTTAAGGGGGTGGTCAAACACACCAGGAAGATAAAATTATGCTTGCAAGCTAAAAACAGAGCATTAAAGGATCAAGTGGAAGACCTTTAGGAGCAACTGGACTTTATTCAAGTTGAGCTGGAGAAGAAAGGGTTGAGCATGAGAGTGGTTGAAGAACCCATAACCTAATTAATTGTAAATGAAGAAGAAACTCCTAAAGAGTGAAAAATTAAGCTGAAACATGTTTCATGAGGTTCATGGCTTGCAAAGAACTTAATTTTTTCCTCAGGAGTTCGATTTTTGAAGACAATCACAAAAACAACAAATTTTGGTCTTTTAGGCAGTTTCATAGTGTACTTTCGGCTTGAAGCCAGAAAAACGCTACGAAAATTCTGAAGATGCAATTTTTATTTGCAATTCAGTTTTGTGAAGTATTAATGAGGGGATTTGTTTGTTTTCAAGATGTTTTTGCATAGTAAAGATTTTTGACCAGCAAAGGTGGCAAGGAGATGGATGAAAGGGCAAGATTTCATATGCTACGAAAACTCGATATGAAACTTCCTAAACTGCCATGTTTCGTAGCGAGGGGTTTTTTGAAGATTTTTTAGGGTTCCAACAACACACCAGCCATCTGGAGACATCCAGCCTGTCAGTGGGCCATCTCAGCAGAGACTCATTACTCAAAATGAGTGTCAGACATCCAGCTAAATAGGCAGATCAATGATTAAAGTGAAGATTATCCACTCCTGAAAAATAGGACTGTGTTTCCTAAATCTAGGGGTATTTTAAATATGTCAAGTGATGGTGAATTTTCTCTCAAACATGCGATCTTTATTATGTAACTATATTACTGTTAGAAAAAATGAATGTAATAAATAAGAATTAGAGTCCTATTAGGAGTATGACTTCTTAAAGGATAGTTGTCCTTTTTCTATTCCAAGAAAGTAGTTTCAGTTATTTTAGGTGTCAGAGTTAGAGTTCGAGGATCTAGGTAGCTAGGTAGATCATTTGCATTGTAAATAATGTCTATTTATAGACTGAACATTGAAAAGCAAAGGGTTGGAGAATATTGCACCAAATTGCTACTTGTATGTTTTTCCATTATCAGTAATATACATTGACATTCTACTTCCAGACCTAATATTCTAATGAGGTGTTTAATGTTTTGTTGCTCTATATCTTTATTTCTGATCACCCGCAGTGAATTTTATCTCTACTTACTTAGAATTCATGTTGTCATGCCCTAAATTCCTTTAGGGGTGAAATTGTTGTGTTTTCTTTATATTGTGTATATGAATCATCCTTATTAAAAACCTCTATTTTCCTTAGCTTCCATGTGAATAATTATTGTCACTAAGTACACCGATGTTGACTCCATAGCCCAATGGTAGTAAGCCTTTCATTTTTCAACCTGCAATAAAACAAAACCAAGTCATAGTTCATAGAGTTAGCCATCTAGTATTATTTCTATTCAAAATCATAAATCCCCTTTGAGAGAGCCCTATCAAACTAAAGAGGCTAATTTTAGTTAGAAGTGGCTTGAAAAAGTTACATTGAGTTGATTTATGAGCAGCCTATCAAGGTCAATTTGGTGATAACATTTTGGTGCGTCTGTCGAGAGTCTGAAGACATATTTCCCAAAGTTTTTGTGTAAATGGTGAAGTTGGACTCTTGGAGGTAGCAGGAGCTCAAAATTTTTCGAGGCTGCAGAAACTACCTTGGTGACTCCATTACAAATTTTCATGCTTAAAGGTGGCTTCGAAAAGGCGATATACAAGGATAAATCCAAATCCTAACCCACCTACCATTGTGGATAATCCAAACAAAACTTCCACTGGCATTGAAAGAAGCTCTTCAAAACTAGGTATTTCATCACACTCAAGAGCTTTGTCCTCTGAAATTGTAAGAAGTCCTGAAGGTAAGAAATTTGATGATAAAATTCAGGAAGTTTTGTTTAGTTCTTAGAGTGAAAATGAATTGACTGAGATTATTATAGACCTGGAAAGACTAGGTATTGATACCTCAACCCTAGTAAATAAAAAAGAAAAAGAAGAATTCTGGGAAGCAGTTACATCAGAATTTTTGTTAGAGAAGGATTATTTTGAAAAGTTAAAGGAGTTAGACCCATTTGAATTCTTTTTGAGAAGAAAATATGGTATACATTTACCTGAGTGGAGCTCATTTGTATCTAGATTGCAAAGACCAGCTACACCACCTCCTAACAGCTCATCTTCTCCTACTATTTTTACAAGAAATACCATAGTCCGTGTTATTACGGTTGGACCTCCTCCTATTGCACCTGCAAGATGTGCCCCATTTTTCCTCCCATTTTTTCTTAATGCTCTCCTAATTAAATACTCGGTTAGAATTAAAACCTGGGGAAGTGATGAATAAATAACAGTTGAGGAAAATGTGGACCAATTTAATAATTTCATAGATACAGAGGAAGTAGACCATGAATATGTTAAAATGAGACTATTTGCTCAAAGTTTCACTGGTGATATCATAAAATGGTTTAAATCCCTAGGTAAATCAAGCTTGTAGAATTGGAACCAGTTTGAGGATAGTTTTCTGAGAAAATGGGGGAATAGAACAAACCCAGTATAGGCCCTGACAGAATACAATAGTTTGAAAAAAGTTGTAGATGAAATTGTCCAAAATTTCACCAAGAGACTTAACAAAGTTTATGACTCTATACCAGCTCATCTTAAACCTCCCCTGGTAGCTGTTCAATTGTGCTATGTAGAGGCATTTGATTATGATTTCTCTATTCTGCTTAGGGAAAGAGAATCTCCTTCTCTAGACGAAATGTAGAATGATGTTGTGAAAGTATAAGTGAACATGATAGCAGCTAATAAGTCTAAGATGGGTAAATAAAAACTAAAAGAGGAAGAAAATCCTTCCACCTCAGATGATAAGTTTTATTCTATGATGAAGACTATGGAGAAACTCATGGCTGAACTTGCCCTTGGAACTGCTTCTTCACCTCCTACACAACATGATCCACAAATTAGAAATTCACAGTTTAGAAGGCCTTAGAATCAGCAAAGACAAAGAGAAAACATAAATCATCCTAACCCTCATGTGAGGCCTCTTTTTCAGCAGAATTTGATTGATGAAGAAGAAACTCAGCCTGAGATTCAAGAAGACTCCATCCACTGCCTAGATGAAAACATGTCTGGGATGTTTTTAACTAAAGAGGAGCATGATGAGTATGATCATTATTTGAAAAAGTGTGAGGTACAATCTGACTATCTTAAGGGTTATCAACATGCCATATTTGAAATGCAGAAGCAATACAATCTTAGAAACATAACTTTTCCCATCACTGCAAATAAAACGCAACCAAAGAAGAATGCTCCTAAAGCAGCTAATCCTAAAAAGGAGCCACCACTTCCTCTTCCTGTCAAAGAGAGTGAAAAGATTACTTATGTTTTCAGTTTGGAGAATGAGATCTCTAAAATCAAGATTCCTCTTCCCTTTGTAGAAATTATCATGTTAAATGAGTATAGAAGAAAAATTGTGAAAATGTTGAATTCTCAACTAGGAGCTTCAGATATCCTTAATGTACAAGAAGACCATCCTACCATCTACTTGGGACCAAGATTGGAAGATGAGCAAAATGAAGAAGTACCTCCTTTCTATGTCAGGCTTAGTATCCATGACATTACCTTACACAATGCCATGTTGGATTCGGGTGCTTCTCATAACCTTATGCCTAAGGTGATTATGGAGAGGATGGGTTTGGAGATCACTAGGCCATACAAGGATTTATTTCTTTTGACTCCAAAAGAGTCCAATGCATAGGATTGATAAAAGATGTTGTTGTTGGCCTAACAAAAGTGCCTGCCAAGATAGTGGTAATGGACATTGTGGCGGTAGATATTCCACCCAAGTTTGGCATGCTCTTATCCAGATCTTGGGCAACAAAAATCAAAGGCACAATGCAGATGGACTTGACATATGCCACTATTCCTGTTTTTGGTGAGCAAAGAAGGTTGTATAGGGAGACTAGGATGGCCTACATGGTGAGTAGCGAGGATAAACCTCAGAATTTTCCCATTTATGTTTTTGAAACTGAATTACGATCAGCAATTCTTTTCAATGAGCTAATTGATGAAGCAAAAAGTGAAGGGAAAGCATAAATTCAAGAAATTGAAAATCAACAAGTTGAAAATTAGGAAATTGTAGAAGAAAAAGCAAAGGGATGGTGGATTTTACACTTTTATGGTCTACTGGAAGAGAGGGGGTTGGAGCATGCATATGGATCACTATTCCTGATGATGAAAGTAATTTTTATTCTTTCAAACTTAACTTTGATTGTACCAATAATATGGTTGAATATGAATATCTATTTTTGGGTTTGGAAATTTTGAAAATATTGGGTGCCCAAAAGATTTCAGTTTGTGGAGATTCTAAGTTGGTAATCAAACAAGCTAAAGGAACATATCAAACTAAGGATTTGAGGATTAGAGCCTACAGAAATCTGATTATGGAAATGTTGGAAAAATTTCAAGAATATGCATTTATTGTGAAAACTAGAGATCATAACTCAGTGGCTAATTCTCTAGCTGTTTCTCCAAGTTTTTTTTTCATCCCTCCACATTCTACTGAGAAGTATGAAATTGAAGTTAGGCATAGGCCTGCTATCCCAGATAATATTATCCATTGGAGAGTGTTTGATGATGACCAGCAAGTTAGAAATTTCATAGAGTTGAAGGAGGAATTTGAAAGCACACAAGTGGATTAGAAAAACATGCTTGCTGAAACTAAGGGTAATTTTGAAGTTTTACAGCCGAAAAATAATTTTATACCCAAGGGTCTTATTCCACTTGAAATTTTTTTTGACCAAATTGATGTTTTCAAATCTCCTAGAATGCAGGCTGATGAGGAGGAGGTGGAAACTTGTAAAATTGTTACAGTAGCAGCGCCTAAAATGATAAAACTTTCCAAGTTTCTTTCTATGGAGATGAGACAGAAATATATTGAGATGATGAAGAAGTTCATTGATGTTTTTGAATGGTGTTATGCTGATTTGAAAAAGTATGATCCTACTATTATTCAGCATACTATTCCTATCAAAGAGAATGAGAAACCCTTCAAACATAAATTGAGAAGGATTAATCCATTGCTCATTCCTCTGATTGAGAAGGAAATTAAGAAGCTTTTTGATGCAAAAATTATTGTTCCTATAAGATTCTCAAAATGGCTTGCTAACTTGGTACCAGTTAGGAAAAAGAGTGGAGAGATCGGAATCTGTATTGATTTAAGAAAATTAAACAAGGCTTCTTTGAAAGACAACTACCCTCTTCCTAAGATGGATCGGATTTTGCAGAATATTGTTGGCTCTCAAAGGATGTCTATGATGGATGTTTTTTCAGGATACAATCAGATACTTGTACACCCAAAAGATGAGGAAAAAACTTCTTTTACCACACCATGGGGGACATTCATGTACGCCAAGATGCCTTTTGGTTTGATGAATGCACGAGCGACTTTTCAAAGAGAAATGGACATTGCATTTTCTAAGGAGAAAGATAAGTTATTTGTGGTCTATTTGGATGACATAATAGTATTTTAAAAAATGGAGGAAGACCATTTGAAGCATCTGAAGAAAATTTTTCCGAAGTGTAGAAGATTTGGTATTTCTCTTAATCCCACTAAAATCATTTTGAATCTAACATCAGGAAAATTTCTTGGACATATTATATCAAAGGATGGGATAAATATTGATCCAAACAAAGTCAATGCCATTCAGAAGATAGACCTGCCAAGGAGCAAGAAGAAAATTCAGTCCTTTCTTGGGAGAGTAAAATTTGTTAGAAGGTTCATCCTGAACTTTGCTGAAATTGTCAAAGACATTACCAAGATGCTAAAGAAAGGAGATGATATTAAATGGCTTGTTGAAGCCAAGAAATCATTTGAATAAATAAAGAAAGCCCTCACTCAAGCCCCAGTATTGATTAGTCCAAATGTTTCAAAAGAATTTCTGGTTTTCACATTTGCATCTGAAAATACCATAGCTGGATTTTTACTGTAGAAAGGACAGCAAGGTACAGAGCAATCAATTTCATTCTTTAACATAACTTTTGCTAACTCAGAGTTGAAGCACAATATTTTAGAATAATAGGAATATGCTTTGGTCAAAGCTATTAAGGGTTTCAGAATTTATATAATTCACTCTCATGTCATTGCATTTGTGCCTAACATTGTGGTTAAAGAAATTTTGACACAAGTTGATCCTAATGGCAAGAGAGGGAAGTGGATAGCTAATTTTCTGGAGTATGACATAGAAATTAGACCTAAAAAATTGTTGAAAGGACAGGAGTTGGCAAAGCTGATGGCACAATCCAATTTTGATTGTCTTGAAATGAATTTTATTGCAGAAATTTTAGAGTTGTTAGAGGAAGATGAAGAGCTGATTCATATTAAAGAGAAGTTCATTTTATCTCAATGGTACAGAGACATTATCTTTGTCTTACATCATCACATAGCTCCTGCAGATTTGACTAAATCAAAAGCAAGGTTTGTGAAACTGAAATCTCGAAGATACTATATTGTAGATAAGAATCTATATTGCAAAGATACTGGTGGAATTCTTTTAAATTGTTTTCTGGCAGAGGAAGTTGAAAGGGTGATTGAAGAGTTTCATAAGGGAGATTGTGGAGGACACCACTACAGGAAGGCCACAACAAACAAAATTCTCAGAGCAGGGTACTACTGGCCCACCATGTTCAAGGATGTTTACAAGAATATTGTTGTCTACTATGAGTGTCAGATTTTTTATGGTAAGAAAAGGTTGATTCCTTTAACTTTGATGCCAATTTATGTTGAAGCGCCTTTCCAACAGTGGGGGTTGGATTTTTTTGGTGAAATCCACCCATCATCTTCAAGGCAGCATCGTTGGATCCTGAAAGCAATAGATTATTTCACTAAGTGGATCAAAGCAATCCCAGCAAGGCAGGCAAATGATTCAGTCAACATTCAGTTTTTAGAGAGCAAAATTTTGTCTAGGTTTGGCTATGTTATGAAGATTATTACTAACAATGCATAAGATTTTAAATCCAAAAGGTTAATTAGCTTTTGTAATCAATATCATATTACACTTGGACACTCAACTGCTTATTACCCACAGGGTAATGGTCTTGTTGAATCCTCTAATAAAAGCATTGTGAGAATTATCAAGAAGGTACTGCAGGAAAATAAGAGATCATGGCATATGAAGTTGAAGTATGCTCTGTGGACTGATAGAGTATGTACAAAGAGATCCATTGGTACTTCACCTTATGAATTAGTGTATGGAGCTGAAGTTATTTTTCCCACATCCTTGGGAGTACCTGTAATGAAATTGCTGCAAGGACTTAAAGAAGAGCCTAATGCTATTCAGAGGAGGATAAACCAGATTATAACTCTCCAATAAAAAAGGGAGGAGGTGTACAACATCCATCATCAGTCACAAAACAGAGTAAATAAAACATTTGACAGAAAGGTCAATGAAGAAAATTTCCAGATTAAAGATGTAGTTTTAAATTGGGAAGCCAGAATTGAAGAAAAGGGGAAACATGGAAAGTTTTAAAACATCTGGAATGGACCATTCATAGTAGCTTCATACCATGGCAACAATACTTATCTACTTCAGGAGATGGATGGAAAAATTTGTGTTGGAGGACCTGTCAATGGCAGGTTTCTAAAGCACTATTCCTCTTAAATTTTACTGAATTTTCACTCCATAATATATATTCCATTTTATTATGCTTTTACGCTAATAAATAGAGGTTGATCATCAAACTTGAGCCTAAGGAGAAGGCCATAAGATTTTGAAGAAAGCTTTGCAAATTTCAAAAGTTTATTTCCAAAAAGATGGATGGCACTGGAACTACAGGTTCTTTGGTGTACCATAGGGGCACACCATCCCAAGAGGAGCCAATATTATCACTAATTATTTGTAAAAAAATTTCTTGATAGGGTCATGTAGGTCATTCACAAAATGGATGAGTTTTCCTAAGCCATTTCAAATTCATATATAAATTGTTTTTCATTTTTGAAGCCTATCCTAAGTTTAATGTCCACATCCATCCATGCCACTTCAGTCAAATCAGTCCCATATCATGTTAGTTTTCATTCCCCACACATTTAAACTCAAAAGTGCACACCTCTCAGTTTTTAAGATTTTCATAGTGATTTACACAGGAAATCCGCAAATTTCGCTACGAAATTGCCTAATAGTTTTGTAGCAAATATGTTATAAGCCTAACGGTCTTCGCTATGAAAATGATTTTTTTAGCCAGAGTTGTCAGAGTCATATGAGTTGTTAGTTTATGATTAGAAGAGTAAATGTGGAGGTCATTCAAGGTCATTATGGTAAGTTTAAAATGTACACAGTCGTGTTTGATGTCATCATGATCCTTTTTTCTTGCATCTGCCATGATTAAAACCCGAGCTGTCATGTTAAACTTTTAAACCTCACCCAAAACAACCATTTGTCATATTATGGTTTATCCTTGCATGTGAGTTGATCCTTGGAGAGTTGCTTCATCGATCCAAGTAGGTTGTTGTCAAATTCAAATTCTATAGGTGTCATCAGCAAGTGAGGTAGTGAAGACTATAAAGCATCTATGGCTGCAAGAAAGAAAACTAACAAGGGTGGCCATTGTCACAGGTATGAACCTATGGATTTGAAATTACTCAATGAAGACCCTACTGCTATGGAGGTTTTCAGGAGGGCTGGTTGCTTGCAATTCTGCCAGAGGTTGAAGGTTTTCCATGCACAAGTTTCAAAGGATTTTTCCACTAACTTTACAGGAACATCATCAAAGGTTGGGATTCTGAATCTCACAGTGAAACCAGAGAGTATATCATTAGCTACAGGAATCCATAGAGGTGGTGAAGAATGGTTTAGAGGTACCAAATCAATAATGCAGGACTGTAAGGAGTTTCTCAAGCAAGAACACAATGAAGTTGATTTGACCAATGCTATGCCAAGAAGCTTTATGAAGGAGAATTATGCAAAACTATTGATGGTCATTCAAAAATATTCCACCTTTGAAGAAATATTTCACATGGTTTACTCATATCATCTCAAACTTCTTCTGCATTTTGTAGGTAAGAGATCACTTGACTTACCTTTCAATTTATACAAAAGTTTAGGGAAAATGTTAGATAAAGTTCAAAGCAAGATAGAAGGAAATGAGACATCTATTTTTCATCATGGTCTAATTAATATGTTAGTGTTGGAAGAATTGAGAAGGTTAGACAGAGATTGGATTGCATTCTTGTTTATGAGTGGTTATGAAATTGATGTGGTCAGTCAAAAGAAAACCTCAAAACCTAGAACTACTACATCACCAGCTATGGCGGAAGAAGTTGAAGAACAAAAAATATCATCCCCTGTAGAACCAATGGACATAGGAGTAGAACCTCTACAAAATACTGACACCCCTCAAGCATCACCTACAAAACAGAAACATAAAGTCAACAAACAAGGTAGCAAGAGGATCACTAGAAGCCAAAAATTGGCCAAAGGAAATCTGGAGGATATCGTTCATGCAATTGACATTGAAGAGTCACCAATAGTGCAAGCTGAAGATATTGAAGATGGTGGAATAAAACTGAAGAAAGGTAAGACTAATAAGAAATTAGATTTTGCAGGTGAAGATGTTGGCTTTATATTTCAACCAAGGACGCCAATGACCAGACATGCAAAGAAGGCCATGGAGATTAAAAAGACAGAGAAAATCAATGAAACTATACAGCCAGTAAGAATCATAGAAATTTTGTCTCTATCAGAAAACAAAGAAGTTGTTATCAGGAAGAGAAATGACAAAGAGAAGATAAGTGAAAGACCGGAAATAGAATCCCTCAAAGAAAAACTAAAGGAAACAGCTAAGGAGATATTAGATTTGAATTATGAGATAGAAAAACAGAGGTATGAGAAGGTTCAATTTGAAAAAATTATGAAAATATGTGAAGGAAAAATCTCAACTGTTTCAAAGTCTATGGAAAATGCCAATAAATTGTTGAAGAGGACTTAGCCATTAAGGGGGGTGGTCAAACACACTAGGAAGATGAACTTATGCTTGCAAGCTAAAAACAAAGCATTAAAGGATCAAGTGGAAAACCTTCAGCAGCAGCTGGACTTGATTCAAGTCAAGCTGGAGAAGACAGGGCTAAGGATGAGAGTGGTTGAAGAACCCATAAGCTAATTACTTGTAAATGAAGAAGAAACTCCTAAAGAGTGAAAATTTAAGCTGAAACAGGTTTGATGAGGTTCATGGCTCACAAAGAACTTAAATTTTTCCTTAGGAGATCAATTTTTGAAGACAGTAACAAAAACAACAAATTTTGGTTTTTTAGGCAGTTTCGTAGTGTACTTCAGGCTTGAAGCCAGAAAAACGCTACGAAAATTCTGAAGATGCAATTTTTCTTTGGAATTCAGTTTTGTGAAGGATTAATGAGGGGAGTTGTTTTTTTTCAAGATGTTTTTACATAGTAAAGTTTTTTGACCAGCAAAGGTGGCAAGGAGATGGATGAAAGGGTAAGATTTCATACTCTATGAAACTGCCTAAACTACCTTGTTTCGTAGCGAGGAGTTTTTTTGAAAATTTTTTACGGTTCCAAAAACACACCAGCCATCTGAAGACATCCAGCCTGTCAGTGGGCCATTGCAGCAGAGAATCATTACCCAAAATGAGTGTCACACATCCAGCTAAATAGGCAGATCAATGATTAAAGTGAATATTATCCACTCTTGAAAAATAGGACTATGTTTCCTAAATCTAGGGGTATTTTAAATATGTCAAGTGATGGTGAATTATCTCTCGAACATGTGATATTTATTATCTAACTTTTTTACCGTTAGAAAAATTGAATTTAATAAATAGGAATTAGAATCCTATTAGGAGTATGACTTCTTAAAGGATAGTTGTCCTTTTTCTATTCCAAGAAAGTAGTTTCAGTTATGTTAGGTGTCAGAGCTAGAGTTCGAGGATCTAGTGAGTTGGGTAGATCATTTGCATTGTAAAGAATGTCTTTTTATACATTGAACATCTAAAAGCAAAGGGTTGGAGAATATTGCACCAAATTTCTACTTGTATGTTTTTCCATTATCAGTAATATACAGTGACATTCTACTTCTAGACCTGAGATTCTAATGAGGTGTTTAATATTTTTTTGCTCTATATCTTTATGTCTAACCACTTGGAGTGAATTATATCTCTGATTACTTAGAATTCATGTTTTCATGCTCTGACTTCCTTTAGGGGTGAAATTTTTGTGTTTTCCTTATGTTGCGTGTATGAATCATCAAACCTCTATTTTCCTTAGCTTCCATGTGAATAATTACTGTCAATAAGTACATTGATGTTGACTCCATAGCCCAATGGTAGCAAGCTTTTCATTTTTCAACCTGCAATCAAACAAACCCAAGTCACAGTTCATAGAGTTAGCCATCTAGTAGTATTTCTATTCAAAATCAAAAATCCCCTTTGAGAGAGCCCTCTCAAAATGAAGAGGCTAATCTTCAGTTAGAAGTGGTTTGAAAGAGTTACATTGATTTTATTGATGAGCAACCTATCAAGATCAATTTGGTGATAACAATCATAATGTATTGTTTCTTTAACACAATTTTGCACAAATCCATAGAATCACTACAACTTGGATCTAATATGGACTTCAATGCATGCACTCTTTTTCTAAAGGTACCTCCCGTCTTTGGCAAACCTGATTTTTTTTTTTTGATCTATTCCTCCACCCTATTGGATTTTATTTCATTGTAGAGAGTCTTTTTTGGAGATTACAAATGTTAGTTTTCAAACTCTCATTTTTTGCTAATGAGTTGGATGAGACTTGTTGTAATTTTTTATTTTCTTCACATTGAACCCTATATAACTGATGAAGATGAAAAATTTGCATATTAAGGTTGCGAATTTTATATTCAAAATACATATCAAGGTCATGATTATTTTGTTTAAAATACATATGAAGGTCACAGATTTTTTATTCATAAGACATACGATTACCTTCCAAGTTTTTATAGTATCCTAGAAGGCCATTTTTTCCAAGGCATATAAACCTGCATAACCCTGTTAATGATTTGAAATTAGGATGAGAGTTGGAAACATGATCTATTGGATACAATTCTCCTTTTACCCAAAGATCCACATTTTTAGCTCTAGATTCCCTTAATGCATTGTAATCAATGTTATAGATAAATTTCTAATTTTTTTTATGGATCAGTTCCATATCCTTACTTAAATTTATGTGAAAAACATAGGGATATTTTCTTATACCCTCTATATGTGTTGGAGATTCCTCTAAACAAACCAAAATTGCAAAAATCAAAACATAATAGAAAAGAATAGATGAAAAAGCCAACAAGCCTAAGGAACAGTTTGGGAGATCCTCTAAAAAAAAATCAACCTATGTAGATATGAAGGCATACCTCCAAGTTATCAGCAATATTGTAAGATATGGTAAATCCAACTAAGCGTGTATATCTGGATTTGAAGACAACAAAAATTAATGATTAGTGAGTTCAATAACACCATAAAAGTAGTCTTACAACAACCAAGTGACTATTTAACGGAGCACAAGCAATACAGTACTTTTGGGAAGACTTGAACCATGGTAGGCATAAATTAATCAAGATTGTAAGCCAATGTTGACACTCATATCTTCTATTCCAAAATATGTTATTACATTTTTATTGACAACCTTAGAAAAGTCCCTCTTAAAAAAATTAAAACCCTACCTCATTAGCATGAATTAGTTAGTTGAATAAGAACACACTTACCTCATAAAGGTAGTTAGGGTATTAATCCCTCTTTCGTAGTCAATCCAAATTTATTATCAATCAACATTATTACTAATTTGAGTATTTTTAGATACATTGTCACTGCTATCCTCCATCATCTAATATCCTATGTTGATCTTCAAAACTCATGTGAAATAAGAACAAGATAAAATTTAAAGAGTCTTTTTTAGTAACTAAAACCTAAGCAGTTCTAATAATTTCATTTAAGATATTTGGGTTCTTTTCAAAGTTAGGGAGAAATTAATTAAACCATTTGATTGAAGGACTTTCCATCAGTTCAGTAACTAGTTGGGTGATTAGGCCTAATTACATATATTAATATGATTTGTCCATTTCATAGGTGAAACCTTACTAGCACGTTGTCAAACAAAGCTCTTACAGATAGGAAATAAATCACCTGATGAAGAGGGTAGGGGCCCTAAAAAAATGGAAGTGTCCTGAGAGGAGGAAGAAAATTTTTCAATTTGTGAGAACCTCATCTTTCAAACATCTTATGTTTTCCCCTCAAATAAGAACAAGATAAAATTTAAAGAGTGCCACTCATAGAATAACTCTCAATGGGAATAATGACCACACACCTTATAATGTCATTCGAGCTATATTCTTAGAAAAGGGATTTGAACGATACTGTAAAAGGAAATTTTTAAATAAAACAATGGCCCAAAATCCTTGAAGTCATAAGCACTCTAAGACAAATATAAACATCAGTTACGAACTCATGTTATAATAAAAAATTTTATAGCATGTTCAAACAATCCATTATTAACCTAGAAATGAGGCTACCATAGTTTTATCCAAGAAATTAACTACATTAGTAAGGGAGATATCAAGGACTATAATTAATAAGAATGAGTTATTGTTTGTAGTTGATGATCAACACATGCTTTCAAGTTTCTAAATTTGTATTGCAACGGTTCCTATAAATGTTATAATGTTACAACCTAGCATATTTTGGTTCATGTTGTCAACATAAAACAATGTTTTATATTAATATTTCACTTTTGTTGTAATATGTTTCCAAAAATAATCATAGATATATATGCAATTGCAACTAGCTCTATACCAGAGTTCAATATTTTCGCTAAGTGAAATGAAATAAATGATGAAACTTTTAATGGGGGTTTTTTTTAATCAATGAAACTTAGCTTTTATTGATGTCATATGGTAAAATTTATCATGCATATTTCATAGTTGGCTCCATCTTGTACCATTCGCAATAACCCTACTTGGATCTATATATATTTGGAGCATATACTTGTTTTTAGAATTTCCTACGTAGACCCCTATACTCCGGGTGGGGATTCTACAACTTGCATAGATTCCGGGGACTGCATAGACTCTATGGTTGTGAAGTAGTTAAATTTCTGGAAGTTTCCAACACTCCACCTATACTTCTTCGTGACCTATAGTTCATATTACCCAATAGTATATCATAATTATAGTAGAATAAGCAGAACTCTTGGTCTGTGCAAGAAGTTCTAATTGCGACATGTGCAAAATTGGGTTATGACCAGAATGTGTATAGTAGTCTTGGAGTTATTTTTTCAAAATTCAAATGGTAGAGGATGGTTGTGTTTCCCACAAATTTTCTCTTGCACCTGTGGAGAATCCTTTACACATTGTATTTTTAGAATGGAATGTAGACCCAGAACCTACAACAAACTCCACATGAAACCATCACTAAGGGACAATTTTGGGGCCTAGCAACTTTCCATTCTTGGATGATCATTTTTATTTAGGATTGGTGTAAATATTAGAATATATAATTTCAAGACGAGGGCTTTTCATATTCATACTATATTCCAAAAGAATGGAAGAGGAATCATAAAATTGTATAGATTTTATGTGGAAACAATGGGGAAGGTTTCAGGAAGAATGCATCCTAGGTGATTCATTGAAGAGGAGTATTATTTGCTAGTAATGTTAGGAAAACAAAGTCTTCAAAATCAGAAAAATTGGATTGGACACAAGTTCCTTGGTGGATTTGATAAAGGAAGTGGCACAGAGTGTTGGAAATGTAATCATTGCAATATATGATGTAATGTTTTTTACTTGCATGTAAAGGTTGATCTTCTTGGATTTACATGTGTTAGAGTTAAAAGTTGCCTAGCAGTTGACATGTCTTTGAGAGAAAATTTTCATCTCTTGGAGAAGGAATGCATTGCTAGACATTTCAAGATAAGATAGGAAAGTCTAAATCAATCAAAAGTGACAGATATCAATCCTCTAACATGTTTGTGGAAGCCTTTTACAAAATAGGATGTGGATGATATAGTGGCATTGTCCTTTTTTTTGTAAAATGGAATCTCTTTCAATCTAGATTTCCCTTTGTACATTCATGATACGGTGAAAGAAATTGTAGCATTTGGACTAGGGTATGAATCTCCTATGACTGAAAAACTAGAAAGTACATTGTAGGGTAAGGAGAAGGGAATAATAGATAAATATTTGCCACAAATACATGGTTATTAGCCTCATGGGTTGTACTATTCTTTGTGTTGATTTCTGAACTGATACAAGTAGATAAAATCTTCTTCATGTTCTTGACTCGAGTCCCAGAAGAGTGGTGTTTCTAAGAGAATTTAACAAAACTAAAGAAGAGAAGAACGGGAATTTTATTTCATATGTATTGAACACTGCAGTCTTTGAGGTTGGGCCAACAAATGGAGTGAAAATAGTAATCGGTGCATTTTTTCTATGCAAATTGGCAGGAACGCTCATCAAAACTGATTTCCCTCAAATATTCCCAACATCATGCATTTCACATTCATTGGTTTTGTTGTTGGAGGGAATTTCTGAACCTATTATTTTTGTGTGCTAGGGAATACAATATTATATACTTAATAGCTATTCTAAAGATGTTATTATTACCCAACCAATTTGGAAGTATAAAAACATATAAAATTTAGTTTGTTTCCAACTTCATTTTAGTCAGAGGGATTGTTTACTTGGAGAGAGATTTACAACAAATGATTGTAAATGACAAGAGGGATCAATGGAAGGTTTCATCTTCTGAATATATTTATAGTATTTAATTTGTAATCATAGGGAGTTTTGACTAAATATTCCATCAATGAAAAGTTTCAACCAGACAAGGGGCATGTCAAGGGAAATGTGTTATTAGCTAAGATTGAACTCACTGATAAGGAAGTGATGCAACATGTTGTGGTGTTTTATGCATGTCAAGATGTAAATTTGCATACTATTTCTAAATTTTGACAAGAAGTCATGGTAGAAACAGGTAAGGAGATGTCCACTCTAGCCTGCAACTTCTGCATCATCCCTTATTGGAAAATTTTCAATGGATACAGACTTTTCATGTTTTCTATGATGTTAAATATTAAATATATTTGGGCAGCACTTGCATGATCATGAATTTTTGGCTCCAAAAATTTATATTTAGTTAAAAAAAACAACTTCATATGCACTATAATGTCTTGATTTTTGGAAATGAACCTCCAAAACGTAGTATAAATCTGTTTAGTGTTTTGGATTTTCTAATAGGGTGTAGAAAAAATATCAGGCGTGGGAAACATTTCATGGTTCCACAATATTCATGATAATCCTTTTCAGATATTCATTAATAAAACCTGTAGTGGCCCATCCCCTTTTACACATACACTGAATGACATCATTGGGTTTCAGGTACCCAAATTGCACTTTTAGATCTATTTACAGTACCACTTGATAATGCAGTAATATTCAAATAGATCCATAATTGGAAAAAATGAGGGTTGATTCTAAAGGAGATGAGTTTTTGTTTAAGATCCAAGAGGATTTTGTGGCAATACAAACACATCTCCTCCTGCTCTATCATTATGAACCTAAACACATCAAGGCATGTATGAGAAAATAATACTAGAAAAGTAACGAATCTAATATTGAATTTGGGGGTTCATTTAACATTAACACAACTCAAACCATACATCAACAACATATTCTAAAAGAAAATAAGTGCCTAGAGTTGTGAATACAGGGTTACAATATTTTTACTTCGCATGACTTGGTCCAAGATGTAGCCCTTAGGAAGACTTCTAAGATAATTTGTTTTCAGATTCCCAATTATACTTGTGAAGAGCAGTCATACACTCCTCTTGAAGATATGATGTTTTGGCCCTCCTTGAATATTATATCATGCCCATTATGCAAATCAAAATTTGTAAAGAGAGTGAGGTAACATAGGGTATAGAGTGTGAGGAGCTACATATATTGTGAAGTGATATTGCACATAATGTGAAGCCATGAAGTTGTTGTGTAAAAACTATGTAGGCGCGAAATTATATGGAAGGTGTTATCCTCCACAATGTCTCAAGGCTGAGAAACGCAATCGATGGAGGTAACCTCAAACCAAGCTTTTAGTTTGGAAGCTAGCCCTACCAAACTGGAGATGGCTCTCTCTATGATCACATCCAAAGTTTTACAGGAGGAAGAATGGATTTTAGGCTAGTTTGTTAATCTCTAGGGTTTCTGAATATTTATGGTTTTTGCTTGATCAAGAGGGAAGGTAAAGAAACTAGGTCAGATTAGAAGGATTACAATTGTAGGGATACAAGGGGCATGGTAGATATGTTTCTATGGCACCTTAGGGTTTGTCGATTGTAGTGTAGGGTGGAAATGTAGGGGATCAAAATTATCATATTCAACATGAATTCATTTATCATCAGATTCCTAACACAAACATGTGTTTCCTACCAAAATAGAGAATGAACATAAATATTTTTGTTTAACATCTTATAGGGAAGTCACTGAACAAAATAGATATGTAATTAAGATAAATAAAGCATTCATAAAATTAAATCACAGTAGAAAAACTATGCCATAAAATTATACCACATGAATCCCTATATATGTGTTGCAACTGAACATGTATTTCTGAGAATATGAAAGGTACACAAGACTCCCAGTCTTCTCTTCTTTGATGTCCAACCTTTAAATTGACTAAAAACCACATACATATAGACCAAAAAAAATTCCCCTCTCTCAGGGGTCAAATCCCTCAGTTTAGGAACAAATTACACAATAATCTCTAACAAGACCTAATGACTATGAGTTTAAACAAACTCTCCTCAATTAGACTTTGATTGACCTGCTCCTCATAAATGAGGTCCAAAATTACACCAAAATGACTCTAAAAAGCCCATTCACCCTCTATTACATCAAGTCAACTTGAAAGTAGAGGAATTACATCATAAATACTAATATTGAATGAAGAAAACTTCTAAAATTGGACTAACAGGAAAAAGCGCAGTGCCATCAGACAAAAGCATAGCGCCAACCTTTGAGAGGACTTTTGAGGGCCTTACACTGCTTCAAATCCATCTATGAAGGTACCAATAGAAATTTTAGGGTGTATAGTTTTCATTGGACACCTTAAGCAGGAAAAAGGGATACTCCAATACAGAGAAAAACTAATTCTCCCAAAGTTAGTCCCAAAAACGCAGTGCCTAGTCCAAAATAGTGGTAGAAAGTGACTTTTTCGCATGTTTTTGGGAATTTTCTCCCAACACGTTTGCTGACAAGGCACTAAAAATGTATATATGACATGTGTAAGTGATTATCTATCTATAAATTCAAATTTTTTGGAATTTGGAGGTCTAAGGAAAAATTTCAGCGCCAAGGCGCTACACTTTTGGTTGAACTGTGTTTCCTGTTAGGCCAAAACTCACAAAATTTGAAAATTTGAAAACATTTCTTCAAAATTTCTCCATGAAGCCAAGATATGATGTGTCATGCAATGAGGGATGCCTCAGCCAACAATTCAAGCTTATCCTTCTCCTTTTTCCTCATTAGTGTTTGTGTGAGCTTATTTTTCAATTGCTTGCTTCTGATTTGGGAGAGCTAGTTCCTTGTATAATAATGCATGTCCATGTGTATTTGTAGGTTTTGTCCCTATTTTCCCTCTTAAGAAGCTTCTCAAAGTGGAAATTGACCCTGTCAAGCCAATATTCTCTATCTTTCTCAATTTCTCCCATAATGAGTTCATCAACAGTCATTTGATCTTTTGATGGAGATGATTCTTTTTTATGCTAAAGTGCTCTCTTGAGACCTCTTTTTCTTTGTCTCCTTGCTTTCACCTTGTTCTTGGTCTTCGTGATCCTCTAAATAATCAACATCAACAACAACTTCCTTACCTTTGGCATCATCCTTTATGAAATCTGCTTTGGGCTTGTTCAAGAGCATTTGATTTACTTTTAGCTACATGTTCTCCTGTTGCAAGAATGAGACCGAGAAATTTTCCTTTGAATTTTTTTCTTTGAGCTCTCTAATATGAGCCTCCTTCTCCATGATGATCTGTTCCAGTGTTTTTTCCTTTTCATGCTCCAAATCTGCCATAATACTGTCAAGATGAAATTGTTCCTCATCCTGCAATGGTGCCTCATCATGTGATGATGTTTATTCCTATGATGTAGGCTTGGCCCTTTCAATAATGTCTAGATAAAACACAAGACTCTTACCTCTAGTGTAACTCTTAGTCACCTCTGCCATAGGAGTTATTATGATAATTTTTCTTGTGGAAGCCACCTCTTGTTGTGATGGTGAAGTCAAAGGTGTAGAGTGACTGCTTGATTGAGTTGGAGTAGGCATAAGAAAAGTTGAATACATGAAACTATCCCAAGAAAAATTCATATGTGTGAGCTGATGGGAAACCAATATTTTAACCAAGCCATGATGGAAAAATCTAGCATGATGATCTTCTCCTAATCTATGTACCTTCTCTTCCATTTTTACCATGCTTCTGTAAAGGTAATGAGTCAAGTTGAGAGTGCTTACACCGATGAAATACATCAATAACCTCACATGATACTGATATAACCTCGAGAACCTACCCTCACATGTGAAGTATTTCATGATCATTTTCAAGAGAGGGGAATACTTGTCAATCAAGCATCTGAATGGAAATATTTTCTTTGGAGCAGCTTTGTATGTAGATTTCAAATACATCTTATAGTTTTCAATGTCTAGGTCTCTATTCTTGAACACAGTTTCTCCATTGTTTGGAATCCCTGTAGCTGTCCAATGAAAGAGTGAACACAACCCCTACAATGGTCGCCTTAGCTCTCCTCAAATTGGTGGCAAAAGTGTTGGTAAGTTTGTCATTGAAACTAAGTTCCTCAACCTTTTGGCAAAAGGCAAGGCATCCTGCATCCTAGAATGATTTCTTAAGGAAGGGTGAAGACATGATATTATGTGTTGTAGTTGGCTCATACCTTCTTATCTGGCCTCCCTTATACCTCCTCTTCTCAGTGGTTTCAAAATCGATAGTAAACCTTAGCTCAATGGGAGGGAAAATTAAGGTTTGGTGTAGGGAAAAATAGGGGATTTGGACAGTTTCTAGGAATGAAGGGAGATGAAGGGAATAGGGCTCTCCTAAATTCTTGGTAAAATTTAGGGGGGTACTGATAGATGTTAGGAAGTAGGGAGAACTAAAATTTCAGGGAATGAGTGAGGGGAAAGGGTCCAAAAGGGGAAAACATAGGCCTAGCCTAGGAAAGTGTAGTCTAGGCTAGGGTTTGTGGGAAAATGGTGAAAATGAGGGGTAGGAGTGAGGGAATATGTGAAAGGTAGTATATGGAAGGTGAGGGAGGGTATATGAGCTTTAAAATTATTGTTTTACCATATTTATGCAGCAAATAGGCCAAGAATATAAAAAACACAGTGAACATATTTGGAGAGGTAATGCACTGACTTTTCACTAATTTTAGTCAACAAATTGATGAGAGGAGGTGTCAAGGAGGTCTAATTACTTGTATAATATGTGTTTGAACCTTTTTTGTGCTGAATAAAACCTTTGAAATCGAAGAATTTCCTCCTTTGTGAAAGCACAACACTACAATGAAAAGCACAACAAAAGCGCATGACATTAGTGATTTGGCACTCTTGGGCAAAAAAAATTGTCTTTCAGAGGGTAAGAATTACTTTCATTGATCGAGTGGTGTCTTTTGAAGATGTAATTAAGGAATTATTAGCTTGTTTCATCAATTTATAGGCAATAAGGTCGATTTTCTCTTGGGTGGTGGCATGGTCCCACCATGTCCTTTCACATTTTTTTTTTGAATTGAGAGTGAATTGTAGCCTTAGAACCTTTTTATTCATATTACATCATGATAGAAATAAAATTACACTTTTGAAACCTTTATTGAACATTTTTCCCTATTACTACTCCCTCAATGTTGAATTTAATGGTTAAATGAACTATTATCATGATTTTGACCCTATACCCTAATGATGACACTACATTAAATTATGAACAGAATGATGATCATAGTGATGTTGGCTGAGATGGTGATGAAGAAATTTTAGTGATGACTCCTCAAAATGAGTGATGTCATGACCAAAACATGAAATGAAAGGAGTAGTAACACACCTACACAAACTAATCATTGACCAAATTTTTATTTGAAGACCTACTGAAACCATAAAAATTTTACCTATGACGCTACTAACCATATGAAAAGCATAATTTGATCACTAGTGACTGAAAAGAATGAAAGACACTAAAATTTGATTGAGTTGGGGATGGAAGCTCCTTAGGAGGTATCAAGAATGATGTAGACCAAGTAGCATAGTCCATTAGGCATGGAGTAAAAAATAAAAAGAAAGACTCAAAACTGAAAATACTGAAAACTTACATGAATTGAAAAACTAAAATGAACTTAAAAATATTTTAAGTAGTTGATCAAAGAAACCTCATGGCCTTCACCTCGGGCTTCAAGTCTTCGTGACAACTCCTTCACACTTTGCAGAAACATAAACGGGTATGTACAATGAAGGTGAGAATCTTTGAAAAAAAAAGGAATAGTAGTGCTTCAGAAGCCTATCATTAACTGGTCCTCCCAAAAAAACTTGTCCATCAAGTTCTTCCAACACAAATGCATTCCTCCCTCCGAAAGCTGAAATTATGTACGGTCCCTTCCACAAGTTTTCAAACTTGCCATGTTTTCCCTTCTCTTCATTATGGGCATCCCATCGGAGAACTATATCTCTCTCACCGAAGTCATCCACCTTGGTTTTCCTGTCATAGATCTTTTTTATCTTCTCTTGGAGCTTAGTTGTGTCCTGGAAAAATTCTTCTCAAGATTTTTGTAAATGGATCATTTGATTTATTCTTTTTTTTATTTCATTAGGCTCACTATCCACTTCCTGCAAAATCTTCATAACTGGGAAAACAAGAAAGGTAGGAAAGATGGTGTCCACTCCATACACTAACTGAAAGGGAGACATACCTATAGAATTTTTTGAAATTACTCTGTTTGCACACAAAGCATTTATCAGATTCTTATGACAATTATTCTTATTGTCTTCCAACAATTTTTTAATAATGTTCACCAATGACTTATTAGAATATTCACCAGCCCATTACCTTTTGGAAAATAAGTTGTGGAGTGCTCGAGCCTGATATGATACTTGTTGGAGAAATCTATTATTCTTTTATATTTAAAAGCAGCTACATTATCTGCGATTATCTTATGTGGAAATCCAAACCGTTACAAAATATTAGACTAGAGGAATTGAATGATTACCACATCAGTGGCCTACCAGGTGAAAATTTCCTAGAACCATTTTGTGAAGTAATCGTTTGCTGTTAAGGTCCACTTGTGTTGAGCTGAAGATGATGGGTGAATCTTGCCGATAAAATTAAGTCCCCACTTCTAAAATGGTGCTTGAATAGAAATGGGTTGCAATGGCAGTGGTAGTAGCTTCCTCTTCCCCTGAAAAATATGACATTCATGGAAATTCATGACTATTTTATAGGCATATGAAAATAGAGTAGGCCAATAAAATCCTACCCTTAGTATCTTGTTGGTTGTGGTTTTCCAAAAGAGATGAACACCACATATTCCCTTATGAAAGTCATTCATTACATCCTTCACTTCGCTTTCAACCAAAAAATTTAGGAAAACACCTCCTATATCTTTCCAAAACAATGCATCATTAAGAATGTAATACTTCATAGCTTTCAACTTTAAAGACCTACTCTTACTCTTTGAAACTTCAGGAGAAGAATTTAAATTCTGAAGTACAAAAACAATGTCTGAATACCATGAAGATGAAATGAAAATTTGTGATACATGTGGTGTTGAGACATCCATTTCTTCGTCGGATACTACATCGATAAGATTGATATCAAGAACATGAAAATTTGATTATACCATGAGCTGCACCAAAAATTTTCCCTTAATCAACTTTGTAGGTTTTATCTCGAGATCATATTCCAACATTGAGGCAATCCATTTTTCTTGCCTACCTTCAGGGTCAAGCTGCACCAAAGGATCTTTGACTATTGCATTTGGGACATAAGCAATGATGTGTGAGTGAAGTATGTATACCCAGAAATCCTTCAAATATTTGACAATTTCTAGGGCATGTTTTTCAATGATGTTATATCTCACTATCATATTCCTTATAGTCCTACTGAAAAACGTTATTAGATGTTATGTTTTTAAGTCCTTCTTCTACAGTAGGACAACAACCAACGTTTGCTCAGAAGAAAATGAAAATATAATGAAATTCATGGTATAATCATGGATGATCAAAATTGGTGCACGGGAGAAAGAAGACTGAATTTAATGACTTCTTAGAATTTTCAGACCACTTTACCTCATTTTCCTTCTTTATCATATTAGTTATCTCCCATAGATGCTCAGGAAGGTTAGGAATGAACCTTCACAGAAAATTAATCTTACCATTGAAGGACTGGATTTATTTCTTGTTTCTCAGAAAATCCAACTGTTGGATTGCTTATATTCTTGTAGGATCTACATCGATACCAACTTTTTAAATGATATGGCCCAACAACTTACCTTCCTCCATAGCAAACAAGCTCTTTTTGGATTCAATGAAATACCGAACTTTCTACACCTCTAAAAAAATATTCTCAATTGATGTAAGTGATCTTCATCAGGTTGAGAGAAAACGGTCAAGTCATCAAGGTAAATGGATAGAAATACATCTTTTTCATTCCGGAAAGTGATGTCCATTGCTCAGTGAAATGAAACTCCTATATTCTTTAACGCAAATGGATTTTGGCGTACATATATGTACCCCACGGTGTAATAAAAGAAGCCTTCTCACAATCATTGGGATGCATCAAAATCTAATTTTAAACCAAGTATCCATCAAGAAATGACATCCTAGAGGCACTAACTACCCTCTCTAATATATGGTCCATCTTCGGGAGAGGATAATTTTCCTTTAGGGACACTTTGTTCAGATTTTTGAAATCAATGCATAACCGAATTTCACCCATCTTCTTCCTAACTGGAACAAAATTTGACATATAGTCATAAAAGTGAAGAGGAATAGTAATACCAACCTTACACAACCTATTTACCTCTTTTTCTATTCATGGCAACAATATTGGATTGATTCTTCATCTTTTGGCAGAAGGGTTTCTAATCAGGCTTAATAGGAATTCTATGTTGAATTATACTTGTATCATAAGCCTTCAAATCAGAATAGTGCCATGAAAATACATCTGAAAATTCAGCCAAAAGTGTTGTGTACTTACCTTTTGTCTTAGCGGTTAAATATTTAGACAACTTCACCATCTTGGGCTTCTTTTTTGTACCAATGTCAACATCTTCAACTCCTTTTTTGGTAGGAACCATCGTTGGTATCTTCGCGACATCATACTGATCGAAGAGTTCTTCCAAAGGAAATATCCCTCTTGGAATGGAATTATCTTTCAGTTGTAGGACTTACAACTCTTTTGCATTAATTCCTTGATCATCAAATACATCGTCAATATGACAAGCAGCAAACTCGTCCTCCATTTGTATCAAATTGTTAATCTACTTATCATCTTGAAACACCTGCAAATGTCGAAGGTTTTCTTAGCATTGATTTCATGCTTTCTACTCTAATGTATTGGAATTCTAAATGAAATTCCTGTAGTAGCAAGGGGGTCATCAACACAATTCTGATTTCTAGGAATGACGGAAAAGTTTTGACAATGTCTAGGACAAAATTGCGATATGCTCGCATCCTTGAATTTTTTGCCTGGTATTCCCCTTTTACCTATTTTATAATTAAATCGGAGTCACCATAAACTAAAATCCTTTGGGTCCATAGCTTTTTTATAATTTTAAGCCCAACAATAAGGGCTTCATACTCAACCTCATTATTTGAACAATTGAAAGCAAGCTTGTATGAACAAAATTTCACATTAGGAGGAATCTTACCCAAATGATTCATTGGGCTATGAATCCAAATTCCTACTCCATCTCCTTCTTTTCCCACTTCCCTGTCAAAATCCATAGTCCAAAGACTCTTTTCCTCTTCCGGAAACTCAAATTCGGATGGTTGATCTTGGTTTTTTGTTTGTTGATTTGTTGTCTCAACTGGTTCAAATTCTTTCACTAATTCATTTGCTACTCAATGGATGAACTTGGTTGCACATCATTTGATGGACTTGGCTTTAAATCATCCTCTTTTTGTTCCATCTTTTCTGCACTGAAAATTTCTCCAAAACTACCTGAAATTTATTCTTCTTCTACTAGATGAATATGTACATCAATTGAACTATCATAATTATACAAAATGAAAGACTCTAAATCAATATGTATAGCATGTATAGGGTGATTATTAGGTTTATCTTTTCTTGTTATCATGTACTTCATCTTCGTTTCTCGATACGAATTTCTGAGCTGACCAAACACCGGAATTGCAACATAAGAGAAATCAAGTTGCAAATTACCTTTCAACTTTGCTCCTCATTGTCGTGAGAGAAACATCCCATACCTTGGAGGAATATTAGCCACAACCGCATCCATTAAAACATTCTTCTGGGGAATTAGATCAAGGGTTACTACCAGGCCTTTAATGAGACAAAGACACCTCACTTTGTCAAAATCAAAGGAATAGAGGTCATGATATGGGCGAGTAATGTCTAATTCCAATTTTTCCATTACAGCCTTCGACATGAGATTGTGAGATGCTTTGGAATCTAACATGGCATTATGAAGGTTGTTTTCATGGATTTTAAGACTGAGGTAAAATGGTGGAACATCATTATCAGGTAAGTTTCTGTCTACGGCTGGACTAAATAACAATTTAGGATGATCATCACCGACATTAACCATATCAGAAGTTTGGTATACTTTGCACATCTTGGCTACGTAAACCTTATATTGATCATTTTTGACAAGTTCAATTAAAGGAATCAAATCTTTTAGCTTGGAAATTTAATTCTCTAAACTAAAATGCACGGGATATATATCTACCTCTTTGGAAGTGGCATCCTTCTTCTCGGGCTGATATTTGATGGGAATCTCATTTCTTTGACTTGTTATTTGTGTCTCGTTATCCTTCTTTGGATTGTTGGTTGATGCTTCACTGCTCTTTTTCTAGTTTGTAGCAGCAGGCTCCTTGTCTTTTTGTTGATTTGTAGAGGTATGTTTTTGAGGCTAAGTATCATTTAGAGATGTTGGCTTCTTTAGATTTGAATTGATAGCCACGTTTATGTTTCTAAAGGAATATTTACTTTGCATAGAGCTAAGAGAATTCTGAAAACATCGTTGATAATCTTCCATCTCTGCTACTATCATATCATCATTGGAAGAGACAAATTTCTAATCATCGAATTGATCAACTTCAATTTCTTGAGTGTACTCTTCATCTTCAATTAATAAGATAGGCTTTCCATCATGATCGAAAAGATGATTCTCTGTAATAATCTTAGTTTCTTCCTCATATGCCTCAGCATAGTTTTGCTGAAGTGGTATTCTAATTTTCTGCTAAGCTTGCAGATCCTAACCTTTGTTAGGTCCCTATATTACTAGTATAGTCCTTTATTGTTGTTAGTGTAACCCTCTTATCGTTATTATTGTACCCCTGTAACCCCCATATTTTTATTGTTGTGCCCTTAAATTATTACTGTTAGGTCGGCTAGGATTACATTGTGGCCCCACTCGGATTACATTATGGCCCCATGGACTCCTATATATAGAAAGGAGGTTTTGTAATTTATATCATCCAATAATTGTTCATTCATGTAATGTATTGGAGGTTTTCCCCTCGAAGTGGATTATTTCTAAGGCGTTGATATCTCTTTTCTTATATTTTTGGAGCTGGTTTCACAACATTTGGTATCAGAGCTTTGGATTCTAGGGTTTCGCTGCTTCGAACAGGTCATCGTGGAATTTTTGCTATAACTTTTTTTCTACGAAGTTTCAGAAGCTAAAAGTTTAAGGGTGCGAATTTGAAATCCTGAGGAACATCGTCAAAAAATTTCAGAGCTTGGTTAGTAATATTTTCGGAGATATGATCTGTGGAAGTTAGGTCTTTTTGTAGGCTCCTAAATTTAATCTAAATAGGTCATCATGGAATTTGTGCTATAACTTTTTTTCTATGAAGGTTAAGAAGTTGAAATTTGTATTGTGCGAAGCTGAAATCCTGAGGAAACTCGTCGTAAAATTTCAGAGCTTGATTCAAAACATTTTTAGTGATATGATCTGTGGAAGGTAGTGCATTTTCAGGGTCCTGAATTTCATCTCAAAGAGGTGATTGTGGGAAAATCTTCATAACTCTCTCTCTGAACATCAGCTTGGAGTGCCGTAAAAAGTGGTTGCAAGTACACGGATGGTAGTTTATTTTCTTTCAATTTTAGAGCTAAAATATGAAACAGTGACACGTGGCAAGTCATACAAGTTCACTCTACTGAACCAGTCCATAATTAGGTCATTGTGGGAGATTGGACATAGCTTTGCCTTGGAGAATCAAAATTAGGTCAGACCTGTGGCATTTGAAAGATAATTCATAAGACTACCTCAGTGCTCAAGTTCAGATATTGAAGAGCTTCAATCACAAAGATAATCTAATTTCAATATTGAGCTCCTCAAAAGCAAGAAAAAGGTGTGTATTTTTTTTTACGAATTGCATAAGTCTTGTTTGAAGAATCAATTTGAATTGATTCCAAGGGCATATTGTAGAATATATATCAGTATTGGGTTTAAAAAAAAAATGCCTCGTAAAAATAATTCAACACCCATTAAGCCTTCAGAAGGCTCTAATATGACTCATGAAGATGAAGAATTGCAACATGATCTATCAAAATTACAAGAGCAAGTGCACCAAATTTCGCTCTCGCAAAGAGCAACAAAAAATGAAATGGATGTTTTGAAGAAAGGCGTGGAAGCGAAGATGGATGGTTTGAAGAAAGGTGTGGAATCTAAGATAGATGGCATGGAATCTAAGATGGATGACATGGAAGCTAAGATCGATGAAAAAATGAAAGACAACATGGAAAACATGAAGAATGATCTAAAAGCAGACATGGAAGGTTTGACAAAGTTGATAGAAGAAATTTTTCCTAATGGTGAAAAGATAGTAGAGGAAACTCATGATGAGAACAAAATAAATGTTAATCATGACTTCATAAACTCTAATGTTTGCGGGAAGAACCACCATATTCCAAAAATGGATATGAGAAAGTTTGATGGAAAGGATCCTGTAACATGGATACTACAGATGGAGCAATATTTTGATCTCCATAATGTGCAAAACACACAAAAGGTACGCATTGCAACTTTAAATTTAGAACAAAATACATTTGTATGGTATCGATGGCTTTGCTCCCGTAAAAATATTGTCACTTGGTCAATTTTTACGAAGGAAATGATAGCACATTATGAGGATACAAAGAGAAACACCTTCTTTAGCCAATTGATAAATCTCAAACAAAAGGGTTTAGTGTGGGAGCACATTGAGGACTTCCAAAAATTGAATATAAGGGTAACCGATATTCCAAAGGAACACAGAATTGATCTCTTCATAGGTACTTTAAAGAATAACATCCAACATGAAGTTCACGTTTTGGAACTTGATTCATTGGAGAAGGCATTCAGGTTGGCAAGAAAAATTGAATGTAAAATTATGGCGACAAGGAAGCCTACCACTCACTTCTATAAAGAAGGGAGTGTTGCTATGCCTAGATTTCCACAACCTACAAGGTTGACACCACAACAATTGGAAGAAAAAAGAGCAAAAGGGCTTTGCTACAGTTGTGATAGCAAATACACTAAAGGTCATAAGTGTGCTGAGAAGAAATTATTTTACATAGATTGTGAATAGGAAGAAGAAAATGAACAAGAAGAGGATATACACCAGGAACCAGCTCTAGAAGAGGAAGAAATGAATCCGACCATATCGTGTAATGCACTGGCAGGAATTACCACTCCTCAAACTCTCAAGATAGAAGGACATATCAAAAAGAAAAAGGTAATAGTGTTGATTGATTCAGGTAGCACCCATAATTTTATTCATTATAAGGTAGCCAAGGAATTAAATTGTTTCCTATACCCAGCACCCGAATGTCAAGTGATGGTTGCAAATGGAGGAACTATAAATTGCTCTGGAAAATGCCATAATATCAAGCTAACCATGGGGGAATATGTATTGACTAGTCCAATGCTTGCCATTCCTATGGGAGGTGCCGATGTTGTACTAGGAGTACAATGGTTACAATCTTTGGGGACGGTAGCTTTTAATTTTCAAGAACTTTTCTTGAAATTTTTTTTAGAAGGAAAGGAAGTTGAATTACGGGGTATTGCAGGGAAGCCAGGAAGGATAATAAGCTCTAATGTCATGACAAAGCTTCTAAAGAAAGAACAGCGAGGCGTAATTGCACAATTATGCTCACTAGAAGTTCCAACATCAAAATCATCTATTTCTGCATATCTCCAACAAGTCTTGGACAATCATTCCAAGGTGTTTGAAACTCCCAAAGGACTCCCACCTATTCGTGATCATGATCATGCTATTCATTTGATTCCAAGAAGTGTTGCTCCAAACATCAGGCCTTATAGATATCCTTACTTCCAAAAGAGCGAAATTGAACGTATGATTGCAGAAATGTTAGAGGCGGGTATAATTCAACCCAGTCAAAGTTCTTTCTCTGCTCCTGTAGTATTGGTACACAAGAAGGATGGATCATGGCGAATGTGTCCGGATTATAGGGAGCTCAATAAGCTCACCATTAGAGATAAATTTCCCATTCCTGTGATTGATGAATTATTGGATGAATTACATGGAGCAATTTATTTTACCAAGTTGGATCTTCATTCAGGATATCATCAAATTAGAATGAAGACCGAAGATATTCCAAAAACAACATTTCGAACTCATGAGGGTCATTATGAATTTTTGGTCATGCCTTTTGGCCTTACCAATGCACCTTCTACATTTCAAGGGTGGATGAATTCCATTTTCAAACCCTTCCTTAGAAAATTTGTGCTAGTATTTTTTGATGATATACTAATCTACAACAGGTCTTGGAAGGATCATGTTGAACATGCTGACAGGGTGCTCAAACTATTGCAGGAGAAACAATTATATGCAAAAACATCCAAATGTTTCTTTGGAGTACAAGAGGTGGAATATCTGGGTCATATTGTATCTCACTAGGGTGTTAAGGTAGACCCTAACAAAATTAAAGCCATTAAGGAATGGAAAGTCCCCACAACCATAAAGCAGTTGCGAGGATTTCTCGAGTTAACAAGGTATTATCGCAAGTTTGTTAAGAATTATGGGAGAATAGCAGCACCTCTAACAACATTATTGAAGAAAGATGCATTTTCATAGACTCCTGAAGCAACTAAGGCCTTTGAACATCTTAAAGAGGCAATGTGCCTAGCACCGGTCTTAGCTATGCCAGACTTCACAAAAACCTTTATTGTGGAATGTGATGCCCCAGGAAATGGAATTGGTGCAGTTTTAATGCAGGAAGGAAGACCCATTGCTTTTGAAAGTCGTCCAATCAAAGGAAAGTATTTACAGAAACCTATTTATGAGAAGGAAATGTTAGCAATACCGCATGCACTAAAGAAATGGCGAACTTACCTAATGGGAAGACACTTCAAGGTAAAAACTGATCATGATAGTCTTAAACACTTTTTGGAACAAAGACTATCTTCAGAAGAGCAGCAAAAATGGGTCACAAAGATTTTGGGTTATGACTTTGAAACAATCTAAAAAAAAGGAAAGCTTAATGTTGTTGCAGATGCACTTTCAAGAAAGAATGAAGAGGTAGAAGCATTGCTTTGTGCCATTTCTATTATCCAACCAGATTGGATAACCGAAGCAAGATATGAATGGAAGAAGGAAAAAGATGTATGGACCCTCATTCAAAAGTTGCAGCAAGATCCTAGTACATCCGATACATTTAGTTGGAAAAATGATTCCTTATGGTACAAAGATCGCTTATATCTTTGTAAGAATTCCCAACTAAAACAAAAGATTCTTCTGGAATTGCACACTTCTCCTTTAGGAGGGCACTCAGGATTTTTAAAAACTTACCACAGGGTGAAGAAAGATTTTTTTTGGGATGGCCTTAAATCTGATATTCAAAAGTTTGTGGTGGAATGTTTGGTTTGCCAGCAGAATAAAGTTGAGACAATTAAGACCCCGGGACTTCTACAACCTTTGTCCATTCCAAGTCAACGTTGGGAGGAGATTTCAATGGATTTTATCACAGGTTTACCTAAGTTCAAAGGAAAGAGTGTCATCATGGTGGTAGTTGATAGACTTACCAAGTATGCACACTTTTGTGCATTATCTCATCCATTTAAAGCAAGTACAGTTGCTACTACATTTATGGACACAATTCAAAAGCTACATGGAAACCCAAGGGTTATTGTGAGCGACAGAGATCCCATTTTTACTGGAAATTTTTGGACGGAGTTACTTTCTTGTTTGGGTACTCAATTAGCTCATAGCTCATCTTATCATCCTCAATCTGATGGTCAAACTGAGATAGTAAATAAATGTTTGGAAGGATATCTTTGTTGTTTTGTATCTTATAAACAAACACAATGGGTCAAGTGGTTACCTCTCGCTGAATGGTGGTATAACACTTCCTTCCATATTGCAGCAAAAATGACCCCATTTATGGCACTTTATGGATATCATCCACCATCCATCACATCATCTTTAAGGGAAAATTCGAAGGTTCAAGCAGTGGAAGATCACATCGAGCATCAGCAAGAAGTTCTCCAACTCTAAAGGATAACCTGAATTTGGCACAAAATCGAATGAAACAACAGGCAAATCAACATCGTAGCGAGAGAAGTTTTGATGTAGGAGATTGGGTATTTTTACGGCTACAACCATACAAACAAATGTCCCTCAAGCAAGCAAAGAAGGATAATAAATTATCGCCAAAGTACTATGGTCCTTACAAGGTGTTGCAAAAGATTGTTACTATGGCATACAAATTGGAGCTTCCTGCTTCTTCGCGAGTACATCCAGTTTTCCATGTTTCATGCTTAAAGAAGGTTATAGGTGAAAATCTTCTAGTTCAAACAATATTTCCAGAACTTGATGAGGAAGGAAAATCATATTGGAACCTGAAGCGGTCACAGAAACAAGCACTCGACAACTACGGAATCGATCAATTTCAGAGTATCTCATCAAGTGGAAGAACTTACCCACTGAAGATTCTACATGGGAGGATGAGAATTTTATACAGAAGCACCCAGAGCTACTCAAGCATTGAGGACAACACTTTTTTGAAGAAGAGGGGCATGTTAGGTCCCTATATTACTAGTATAGTCCCTTATTGTTGTTAGTGTAACCCCCTTATTGTTATTATTGTACCCTTGTAACCCCCATATTGTTATTATCGTGCCCTTAAATTATTATTGTTAGGTCGGCTAGGATTACATTGTGGCCCCACTAGGATTACATTATGGCCCCATGGACTCCTATATATAGAAAGGAGGTTTTGTAATTTGTATCATCCAAGAATTGTTTATTCATGTAATGTATTGGAGGTTGCCCCCTCGAAGTGGCTTATTTCTAAGGCGTTGATATCTCGTTTCTTCTATTTTTGGAGCTGGTTTCACAACAACCTCTCTACTCTCTTCGCTTGATTCAGAGATGAGGTTTTTGTTGTTGTTTTCCTCATAAATTGGGATTCTGGATTTGACTTTCTGCCTTCCTTTCATGACTATCATCCGACCCATCATATTCTCCATAGTTACAATCAATGTGTCCAGCTTACCATCTGAAGAAGTAGAAGGATACTCTGTTATTTCTACCCTTATTTATATTTTCATTTTTGACTTCGTTTTCATCAAGTTACCCTACACACTCACTGAATTTCTCTGCATCTCCTTGAGGGTTATAGGACTTCTTTCCCTCAGCTGATATGCCATATCGGGATCAAATGCATCTGGATAGTGCAGCAAAGCCAAGCCAGGAGGAGGCTTGATGTCAATCGGAATTGAATTATAATTTTTGTTGAAGCGTGTAGTGAAATAATGGATGGACTCATTGGAATGTCTCTTCAATGGATCATATTCAACAAGAATTAGATGTAGATTCTTCTTTTCTTCCCATTTAGCTAGAAAAAAATCAGTCAACTGTTGAGGATTGATAAATGAATTCATAGTTATATTAAGAATCCATGTCTTCACATCTCCTGAAAAGCTTTTATCAATTACCCTCATCTTTGCATCGTCATTGTCGATCTCTTCGAGATCGATGAAATCAGTGACCTTTATCATATGTCGCAAGGTTGTAACCTCAAATGTTACATCAAATAGAGGTAGCCTCTGACAATACCCTTGAGGTAGAGCAGTGAAATGAGGAGGTAGGATTAGAGGACCAAATCTAGCCATGAATGTTGTGGAAGGTGGTGCATGAGTAACAATATGAGGTGTATTTTGAGGAGATGTCTTCAAAGTAAGTAATGAAGATGGTGTAGAAGATGTTGTAGTAGCTGAGTGAAAGGATGAAGGAGAAAACAAACTTTCCTGCTGATATTGAATATAGGCTTTCTCTGAGGTGTATTGTAGGGCATTTCCCATGTTTTGAAGCTTATGGAATTGGGACTGAACCTTCCTATCAAACTCATATGGAGAGTCTAAAGATGATGGATTCAATTCAAGTTTCATAGGGTCATGTACTATCTGTTAGAAAATTATATATTATGGAGCAATGCAACACATAAAATATGTGGAAAATACAAGCACACAAAACACATAAAACCAGAGAGACACAGATATACGTGGTTCACCCAGTTTGGGCTACGTCCACCCCGAATAGCCAGTCCTTCCTTTCTATTATCCAGCAAAGTGAAGAGAGACAACCTACAACAGATCCGCTGTAATATCCTCTGTTCTCTCTCACAGTCTCCCTCTCTGTTTCTCGCTCCGAGAATACACATACCATGCACAGCCGTAATACAATGCCTTCATAAAAAGCGAGGGGTTTCCTTCTAGGGCAAAAAACCCTAATCTAAACATAACTTCTCCGGTCAGATCATTTGCCTAATGAACGACCCAGATTGACTAGAAATTACTATACTTTTACAAGGCAATTTTACATCTCAGTGATGAGCGCCGCCCGAAAACCCCCGCCTGTGGGGGGCCCCATAAAGTCGCCGTCGCCCCCAGACCCTCCACGCAGCTGACATTCTACTGCGCGTTGCCGCCCCATTTAAGGTACAGGGTTCCAATGCTGTGATACAAAGTAAACAAGATAATCAAGCTCCACACCCAACACTATCTTCGAAAGAGAGGTTTGAGATTTAGTTTTGAAAAATTAAAGCTCAAACTTGGTATCGAAAGGAAAATATTCTAAAGTAGTCAAATCAGCAGGAAGTGATGGTGAAATTGGATCTATTTGTTGGATTTGCAATATTTTCTTCTTCAAGATCCTCTCAGCATCTTCAACCAGAGATGGTGCATTCAAATTGGGGTTCGATCTTGTAAACTTCTTCTTCGGAGCCAGTTATGAAAATTGCACTTTGCTAATGTGGATCAACCTTCTTGAAAACTAAGTCATGTCACCCACAGGCTTAGATCTCAACACTTTTTTCGTTAAATCCCAGGGAATATGTAGTCTTTAATTCCCCGGCAATGGCGCCAAAAATGTTATCCTCCACAATGTCCTAAGGATGAGAAAGGAAATCGATAGAGGTAACTTCAAACCAATCTTTTAGTTTGGAAGCTAGACCTACCAAATGAGAGCGGGATCTCTCTATGATCACAGCCAAAGTTTGACTGGAGGAAGAATGGATTTTAGGCTAGTTAGTTAATCTCTAAGGTTTCTAAAAAATTTAGCGTTTTTTGTTGGACCAAGAGGGAAGGCGAAGAAATTAGGTCAGATTCAAAAGATTGCAGTTGTAGGGATGAAAGGGGCATGGCAGATATGTTTCTATTGCACCTTAGTGTTTGTCTATTGTAGCGTAGGTTGGAAATGTAGGGGATCAAAATGAGCATGTTCAACATGAATTCAATTATCGGTATATTACTAACACAAACATGAGTTTCCTACCAAAACAGAGCATGAGCATAAAGATTTATGTTTAAAATCTAAGAGGAAAGTCATAGAAGAGATTAGATATGTAAGGAAGATGAATAAAGAATTCATAAAATTAAATCACAGTAGAAAAAATATGGCATAAACTCATACCACATTAATCCCTATATATGTGTTGCAACTGAACTTGTATTTCTGAGAATATGAAAGTTACACAAGACTCCTAGCCTTCTCTTCTTTGATGTACAACCTTTAGATTGACTGAAAACCACATACATATATACCAAAACAACATACCCTCTCTCAGGGGTCGAATCCCTCAGTGTAGGAACAACTTACACAATAATCTCTAACAAGAACTAATGACTAGGAGGTTAAACAAACTCTCCTCAATTAGAGTTTGATTGGCCTACACCTCATCAATGAGGTCGAAAAGTACACCAAAATGACTCTAAGAAGCCCATTAACCTTTTATTACAGCAAGTCAACTTGAAATTAGAGGAATTACATCATAAAAATTAAGATTTACTGAAGAAAACTTCAAAAATTGGACTAACAGGAAAAAGCGCAGCGCCACCAGACAAAAGCGCAACGCCAACCTTGCAGAGGACTTTTGAGGACCTCCCACTGCTCCAAATCCAGCTCTGAAGGTACCAATGGAAATATGAGGATGTATATTTATCATTAGACACCTAAATCAAGAAAAATAGACACTCCAAGATAGAAAAAATTCATTCTCCCAAAGTTACTCCCAAAAGCGCAACGCCTAGTCCAAAATAGCGGCAGAAAGTGACGTTTTTGGATGTTTTTCGGCATTTTCTCCCAACAAGTTTGTTGACAAGGCAAAAAATATGTATAGCTAACATGTGTAAGTGATTATCTATCCATCAATGAAAAATTTTTGGCATTTGGAGGTCTGAGGGAAAACTGCAGCGGCAAGGCGCTACACTTTTGGCTGAACTGTGTTTCCTGTTTAGGCCAAAAGTCACAAAATTTCAAATTTTCGAAAAAATTTCTTCCAAATTGCCCCACAATTGCTCCATGAATCCAGGAGATGATTTTTCATGCAATGAGGGATGCCTTAGCCAACAATTCAATCTTATACTTCTCCATTTGCCTCATTAGGGTTTGCTTGAGCTTATTTTTCAATTTCTTGATTCTGATTTGGGGGACCTGGTTCCTTATATAATAATGCATGGACATGTGTATTTTTAGGTTTTTGTCCCTATTTTCCCACTTAAGAATCTTCTACAAGTGGAAATTTACCCTATCAAGCCAATATTCTCTATCTTTCTCATTTTTTTCCAGAATGAGTTCATCAACATTCATTTGATCTTTTGATGGAGATGATTCTTTTTATTGCTCAAGTGCTCTCTTGAGACCTCTTGGTTTTGGTCTCCTTCTTTTCACTTGCTATTCTTGATCCTCTAAATAATCAACATCGATAACAACTGCCTTACCTTTGGCATCATCCTTTCTCAAATCTTCTTTGGGCTTGTTTAAGAGCAGCTAATTTACTTTTAGTTGCATGTTCTCATGTTGCAAGAATGAGACCAAGAAATTTTCCTTTGAAAAAATGTCTTTGAGCTCTCTAATCTCAGCCTCCTTCTCCATGATGATTTGTTCTAGTGTTTTTCCCTTTTCATGCTCCAAATCTGCCATAATAGTATCAAGATGAACTTTTTCCTCATCCTACAATGGTGCTTGATGATGTGATAATGTTTCTTCCTCTGAGGTAGGCTTGGGAATTTCAACGATATCTGGAGAAAAAACAAGCCTATTTCCTCTATTGTAGGTCTTAGTCACCTCGACCCTAGGATTTATTATGATAGGTTTGCTTGTGGAAGCCACCTCTTGTTGTGCTTGTGAAGTCAAAGGTGTAGAGTGACTGCTTGATTGAGCTAGAGAAGGCATAAGAAAAGTTGAATACATGAAACCATCACAAGACAAATTGATATGTCTGAGCTAATCAGAAAATAAGACTTTCACCAAGCCATGATGGAACAAGCTAGCATGATGATCTTCTCATGATATATGTACCTTCTATGCCATTTTTACCATGCTTCTCTAAAGGCAATGAGGCAAATTGAGAGCTTTTACACCGGTGAAATGCATCAATAACCTCACATGATATTGATATAACCTTGACAAACTTCCCTCACATGTGAAGTGTTTCATGATCATTTTCATGAGAGGGAAATACGTGTCAAGCAAGCATCTAAATGGAAAGAAGTGCTTTGGAGCATCTTTGTATGAAGATTTCAAATACATCTTGCAGAATGCCTAGGTATGTATTCTTGAACCAAGTTTCACCATTGTTTGGAATCCCTGTAGTTGTGGCAATGTTCTTCACTGAAAGAGTGAACACAACCCCTGTAATGGTCACCTAATCTCTCCTCAAACTGGTGGAAAAAGTGTCGGTAAGTTTTTCATTGAAACCAAGTTCCTCAACCTTTTGGCAAAAGGCAAGGCATCCTGCATCCTGGAATGATTTCTTAAGGAAGGCTGAAGACATGATATCATGTGTTGTAGTTGGTTCATACCTGCTAATATGACCTCCCTTATGTCTCCTCTACTCAATGGTTTCAGAATCCATAGTAAACCCTAGCTCAATTGGAGGGGAGATTAGGGTTTGGTGTATGGAAAAATAGGAGATTTGGAAAGTTTTTAGCAATTAAGGGAGATGAAGGGGTTAGGGGTATCCTAATTCTTGGGAAAATTTATGGGGGTATAGATAGATGTTAGGAAGAAGGGAGAAGTGAAATTTCAGGGAATGAGTGAGTTGAAAGGGTCGAAAATGAGAAAATGGGGCCCTATCTTAGGAAAGTGTAGTTTAGGCTAGGGTTTGTGGGAAAATGGTGAAAATGAGGGGTAGGAGTGAGGGAATATGTCAAAGGTAGTATATGGAAGGTGAGAGAGGGTATATGAGCTTTCAAATTATGGTTTTACCATAGTTATATAAAAAATTGACCAGGAATATAAAAAGCACAGTGAAAATATTGGGAGGGGTAATTCACTGACGTTTCACTGATTTTAGTGGACAAATTGATGATAGGAGGTGTAAAGGAGGTCTACTTACTTGTAGAAGATGTGTTTGAATATTTTTTTGCTAAACAAAACCTTTGAAGTCAAATAATTTCCTCCTTCGTGAATGCGAGTCCAAAGCACAGCACAGCAGTGATTTGGCACCCTTGGGCAAACAAATTTGTCTTTTAGAGGGTAAGAATGAATTTTGATTATGGAGTGGTGTCTTTTGAAGATGGAATGAAAGAATGATTAAATTGTTTCATCAATTTATAGGCAAGGAGGTTGATTTTCTCTTGGGTGGTGGTATGGTCCCTCCGTCCTTTCACAATTTATTTTTAATTGATGGTGAAATGTAGCCTTAGAACATTTTTATTCATATTACATCATGATAGAAAAAAAATTACACTTCTGAAACATTTATTGAACATTTTTCCCTTTTACTACTCCAATGTTGAATTTAATGGTGAGATGACCTATTATCATGATTTTGACCCTATAACCTAATGATGATACTACATGAAATGATAAGCAGAATGATGGCCATGGTGATGTTGATTGAGATGGTGATGAAGAAATTTTAGTGATGACTCCTCAAAATGAGTGATGGCATGACCAAAACATGAAATGATAGGAGTAGTAACATACCTATACAAACTAACCAGTGACCAAATTTTTATTTGAAGACCTACTGAAACCATAAAAATTTGACCTATAACCCTATTGACCATATGAAAAGCATAATTTGATCACCGATGGCTGACAGGACTGACATACACTAATAGAAGGAACTTGCTACTTCAAAACTCGACTTGTTAATTTATTGAAAACATTTGCAAAATTATATTGAACATATGCTTCAGTCGAAAAGAAAGTGTACCTTGTATTTGACTACTGATGAATCAATGGGATCAACCACAAAATCCACAGAGTCTATTGAGGCTACTACCATTATCGTTTGTGAATACAAATAAGAAAGAAATTTTTCTCCTCCCGCAAGCCCATATTGGCGTGGAGGAAAATCAAATGCTCTACTATCCCTTGCGATTCATCTTCTTACCGAACCTCCAAAATCTCTTTAGCTATTCAGGCAGTCATTGATCAAGACTTTATCCAGATGAAACCTAACCATCTCTAGCTCATTCTTTTCATGTTTCCTTGCTTGTACCTACAAGTCTATATCAGATGTGACCTCTGCAATTTGAATGCATAACTGTTGACAATCTCCTATTATTCAACACCTGAGTCATTCTCTGGACTACTTCTTCAGTAGTGAGTTGAGCTTACTGATGCAAGGCTATTATACAAGACTTTTCCCCAAATTTTCACTTGTTACATTTTTACATGGCACTACCAATCAACATGAGATGGTACCAAGGAGAATTAACAGGAAACCACAGGAGCAGAGAGAATTTATTAGAGCATCATAGATCATTTATAAATCCAAACAGAAGTGATACTTTATTGTGCCAGTCCTGACATTAACCGTGTATTCCTCTCTGAAGAAAATCCTCCAAGAGCATATTTAGTTTACCGACCAGCATGAGTAGAAGAGGAGTCTTGGAAACAAAATGTAGAATTTTTCTCCATTATTTATCAAAAAATCATAACAGATTTCACTCAATCACCCATCCCAGGAAAAATTTTGCAAACCCCATGAAATATTGATGAAATTTTCCCATTATGATCATTTCTCCATTAAATTTGGAGATAATCAATTTCTCGAGAGAAATCACAGGACAGATTTTGCAAACCCCTCTGAAATCTTGATAAAAATTTACTGCCTCCAAGAAAAAATTCGCAAACCCCTCTCGCCAAATTTTATTTGCAAAACACCATAGATGATTTTTTTTTGTGCCACCATAGAAAATGGATGAAATGTTTGCCACTGGTATTGCCCTATTGAGCTACCAGTCTTTCTCTCTTCAAAAATTATTCCTTGGACATTGGTCAAATTTTCTTCATTTTACCTTGCAAATTTAATATAGAAAATTGAAAATATAATTATAAATTATAAAATAACATTGTGTTAGTTTAATAAATTTTATAATTAAACAATATTATTATTAATTAATTTAATTTTTTAAAGATGATATAGTTTAAAATAAAATAAAAAAATAAGGGTTTGGGAAAAGTTTACGATTTTTTTAAAAAATGTCAACTATTTTCCCCAATTTTTTACATTTTACTTAGAAATTCTGTAAATTTAATCTAGAAAATTGAAAATGTAATTATAAATTATAAAATAAAATTGTGTTAGTTTAGCTTTTTTATAATTAAACAAATAATATTAATAATTAATTTAATTCGTTTAATATGATATAGTTTAAAAATAATAATAATAAAAATAGGGATTTTGGAAAAGTTTATGAATTTTTTTTAAATGTCATATTTTCCCACAAAATATGAAAAGGAATTGTATAGTAAATGTGTGTAAATGTAAACTCCTTAAAAAAACATTTTAATTTTAAAAAACAAAAGGAATAATGAAAAAAATGTTAAATGATTAAAGTTTTTTTTTTACATAATAAAGTTCCTTATATTTTGGGATTTTATATAAAAATTTAAAATAATTTGGTTAACAAAGTTTCTCTTTTATTTAAAATTTTATATATAAATTTGAAACCATTTGGTTAATAAATTGTGTTAAATAATGAGCTTATAAATTAATTTAAATATAAAATATATATAGTTAGTTATTTTCATAAAAGTAAAAGATTAGAAATAATATATTAAAAAAATATTAATCTTATGCTAATAAATATTGTGGAACATAAATAAAAGTGAAGTAATATTAAAAATTTGTCTACATGGAATTTTCTATTAATTTCTTGAATTTTCCTTAGGAGGCCACTTTTAGGCTGAAATTTCCTCTAATAAATGGCTTAGTAAATATATCATCCAATTGATGACTTGATTTACAAGGCTTCAAGTGAAATTCTCCATTTCTCACAAGTTCTCTAATAAAATGATATACAGTATCAATATCATTTCTCTTTTGAGGAAACACGATATTCTTGGATAGTGAAATCGTTGAGGTGTTGTCACAATATATCGCGATTGATCCTTGTTGTTTTTGCTTGAGTCCCTCAAATAATTTTCTTAACCATACTACTTGGCATGTTGTTGATGTCATTGCTACATGATCTACTTATACTCACGAAAGTGTCAAAATAGGTTGCATCTTATATTCTCATTCTATCACACATGAACCAATGGAACACATAACCAGAAGTTCTCTTTTTATCATCCAAACTGCCTGAAAAATCATTGTCTGTGTATGAAATCAAATCCTTCTTCTCTGTGCTTACATACATAATGCCACAATCTCTAGTTCCTATTATGTATCTCGTAATTATTTTTCCTTCTCTCTAATGTGTGGCTTTTGGAGTCTCCATAAATATGGAAATCAAGCTCACTCCTTACATAATATCCATCCTTGTAGCTATGAGATACATGAGGCTACCAACCAATATTTTGAATAGATTTGGATTTACATTTGATCCTTCATCCTCCTTACTTATCTGTGTACCTGTTGCAACTGGTGTAGGGAAAAGATTGCAAATATCCATCCTAAATATTTTCATCAAATCTCTAGCATATTTATTCTGGAAAATAAAAATTTCTTTTTTCAAGTTTCTCAACTTCTATGCCAAGAAAATATTTCATGAGACTAAGATCCATCATCTATAATTGTTTCATCATGGTTGATTTAAATTCATCTAACTAAATTTCACCTGTAAAAATCATGTCATCAACATATGCAAATAATCAAAATCATTCCATGCTCATTTAACTTTGTGTCCAAGGTAGGCTCAATGTTGCTTTTGCAAAATCCATTCATAATCATGTAGTTATAAATTCTACTATACCAAGCTCTAGGCACTTTCTTGAGTCCATAGAGTGCTTTATTCAACTTGCAAACTTTATATTCTTTACCTTCAACATCATAACATGGAGGATGTTGCACATAAATTTCTTCTTCTATAATTCCATTCAAGAAGGTTGATTTCACATTCATCGGATATAATTTCCACTTGTTTTGAGTTTTTGTGGCTAGAACTGCTCTTACATTATCCAATCTGGCTACCAGAGAAAACTTTTCTCCAAAATCTATTCATGGTTGTTGTGAGAATCCTTTTTCTACAAATCTTGCTTTAAATCTGTCAATTTCACTTTTCTCATTCAACTTTGTCTTGTACACCCACTTCACACCAATGAGAATTTTATCTTTTGGTAAATCAATGAAATCGAATGTATCATTATTTTCAATAAATTCTATTTCTCTATCCATGGCTTGCACCCAATTTTCATTTATGATTTCTTCTTCAAACGAATAACGTTGGAAAGACAACAATGAAATTTTTTAACTAACATCCAAATCATCATAAATATATTCATACTTCCCATATTTCACTTACCATTTCTTGATTCATCACCTGATTTACTGTTAGGAGAATTCCAATCTGTTTATCTACATGAAGATCCATGTTGCTCAGAAAATATTAGAGTCCTTTCTGGTGTCTGCTCTTTGTTTTCTTGTTTCTCCTTCTATGCTACATCCTCTTCCATCAATAGTGCTTGTGCATCAACTGTTTTTTCTATAGTCCCATTCCATGACCCTTTTTCTTTGAACACAACATCTCTGCTAATTATGGTCTTCTTGGTGACAAGGTTATACAATTTGTGAGCTTTGATTTCTTACTATAACCAGTAAATATGAATTTTTCACTTTTATGATCCAACTTGCCTCTTAGATCCTTTGGCACGTGTGCATAGGCTACACATACAAACACTTTGAGACAAGAGACAATGCATGACATACTTGACCATGCTTCTTCTGGTACTCTGTTCATCCCACTCTTTGTAGGAGATATGGTTATGACATAAACAACACATGCAAGTGCTTCTTCCCATTACTCATTAGACAAGTTTCTTGCTTTCAACATGATCCTTTACATGTTCATAATTGTAGTGTTCTTTCCCTTTGCTACACCATTCTTCTGCGGTGTGTACCTGGTTGTAAACTTCCTTCTAATTTGATATTGTTTGCAGTAATCATGGAATGCCTTTGAATCATATTCTCCACCATGATTTGACCTCAATATCTTGATCTGGTGATCACTTTGGTTCTCTGCTAAGGCTTTGAATTATTTGAACGTTGCAAACATTTCAGACTTCTGCTTCAAGAAGTAAACTCAAGTATTTCTTCTATAATCATCAATGAAAGTGAGGAAGTAACAACTTACACCAAACGACTGTGCCCTTATAGGTTCACACAAGTTTGTATGCACCATCTCAAGAGGTTTCTTTGATCTATATGCAATTCCCTTTGGAAAACTCTCAGAGTGTTACTTTCCCAAGATGCAACACTCACAATTAATAGTAGGTTCTTTGACGAGAGGTAACCCTCTAACCATATATTTCTGTTGCAACAATCTTAAACCAAAAAAGTGTACGTGTAAAAAGCAAAAGTGCCATAACCAATCATCATTAGAACATGCAATTGAAAAAAACTGACTTGATCATTGTTATTCATTATTAGAGGAAAGAATATGTTCCTCTTCGTTTGCACCTTTTCTATCAATTTCTTTTTTGGGGGCTTGTCATATATAACACACTCTTGTCCTTGAAATATAAATTTGTATCCTTCTGCATCAATTTCCCAACAACTATCAAATTATGTTTGAGACCAGGGAGATAATATACCTATGATGTTTTCTTCATCTCCCACTACTTGTTCATAATGTTGAACACTCATTTTCCATCTATATCCATAGTCTTGTTAGTCCCCAAATTTACCTCTCTCTTCATAGATTGATCAAAATTTGCAACCAATTTCTTATTTCCTGTCATGTAGTTACTGCAACCACTATCTTATAGCCACACATTATCAGAAGGTTCATGCTTAGTATGGAAACCTAGGAACATGGAGTTAGTATTCTTTATAGTGACATTATCTATTTGGTTTCCTTGATAAGCTATCGTCTTCTTCCAATCACGAGCATAGTGACCAAACTTATTGCAATAATAACATCTCACCTATGATTTTTACACTCTTTGATTATTGTTGAAGCTTTTGTTGTTACTTCTACTTTCATGTTCATGCTCTTCTTGGCCATATATCTAACCATTATGTATTCTGCCTCATCCTTGACCTCTTGATCTACTTTTGTCTCGACCTCTATCTCTTGAAATAGAAACCTGACTTTTGAATATGGTTTATAAAGTGGAATTCTTGTTTATGTCTATCCTTGCTTCATGGGATAGAAGTGGTCCCATCAACTCATCAGTTTTTAGTGTTTCCAAATCCTTGGCTTCTTCTATGGATGCTACCAGAACGTCAAATTGGTATACAAAGATCTGAGGATCTTCTCAACCATTTTTTTATCTTTAATATATTCAACATAAATTTTTAATTGGTTTACAACAGTCATGACATGATTCATGAATGAATCAATGTCCTTTGTCTCTTTCATCTGCATACTTTCAAAATCTATCCTAGTATTCTACAACTTAAAAATATTGACTTTGACCATACCTTTATAGCTTGTTTCCAAGGTGTCCCATTCTATCTTTCTTGAAGGTGTGATCATAATTTTCTAGAGCACTTCTTGGTTCACTCCCTGCTGGATAAGCTGCAATTCTTGTGCATTTTTTATTTTTTATTTCTTCCATAGTTCCCTCTCTCCATTAGTGAGAGCTCATTATTTTGCTTCATCCTTAGGTTATGAAAACCCAAACTAGATGTGATCCCAGAAATCATGATCCTTTAACGTTGTCTCCATCTTAATGGCCTACACATCCTAATATGTTATGAAACCAGCTCCCAAATTGAAGAAAAGAGAGACCAACGCCTTATAAATAAGCCACTTTGAGGGGGAAACCTCCTTTACATTACACAAATGAACAATTATTGGATGATACAACTGAAAAACCCTCATTTCTATATATATGAGTCCATGGAGTCACAATATATTCCTAGTCGACTTAACAATAATAATGTAAGGGCACAACAATAATGATAGTTTGCTAGCACAATAATAACAAAATAGGGACTACATGGGTACAAAAATAACAATAAGGGGGATACACTAACAATAATAAGGGACTAAAATAGTAATATATGGCCCTAAAATGCCCCTCCCCTTCAAAAAATTGTTGTCCTCAACGCTTGAGTAGTTCTGGATGCTTCTGTATAAAACTTTCATCCTCCCATGTGGGATCTTCAGTGGGTAAGTTCTTCCACTTGATGAGATACTCTGAAATTTATCGATTTCGTAGCTGTCGAGTTATTATTTCTATGACTGCTTGAGGTTCCAATATGATTTTTCCTTCCTCATCAAGTTCTACCAATATTGGTTGAAACAAAATTTTGTAGCCTATAATCTTCTTTAAGCATGAAACATGGAATACTGGGTGCACTCGAGAAGATGCAAGAAGCTCCAATTTTTATGACATTGTACCAATATTTTGCAACACCTTGTAGGGACCATAGTACTTTGGCAATAATTTATTATACTTCTTAGCTTGCTTGAGGGACATTTGTTTGTATGATTGTAGCCGTAAAAATACCCAGTCGCCTACATCAAAACTTCTCTCACTACGATGTTGATTTTCCTGTTGTTTCATTCGATTTTGTGCCAAATTTAGGTTATCCTTTAAGAGTTGGAGAACATGTTTTTGATGCTCGATGTGATCTTCCACCGCTTGAACCTTATAATTTTCTCTTAAATATGATGTGATGGATGGCGGGTAATATCCATAAAGTGTCATAAATTGGGTCATTTTTATTACAGTGTGGAAGGAAATGTTATACCACCATTCAGCCAGAGGTAACCAATTAACCCATTGTGTTTTTTTATCAGATACAAAGAGACAAAGATATCCTTCCAAACATTTTTTCACTATCTCAGTTTTCCCATCGGATTGAGGATGATAAGATGAGCTATGAGAAAGTTGAGTACCCAAACAAGAAAATAATTCCATCCAAAAATTTCCAGTGAAAATGAGATCTCTATCGCTTACAATAATCTTTAGGTTTCCATGTAGCTTTTGAATTGTTTCCATAAATGTAGTAGCAAATGTACTCTCTTTAAATGGATGAGATAATGCACAAAAGTGTGCATACTTGGTAATTCTGTCAACTACCACCATGATGGCATGCTTTCCTTTGGACTTAGGTAAACCTCTGATAAAACCCATTGAAACCTCCTCCAAACATTCATTTTGAATGCATAAAGGCTACAGCATACCCAGGGTCTTAATTGTCTCAACTTTTTTTTGCTGGAAAACCAAACATTCTGCCACAAACTTTTGAATATCAAATTTAAGGCCATCCCAAAAATATTATTTCTTCACCCTGTGGTAAATTTTTAAAAATATCGAGTGACCTCCTTAGGGAGAGGTGTGCAATTCCAAAAGAATATTTTGTTTTAGTTGGGAATTCTTACAAATATATAAGTGATCTTTGTACCATAAGGAATCATTTTTCAAACTAAGCGTATTAGATGTACTGGGATCTTTCTGCAAATTTTGAATGAGAGTCCATACTTCTTCGTCATTCTTCCATTCCTCCCTTGCTTCGGTTATCCAATCGGGTTGGATAATAGAAATGGCACAAAGAAATGCTCCCACATCCTCATCCTTTCTTGAGAGTGCATCTGTAACAAAATTTAGCTTCCTTTTTTTGTAGATGATTTGAAATTCATAACCCAACCTATTTTTAACCCATTTTTTATGCTCTTTCAAAGATAATATTTGTTCCAAAAAGTATTTAAGACTATCATGATCATTTTTTACCTTGAAGTGTCTTCCCATTAGGTAATATCACCATTTATTTAGTGCATGTAGTATTGCCAACATTTCATTCTTATAAATAGCTTTATGTAAATACTTTCCTTTGATTGGATGACTTTCAAAAGAAATGGGTCTTCCTTCTTGCATTAAATAGCACCAATTCCATTTCCTAAGGCATCATATTCCACAATAAAGTTTTTTATGAAGTGTGGTGTAGCTAATACCGGTGCTTGGCACATTTCCTCTTTAAGATGTTAAAAGTTCTTAATTTCTTCAGGAGTCCATGAAAATGCATCTTTCTTCAATAATGTTGTTAGAGGTGCTACTATTCTCCCATAATTCTTGACAAACTTGCAAAAATGCCCTGTTAACCCAAGTAATCCGACTTTATGGTTGTCGGGAATTTCCATTTCTTAATGGCTTTAATTTTGTTAGGGTCTACCTTAACACCATCATGAGACACAATATGACCCATATATTCCACCTCTTGTGCACCAAAGAAACATTTAGAGGTTTTTATCATATAATTGTTTCTCCTCCAATAGTTTGAGCACCCTATCAACATGTTGAACATGATCCTTCCAAGACCTGATGTAGATTAGTATATCATCAAAAAATACTAACACAAATTTTCTAAGGAAGGGTTTGAAAATGGAATTCATCAACCCTTGAAATGTAGAAGGTGCATTGGTAAGGCCAATTGTCATGATTAAAAATTCATAATGACCCTCATGAATTTGAAATGTTGTTTTAGGAATTTCTTTAGTCTTCATTCTAATTTGATGATATCATGACCGGAGATCCAAGTTGGTGAAATAAATTTCTCCATTTAATTCATCCAATAATTCATCAATCACCGGAATGGGAAATGTTTCTTTAGTAGTGAGCTTATTGAGCTCCGTATAAACTATAATGGTCCTATAATAATAGGGATAATAATTTTGAAATTGGCTATTTTTTTAAAGCTTGTAATGTTGTACATACCTTTGCTTTTTTGAAAAGGTTTTCCCATATTAAAAAATGAGAAGAGGGTATATCCTAAAATAAAAATCAAAGGACGAAAACAAAAAAAGGATAAAGTATGAACCCCACAAAAACAGATAAGAATAGATCCTGAAAGTGCTACACATTTAAATACCACTACCTTTAGTTTAGTTTACTTTTGCAAATAATATTGTGTGCAGCTTGTCCAGAATGCCATAATTCATGATTATCAAAATATTTTAATCTTGATTCATTCATGTTTTCAATTTCATATCATGCTAGTTAGTGAATAAAGATCTGGCCAAACTGTTTAATCTTGGTAGATTAGTAGTTAGGTAGAGAATAAATGAACTCATCAATTTAATCCGAGCCTTTGGAATTCATAAGGTTAGCGATTAGATAGTTTTCTTTTGAAGGAAAAATAAACAGTCAGCAAGCTTAAATGCACCCAATAAATGAAGAAAAATATTAGAGTAAATAATGGGTAGGCAGAAGCAATTTTCACCAGGAATGGAAAGAATCAATTGGTCATTTCATATCACCAATATCCCCCCAAAATACCCCTTTCCCCTCGTAAAAACACCCTTTTCCTTAGCTAAAATCCCATTCACATTACTAATATCCTTTCCCCTTTAATAATTCCCCTTTTCCATTAAAAACATGTAAAAAACCCAATTTTTACAATGTTTTTTAAAATTAAAATATATTGGGCCTCCACATTTAAAAGCCTTGCCCCGATATTATTTTAACCCCTTCCCCTCCTAAATTATTTATATTCCCACCTTATATTATTCCCCACTTATTTATATCATTGCCCCACCATATTAACCTCGGGTCCCACTTTAATAAACTCTGTCTGTTAAATCACTTGGCCCCTTATATAGTAAAACGTCTACTTTAAAAACTTTCCCTCCGCTTTCATTTCATTTAAACCCACTATTTAATTCAATCTCGACCCCGCCTATCAAACCGACCCACGATCGATCCAACACTCGACCACCATCCGATCTCCACCATATGATCCGATGGCGCCCAATCCTTTTTGCACCCCCAACTACCCATTGTTTAGAACCATTGGGGGGTTGCGAAATGGGCAGTTTTGCAACCCCTCCCATCCGCCATGCGTCATTCCCCCACTTTATCGCACCCCTCAACCATAAACCGCCAAACCATTTGTTACCGTGTGATGAAACCACAAAACACCTCTTCGCACGTAATGAAACCACCTGCCCACCACGCCTATGTGATAAACATATTTACCCTGTGCTATAAGATAAACCAACATTTCTCACCTCCCTACGGACCTTCATTTTATTAATAATTATTTTTTATTTTTGCAGGTGATCTACATATCAGAAGATGGGATAAACAAACTGCGATACTAGTTCCAAAAATTGTTTAATCCAGACTCTCTGGCTTTCCATTTAAAATCCTTATTCACAGAGGATTATGAGTAGAAGAATATATAAAAGTAGGAAAAGGCAGATAAAACAGTAAGGTAAAAGTATAATTTATAGTGACAGCAAAGGCCATGAAAAGGTATGCAGATAAAGACAGGTTAAAGTTAAAAGACAAATAAGAAAACAAATCCACAGGGAAGACAAAGCTAGATGTCAAGGCCACTCAACATTTTCCTCTTCACAACCATGATTGGCCACCTCCAGCTTATTTTTATTTACTGAAAGCTACCAAAATTAATATTACAGTCAAAGATATTTTAGCATCAGCTCATAAGTTATTATAAAAGTTAATTTTGAAGGCAGTTGGTCAAAGATATTTTAAAGTTAGCTCAAGAGTTAATTTGAAAGGTTGTCATTACAGTAGGTTTGTCAAAGATATTTTTGGCCTGGGCCTTGCATGGTCACAATTATCAAAACTTCATTTAATCTATAGTAAATGCAGTTTGTCACCATATATTAGGGCAACCACCTCAATTGTAGTTAAATACTACATGTATTTTCATTATCAATGGTTGGACTTTGTTTAGACTCTGAGTTGCAAATATTATTGTATTGGAGCACTGCAACTGTTTTTGAGTTGGACATCAATAATACAAGCACTTTCACAAGATCCTTGGGATATGTTAATGGTGATGTTATCCCTTTTATGTTAATGTTTTCCCTTTGTTTTTCCATACTATACATCAATTTCTCTGATAGCAAAACATAAATTTTGGATCAACATATGTTGCGTGAGCACCTTAAGTCTATCTGTTACTGTTATCTTAATGTTTTCCTCTAAAAGTATAACTAAAGAATTATTAAATGCTCTTTAGTATTACTGGACTATTTTCTTGAGGTTTTCTTTGTGAAATATAGCTAAGGAATTCTTAAATGCTCTTTAGTTTTACCAAACTATTATCTTAAGGCTTTCTCTGAATTTTAGTGAAAGAATTCTTAACTGCTCTTTAATTTCACTAAAATGTTATCTTGAATGTTTTTTCTCTAAAGACCCGAATGCATAATTTAGAGACTGTCTACTTTGCATTTATGTTTAAGTATAGTTAAATGATTCTTAATTACTCTTTAGCTTTACTAAACTCATATCTTTCTGTCATATTATATTCATCTTGCCACAGAGATCCATTTTACATAGTTAGCTTGCCCTGTGAAAACCCTTGAAAATATTATGCACAACTCCACCCTTTTATGAATCCATAGCCCAATGGATTAAGCTTCCCACATTATATCTATCCAACCAAACCAAAAAACAATCAAACAAACAACCCCAATCTTTATAACTAGCATAAAATCATCAAATATAATCATAAAGCTAAATCAGTTAATCATAAATACAGAGAGAGCCCTCTCAGAACCCAGGAAGGCTAGGTCCTGGACTCCAAAGTGGTTTTATGTTGTTCTTTGCTACTTGTTCTTGCCAATATTACAAATTACGGGGAGCTAACATAATGGCAACCATACTGGGGAATTATTGAGAAAACCTGATATTATCAAAACTCAAATAAAAACCTAGTAAAAATATTGTGTGAATTAAGTATTTTTTCACAATTAGTTTGTTTTTCAGTTATTATAAAACTTTCAACCTATCTGTGCCTTGGGTCTAAATTCTAGCTTCTCGAATAATATGTACCAGATCCCATCCTAACCCTAACCCTCTTGTAATAGTTTACAATCCAGAGAAAATCCTAAGGAAAACTCCTAGATCTAAGATTTCAACTGTTAGCAAGCCTATTCACAAGGTAGGTTCCCTACCTGAAAACCTTAAAAACTCATAGGATATCCAATTTGACTCACACTTTGAACAAAGCTCGTTGGACTAAATCCCAGAATTGGATAAACAAGACAGTTTTGGACCCATCCATCTTACAGCAAAGTCCTATTGCAGAAGCCTCTACCCCCACTCCTACCGACTTTCAGCTTCTCCAACACTTTGACTCCCTTTAAGGAAGGGTAACTAAGCTCACTTTAGCTATTGATGATGCTTACTTTCAATAGTCTGTAGAACTATCTGCACTTACTACAGTAGTACTTGGTCCAAGAATATCTACAGCCCCTGCCATTTCCGTGAACCTTACTCACTAGAGTCCCAAAACCCCCACTCATACACCCATTGTTCACCTTCCTCCATTCAACCCTCCACCTCCCTTTATCAAACCCCCACTTTTTAATCCCCCTTGGGTTCTCCAACCACTAGCCATGGTAACCTAGTATGCCCCATTAGTCCTACCATTGCCTTTAGTACCTCTACCACAGGACTACCGTCAAAAATCCCCGTATTTGATTAAAGTAGTTCTACAACAGCTCAACAACATGTGGATAGAATGGATGATTATTTTGATCATCAAGAGATAGATGATGAAACTATTAAATTAAGAATGTTTGCTCAAAACTTAGGGGGAGAAGCAAGAAAGTGGTTTAAAGGCCTAACCCCTAATAGTATACATGACCTCCCTACTTTTCACCAATTGTTCCTAAATAAATGGGAATTCAAGAAAAATCCTCTCCAAATCTTGTCAGAATATGAAAACATCAAGATAAATGTTGGAGAGAGTGTCTAAGATTACTACACTAGGTTCAACAGTGTATATAGTGCCCTCCCTCCTCACATGAAACCCCCACAAGGTTTAGCCCTAATTAAATTTCCAAATGGTTTCGACCCAAATATGGCTTATCAGTTGAGAGAGAGAGAGGCCCTCCTACATTAGAAGACATGCAGAGGGGTGCAGTAAGTGTGGAAGAAAATCCGATTGCCAAAAGGGCTAGAATGAAAAATAAAAAGAGAGTCACATATAGGGAAGAAGTTATAGCCTCCACATCTAATACTAATATTGGTAACCTCATTAGAACCATGGAGAGGATGATGGAGAGAACCAACCTAAATCAGAGAGATTTCTCCAGACAAAACCAAACAGCTCCTCAGAATAGAAACCAAAACTTTAGGAGAAACCCCCCTCAAATAAGACAGAGGGAACAGAGAGGACCTGACCAGCAAGTCAGGCCTCCTTTCCAAAAAAACTATGTTGATGAGGATGAGGGGGTGATTCAAGAGCCAGAAGAAATTCATATTAATCTAATGGGAGTTAATGATGAGAATATTGTTTTCCTCACCGAGGAAGAGGAAGGTATATTTTCCCCAACTCAAATTGAAGAGGAATTCAAAGAATCTGAGGATTATAAACAAGGATTCGAAAATGCTACCATGGAGGTGCATTATGACCTTAGAAACAAGAAAGCCCAGGGCATTTCCAAGGGAAATAATTTTGAAAATTCTACTAGAAAGGCCCCTGAAACTCATCCTAAAAAGACAACAGAAAGTTCAAATAAAATGGTTAAAAGTTCTGATAAAAATAAAAATAGTCTAGAAAGCAGCACTTGTAAATCAACTATCAGCCCTAACAAAACTGATCCAGCTGATATCCCTAATGAAAATCAATAATCTGAAGTTGCTGCAAAAATAATGTCTGATAAAACTGATTGAGATCTGCCAAAAACACAAACACCATTTAGTATTAAGAATGAAATTTCCAAGATAGATATTTCCATACCTCTCACTGAATTAGTAGGCCAAGATGTATATAGATCCCAAGTCTTGAAAGCACTAAACATAGGAGAAAATATTGATATTGTAAATTTGAATGATGACAAACCTAAGCTTTTGTTTGGGCCTGAAGTAGAAGGTAAATTCCAAGAGGGAGGTGTGTCCCCGTTTTATGTCAATTTGAATATTCATGATAAAATCCTCCATAATGCCATGTTAGATTTAGGAGCATCTCATAACCTCATGCCAAAGGTAATTATGGAGAAACTTGGCCTTGAGATAACTAGACCATACAAAGACCTGTACTTTTTTGACTCCAGTAGAGTTAAATATGATCAAAGATCTCTGTGTTACTTTAGCACAGATACCAGCCAAAAGTCTAGTAATGGATATTGTGGTGGCTGACATTCCCCCTAAATATGGCATGCTTCTATCACGCTCATGGGGAGCCAAGCTTCAAGGCACCCTCCAAACGGATATCACCTATGCTACCATAAAAGTCTTTAGTCAACCAAGAAGATTTTATAGGGAAACTGATATGAAAGACATGGTGAGAAGTCAAGAAAATCCTGATAAGTCCCCCCTCTACTCTGTCCACTCAGACCTTGATTCATTTATCCTTTACAATGATGAAAACATTAATGAACAAGTAGCATTTAATCAAAAAATAGCTGAAAAAGAAGAAGAAAAGGAAGAACAGTCAGACCAAATAGAAAATGAACAACACAAGTCTGAACCTGAACCTCTTTGGAACATGAGTTTTGATTGTTCTTGTGGAAAAATCGGATTAGGAGCAGGTGTTTGGGTACACAACACTAAGAAATACCATGTAGAGGGTCACTCTTACAAACTGAACTTTCAGTGTGAAAATAATATAGCAGAATATGAGGCACTCCTTCTAGGGTTACAATTACTGGAGAAATTAGAAGCCAAAAGGATCTCTATCCATGGAGATTCTGTGCTAGTCATTGGAAAATTAAGGGATAATATTCAGCTAAGCATCCTAGATTGAGAACATACAGGAATGTTTCCCTTGACCTCGAAAAAACATTCGAAGAATATGACTTTGCCTCTATCCCAAGAAATCAAAATATCCTTGTCAATGGACTAGCATTTGCAGCCAACACTTATAAACTACCTCATCCTAACAAACAATACATAGTATAGGTTAAACACAGACCAATAGTACCTGATAATATGAGATATTGGCAAGTTTTTGAAGATGACCAAGAGATTGAATATTTCCTACAAACCAAAAATAAGTTTGAGATTCCAAATTTCGACTTAGATCATGAAGAGGACTGCTCTATTGAGGAACAAACATACAGGGAGGAGCCCCCTCATGATGATGATATAAATTTGTTAGCAAAAAAATACCCACATAGGATAGAAATGAGTGAAGATCCACAAAAAGAAAAATTTGAAGTGCTATAGTTTAGAGACAATACCCTGCCAAGAGGACTTGTCCCTCTAGACGAAATTTTTGATTTCAATGATGTTGCTAGAAATCCAAAAATGGAATCCACTGAAGCAAATATAGAGGAGTGAAATCTAGGGAGTAAGCAAGATCCCAAGATGGTAAATCTATCAAAGACACCGCCAACACCTATAAAGTAGAAATATATTGAGTTATTCAAATAATTTATTGATGTGTTTACCTAGAGTTTTGAAGACCTGAAGTTCTATGATACTGATATCATCCAGCACAAATTTCCACACAAAGAGAGCCAGAAGCCCTTTAAATAGAAACTACACAGAATAAATCCTGGCCAAATGCCACTACTTGAGAAAGAGATCAAGAAAATGTACGATGCTGGGATAATAATCCCACTTAGGTACTCGGAATGATTTTCAAATCTTGCACCAGTGAGGAAGAAGACAAGAGAGATTAGACTCTGCATTGACTTCAGAAATCTAAATAGAGCATCCCTAAAGGACAACTACCCTTTAGCAAAGATGGACCACATATTGCAAAGGGTAGTAGGCTCCAAAAGGATCTCTTTGCTAGATGGCTTTTCAGGGTACAATCAGGTGCTGTTGCATCTAGATGATCAACACAAAACAAATTTCACTACTCCTTGGGGCACCTTTATGTATGTAAAACTGCCCTTTTGATTGATGAACACTGCAGCCACTTTTCAAAGAGAAATGGATATTTCTTTCTTAGAAGAAATAGGTTTATTCATTGTGATATATCTTGATATATCACATTCTATTCAAAAATTGATGAAGAACATCTAGCGCATTTGAGAAAGGTCATTGAGAAATGAAAAAAGTACGGTCGGTCTCTAAATCCTAAGAAATATTTATTTGGCCTTCAAGAAGGAAAGCTTTTAGGTCACATCATATCTGACGAAGGGATAGAGATTGACCCTAATAGGATTGAGGGAATATTTCAAATCATTCACCCAAGAAATATCAAAGAGCTGCAATATCTCATTGGAAAGATAATTTTTTTAAGAAGGTTTATACCAAACCTTGCAGAACTCTTGAGGAACATCACCAACATGCTCAAAAGAGAGTCAGGAGTCAAATGGACCAAGGAAGCAATGCAGTCTTTTGACCTAGTGAAGCAAGCACTCACACAAGCACCGGTTCTGTTGAGATTGCAACAAGATGATGAGCTTAGTGGAAAGAAGTCGCCTTCACTAAGTGGGCCCGCAGGCTATTTTTGGCGCAAAGTCTATTTTTAGACTATGTTTATTTTTAGACATATGGATCATGTTCTATGAGTTGCAGGATGCTATTTGTGGATGGTTGGTCAAGTCGGAAAAAATAGATGGACTTCTATTTTTAGACATCTTGGGCGGAATCTATTTTTAGATTGCCAGTCTAAAAATAGATATGTCGAATATTATTAGCTCTTAATAATATTTGGACTATAAACATTATCTTATTCTCTTGGAGCACTTCGGTTAAGTGCACAGGTGTGGCACAGGAGGTGACAGAAGGAATTATGCTATTCTTGAGGGTTATGTGGAGCTATTGCATGAAGACTTCAGTTAGAACTCATGTGACAGAGTTTGGTGGAGTTGATTGAGGAAGTTAGTGGAGTTGTATTCAGTTTAACTAATCTAAACATAGTTGAGCTATTTGTATTCAATTTAACTAATTGATACAATTAGTGTGAATTAATTATTAATTAATTCACTAATTATAAACTCATTAATCAACTAAAGAATGCATCAGTTAACTTCAGTGCATGGACAGTTTCAGTGGAGACCAGTGCAGAAATAGGTGAAAGAGCAGGTTAACTATCAGTTGTGACTATACTGTTGCTATTTGCAACACATAGATAGGTGGAGAAGCCCATGAGGATTGCGCAGTACAAGCCAGGTGGTTTATCTATTTAATGAAGCCATCCCATAGCATTGATTACGCAATAGAGGTTGGCTATCAAGTGGCAAAAGATTGGAGCATGTGTTTTGCTAGATCTAGCTTGATAGTGTGTAGCAATTGGAGGTAGTGCTGAGAGCTTGTGAGAAGATTTGTACTATGATTGTTACATGATCTCCATGACATATAATATATAGATAGTTGGGGTTTTCAGCTTTAAGCCTTCCCATTAAATACTGTGTTCATATGTGTGATTGTTCGTGGTTTTAATGTGTGCATGCAATTGATTTTATTTCCGCATGTAATGATCAATGGTAGAAGAGATTATGCATTATGCATGAAGCTAAAATAGTGTGTGATCAGGAGAATCTCAGTGAATAATATATCAGTTATTCAAATTTCTACAGGTTCTGATCAGCCCTGACTTCACCAAAGATTTCTTTATTTTTTCCTTTGCATCAAAATACACGATTGTTGTTGTATTACTGCAGAAAAATACAAAGGGACAGGAGCATCCCATAGCATTCTTCAGCCAAGCTCTAAGAGATGCATCTTTGAAATATAAAATCATGGAAAGGAGGTTTTTTCCTTGATCAAAGCACTAAAGGATTTCAGAGTCTACATTCTGCATTCACACATCATTGCATTTGTGCCCCATATAGTCGTTAAATACATCTTAACATGATATCCTGATGGAAAAAGAGGCAAATGGATGGATGTCATCTTGGAGTATGATCTAAATATGAAACCCACCAAATTAATCAAAGGACAAGGACTGGCTAAAATAACGGCTGAAACGATTTTTCAAGCACTAGACATCAATCTGATCTACTCATTGGATGAACAAGAGGAGCTAACAATTCCACCCATTGATGAAGCGTTCCTAAATTATCCCTGGTACGCAGATATACTATATGTACTCTTTAGTATAAATTCTCCTCCTGGTTTGTCCAAAACAAAAGCCAGATTTTCAAAATTAAAAGCTGTAAATTTCTGAATTCTGGAAAAAAATTTATGCTGGAAAAATTTTGGTGGTGTATTGCTTAAATGTTTGCCTAAATAAAATGTAGATAGGATTATGCATGAATTTCATTAAGGGGATTGTGTGGTCCACCTCTATTGGAAAACCACTGTTAATAAGATACTTAGGGCTGGTTTATATTGGCCTACCCTTTTCCCAGACATCCACAAAATGGTGGTGACCTGCCATAAATGCAAAATTTTTTAGGGACAAAGAAAGCTGCTACCTTTTCCATTACAACCCATCTGTGTTGAAGCTCCTTTTCAACAATGGGGTATATACTTTATTGGATAAATCCAACCTTCCTCCTCTGCCTAGCATAAATGGATCCTTATTAGAACTGACTGTTTTACCAAGTGGATAGAAGTCATTCCTTCCAGGACTGCCACCGACTCAATAATTATTAGATTTCTTGAAACCAACATTCTATCTAGATTCGGTTGTCCTAGGAAAATCATTACTGATAACGTTGTTGCCTTTAAATCCAAGAAAATAGTGGATTTCTACCACAAATATCACATTATTTTGGGGCATTCTACAACTTATTACCCTCAAGGTAATGGGTTGGTTGAATCCTCAAATAAGAGTTTGGTGAACATCATTAAGAAGATACTGGAGGAAAATAAGAAATCATGGCACAAAAAACTGGTACATGCACTATGGGCAGACAGACTGACAAATAAGAAGTCAATTGATATGTCACCCTATCAAATAGTCTATGAAATGGATGCAGTCCTGCCAACAACCCTAGGGGTGCCAGTCCTCCGATCTCCACCATATGATCCGACGGCCCCCAATCCTTTTCGCACCCCCAAATTCTTGTTGTTTAGAACCATTGGGGGGTTGTGAAATGGGTGGTTTTGCAACCCCTCCCATCTTCCATGCCTCATTCCCCCGCTTTATCGCACCCCTCAATCATAAATCTCCAAACCATTTGTTATCATGTGATGAAACCACAAACCACCTCCTCGCACATAATGAAACAATCCATTGTTTCCAATTGCAACCACCTGCCCACTGCACCTATGTGATAAACCTATTTACCTTGCACTATACGATAAACCACCATTTCTCGTCCCCCTGCGGACCTCTGTTTTATTAATATTTTTATTTTATTTTTGTAGGTGATCTGCATATCAGAATATGGGATAAACAAATTTCGATACTAGTTCCAAAAAATGTTTAATATAGACTCTCTGGATTTCAATTTAAAAGCCTTATTCACCAGAGGATTATGAGCAAAAGAACAGATAAAAGTAGGAAAAGGTAGATAAAACAGTAAGGTAAAAGAAGAATTTACAGTGGCAGCAAAGGCAGTGAAAAGTTATGTAGATAAAGACAAGTTAAGGTTAAAATACAAATTAAAAAACAAATCAACGAAGAAGACAAAGCCATATGTCGAGACCATTCAACATTTGCCTCTTCACAGCCATGATTTGCCACCACTAGCTTAAATTTTGATTTACTGAAAGCTACCGAAATTAATATTACAGTCAAAGATATTTTAGCATCAGTTCAGAAGTTATTATAAAAGTTAATTCTACAGGAAGTTGGTCAAAGATATTTTAAAGTTAGCTTAGGAGTTAATTTGAAAGGTTATTATTACAATAGGCTTGTGAGAGATATTTTTGGCTTGGGCCTTGCATGGTAACAATTGTCAAAACTTCATTTACTCTGTAGTAAATGCAGTGTGTCACCGTAGATTAGGGCAACCACCTCAATTGCAGTTAAATACTGCATGTATTTTCATTATCAAGGGCTGGACTTTGTTTAGACTATGAGTTGCAAAGATTATTGTATTGGAGCACTGCAACTATTTTTGAGATGGACATCAATAATACAAGAAATTTCATAGGATCCTTGAGCTATGTTAATGGTGATGTTATCCCTTTTATGTTACTTTTTTCCCTTAGTTTTCCATATTGTACATCAATTTCTCTGATAGCAAAACATAAATTTTAGATCAAGATATTTTGTGTGAGCACCTTAACTCTGTTTGTTACTGTTATCTTAATGTTTTCCTCTGCAAGTATGAATAAAGAAATCTTAAATGCTCTTTAGTATTACTGGACTTTTGTCTTGAGGTTTTCTTTGTGAAGTATAGCTAAGGTATTCTTAAATTCTCTTTAGTTTTACCAAACTGTTATCTTAAGGCTTTCTCTAAATTTTAGTTAAAGAATTCTTAATTGCTCTTTAGTTTCACTAAACTGTTATCTTGAATGTTTTTATCTAAAGACCTGAATGCAAAATTCGGAGACTGTCTACTCTACATTTATGTTGAAGTATAGTTAAAGGATTCTTAATTTCTCTTTAGCTTTACTAAACTTATAGCTTTCTGCCATCTTATATTCTTCTTGCCACAAAGATCCATTTGACATAGTTAGCTTGCCCTATGAAAACCCTTGAAAAGTTTATGCACAACTCAACCCTTTTATGACTCCATATCCCAATGGATTAAGATTCCCACATTCTATCTATCCAACCAAACAAACAAAAAATCAAGCAAACAACCCCAATCTTTAAAACTAGCCTAAAATCAGAACATATAATCATAAAGCTAAATCAGTTAATCATAAATACAGAGAGAGCCCTCTCTAAGCCCAGGAAGGCTAGGTCCTGGACTCCAAAGTGGTTTGATGTTGTTCTTTGCTACTTGTTCTTGCCAATCTTACAAATTACGGGGAGCTAACATAATCCAGACACATACGCCATGATCCACCCTTCTTTTGCACCAACACTACTGGAGCAGAAACAGAACTTTGACTAGGTTGAATTATACCAGCCTCGAGCATTTCTGCAATCATACGTTCAGTTTCACTCTTTTGGAAATAAATATATCTGTAAGGCCTGAGTTTTAGAGGAACACTTCCTGGAATAAAATGAATAGCATGATTATGATCATGAATAGGTGTGAATCCTTTGGGATTTTCAAACACCTTAGAATTATTTTCCAAGACTTTTTGGAGACCTGGAGAAATAGATGATTTTGATGCTGGGACTACTAGTGAGAATAATTGTGAAATGACGCCTCGTTGTTATTTCTTTAGAATATTTTTCATGATGTTAGAGCTTATTATCTTTCCCAGCTTCCCTACGATATGTGATACCCCGTAATTAAACTTTCTTTCCTTCCGAAAAAAATTTCAATAAAAGTTCTTGAAAATTAAAAGCTCTTGTCCCCAAAGATTGTAACCATTGTACTCATAGTACAACATCAGCACCACCCATTGGAATGGAAAGCATTGGACTATTCAATACATATTCCCCCATGGCTATCTTAGTATTATGGCACTTTCGAGAGAAATTTATAGTTCCTCCATTTTCCACCATCTCTTGAAACTCTGGCGTTGGGTATAGGAAGCAATTAAACTCCTTGGCTAACTTACAATGAATAAAATTATGGGTACTACTCGAATCAAAAAGCATTATTACATTTTTCTTCTTGATATGTCCTTATATCTTGAGACTTTTAAGACTGGTAATTCTGGCCAATGCATTATAGGATATGGTAGGATTCATTTCTTCTTTCTCTATGGTTGGTTCATGGTGTATATCCTCTTCTTTTGAATTTTCTTGTTCCTTTTCTTCCTCCTCTTCACAATCTATGTAAAATAATTTCTTCTCAACGTACTTATTACCTTTAGTGTATTTTCTATCACAACTATAACAAATACCTTTTTCTCTTTTTCTTCCAATTATTGTGGTGTCAACCTTGTAGGTTGTGGAAGTCTAGGAGTAGAAACACTTCCATCTTTATAGATGTGAGTGGTAAGCTTCCTTGTTTCCATAATTTTACTTTCAACTTTTTCTTGCCAACCTGAATGCCTTCTACAATGAATCAAGTTTCCAACGGTGAATCTCATGTTGGATATTGTCATTTAAAGTTTGTATGAAGACATCAAACATGTGTTCCTCTAGAATATCAGTTACCCTTATATTCAATTTTTGGAAGTCCTTAACGTGCTCCGCCATTAAACCATTTTGTTTGAAATTTATCAATCGGCTAAAGAAGGTGTTTCTCTTTGTATCCTCATAATGTGCTATCATTTCCTCTGTAAAAATTGACCAAGTGACAATTTTTTTACGAGAGAAAAGCCATTGATACCATACAAATGTGTTTTGTTCTAAATATAAAGCTACAATACATACCTTTTTTTTGTTTTGCACATTATGGAGATCAAAATATTGCTCCGTTTGTAGTATCCATGTTATGGGATCCTTGCCATCAAACTTCCTAATCATATCGATCTTTGGAATATGATGGGTCTTCAATCCAACATTAGATTTTATGAAATCAAGATTAATATCTATTTTTCTTTTCATCATGAGTTTCCTCTACTACCTTTTCACCATTAGGAATAATTTCTTGTGTCAACTTTGTCAAACCTTTCTTCAAAACTTCCATGTTTGCTTTTAGATCACTCTTCATGTCTTCCATGTTGTATTTCATTTTTTCATCGATCTTAGCTTCCATGCCAGCTTCCATGCATCTATCTTAGCTTCCATTCCATTCTTCAAATCATCCATCTAAACTTCCATGCCTTTCTTCAAACCGTCCATCTTAGGTTACATGCCTTTCCTCAAAACTTCCATTTCATTTTCTTGTTTCTCTTTGTGAGAGCGAAATTTGGTGCAGTTGCTCTTGTAATTTTGATATATCATGTTGCACTTCTTCCTCTTCATGAGTCATAGTAGAGCCTTTTGAGGGCTTAATGGGTGTTGAATTATTTTTAGGGGCCATTTTATAACCCAATACTAATATCTATGCTTCATTATGCCCTTGGAATCACTTCAAGCTGATTTTTCAAACAAGACTAATGCAATTTGAAAAAAAAAACACACACCTTTTTCTTGCATTTTAGGAGCTCAATATTGAAACTGATGTATCTCTATAATTTCGGATCCCCGAGTTTTATCTTGAGTCCTTTAGTATCCCTATGAATCTTCTCTCTAATGCCATAGGTCTGACTTGATTTAGATTCTTCAAGACAAAGTTTTCCCAATCTCCCGCAATGACCTAATTATGGACTGGTTCAGTAGAGCGAACTTCTACGGTGTGCCCCATGTCACTATTTCCTCCTTTGGCTCCGAAATTGATACACAGGAAAGTACAGTCTGTTTAATTTCGACCATCTCTTAAATAATTCTATTCTGATGCTCAGAGAGAGAGAGTTATGACAGTTTTACCAAGGTCACCTCTTTGAGATGAAATTTAGGAGCTTGCAAAAACCCTAACTTCCACAGATCATATCTACAATAATATTGTGAACCAAGATCCGAAATTTTTGCACAACGTTCCTTAGGATTTCCTCAAAATGGGTTTTTGTTTAGCGTCTGAACCTTTGTAGAAAAAAAGTTAGAGTGAAAATTCCACGATGACTTGTTTGAAGCAGTGAAACCCTAGAATCTAAAGCTCTGATACCAAATGTTATGAAACTAGCTACCAAAATAGAAGAACATAAAGATTAATGCCTTAGAAATAAGCCAATTCATGGGGGAAACCTCTTTTACATTAAATAAATGAACAATTCTTGGATGATACAAATGAAAAAACCTCCTTTCTATATATAGGAGTCCATGGAGTCATAATATAATCCTAGCTGACCTAAAAATAATAATGTAAGGGCACAACAATAAAAATAGTTTGCTATTATGGGGCACAATAATAATAAAATGGGGACTACATGGGTACAAAAATAACAATAAGGGGGCTACACTAACAACAATAAGGGACTACACTAGTAATATAGGGCCCTAACATAATCCTTCCCTGTGAAAAGAGGAAATTGTGGTTGGAAACTGGATGAATCCATATTTTAAAAAAATATCCTTTTAAAATATTTGCAAAGCCTTTATAAAACAAAACTTTATAAAAGTTCCTTTATATAAAAACTCCTTTAAAAACGCCTTTTAAAAAAAATCCCAATTATATATATATATATATATATATATATATATATATATATATATATATATATATATATATATATATATATATATATAACTTAACAAAAAAAAATTCAAAAATCTTGATAAAATACTCCTTACATGAAAACCCTTTAAAACATTTCACCACACTTTATAAATAACACCTTAAAAAATATTGAATAAACATTTTAAAGATTTAATATCAAAATTATATACAAAATCACTTTTACGTATAAAATAAGAGGTTTGTCACTTATTAAAAGGATGGCTCAACATTATTTTGAAAACCCACGTGACTTTACTTTGGTCAACTTGAATCAATGCTCGACCATCAACCCACCACACCTTTCGATGGGATTCGGTAGTGTTGAGTCGCTAAAAATCACGAAAGCGTAAATTTCTCTTAAACACCACAGGTTATGGCAGAAAGGAGTTGCGGTGGTCAACTTTAGTTCATTAAGCAACAAATATATAGTGTATCTTAATTATTCGACAATTTTACAATTTGAAAAAATCACTAACCTTCTTTACTTGGCCCTCTTTTATTGGCTCTTCTCACTTCATGGATCTTGTGATCCTTCCTTGTCTCTGATACCAATTGTTGGAAAGGAAGAGGAGCTAAGGCACAAAATAAGAAAAATAATTTTCACACAATAACATGAGTTGTGGCTCTTCTATTTATCACACAAACTTGATGATTACAATGAACCTGGAGAAGGGTATTTAAAACTTTTTCGACTAGCGAATTGCCTAAAATAACTTGGCATGAAACCACAAAGTAAATTCTAATTTACTCAAAATACGACTTAACTCAACTTGAATCAACTTGACTCAACTTGACTCTAATGTTAGCCAACTTCTTCATGCGGGAGTAATCAACTATTTTAACATGTTCATGGGAAGTCATGGTCTGACCTTACTTCTTTTCTATGGGCACCTCTTTCCAAGTTAGGTAAAACCACCAACTTGTCTTGTGGACTCCCCTGCCAAGCAAGCACCTTAGCGTACCTATCAAGAAACACCCCCTAGGGTGCCTGGATGCCCTGCCTTCATGCAGGTGTGCCCAAGGTGCCGACATTTTCCCTAGCATGAAAATAAGTCAACAAAATAATTATATCATTAATGAAAACAATATATTATCATTTATTAGTATCATGTCTCATATTCAATCAATTGTAAACTTACTTTTAACACCTAAACATTAATTTAGACAATTTTCTATAAACCTTTGTTAGAGCCCCTTGTGGGAACTCTATTAATGGGCAGTCATGCACTAACCTTCTTTTGTGCGGGCGCCCCTTCCCAAGTTGGGTTGACCGACCAAATTGTCATACGAGCACCCATGCTTAGCGGGCACCATGGCATTCCCAACACGCAATGCCCCATTGGGCACGTGAGTAACCCACCTTCGTGTGAGCGCGCCCAAGATGTGGACATTCACCCTGTCATGTAAATCACCCAACACAAATCATTACCTCATCAATGATAACAAAATATTATGATTTAATATTAGTACCATGCTGCATAATCAATCAATTATAAGCCAACTTTTAACACCTAAACATTAATTTAGTCAATTTTCTAAAAATCATTATGAGACCCCCTTGTGGGAACTTTTTTCATGGGAATTCAAGAGACGACCTTACTTCTTTTTTGCAGGCGCACCTTTCCAAATCAGGTCAGCCCACCAACTCATTGCACAAACACTTTAGTGTGCCTAGCACGTGATTCCCACATGGGTGCCCGGTCACCCCTCCTTTGTGTAGGCGCGCTCTCACTGTGGGAATTTTCCTTGCCGTGCAAATTAGTTAACACAAATCATTAGCTCATCAATGAAAATAAAATATTATCATTTGTTAGCACCATGTTGCATAATCAAACCATCTTTTATCGTCTAAACATTAATTTATTCAATTATCCAAAAATCATTATGAGACCCCCTTGTGGGAACTCTATTCATGGGCAGTCAATGGCCAACCTTTCCTCTTTTGTGCGGGTGCCCCTTTCCAAGGTTGCTTGACCCACCAACTCATCGCCCAAGCACCCATGTCAAGGAGGTGCCCCAGCGTGCCCAACATGTGATGCCCCAATGGGTGCCCGAGTGCTCCGTCTTCGTGCAGGCGCGCCTAAGGTGCGGGCGTTCACCATTCCATACAAATTAGTCAAAAATATTCATTATATCATCATTGACAACAAAATATTATCATTTGTTTGTATTGTGTTGCATAATCAATCAATTATGAAACATCTCTTAATACCTAAACATTAATTTAGTTAATTTTCTAAAAAATATTATGAGATACCATGTGGGAAATCTATTCATGGGTAGTCACGGGCCAACATTACTTCTTTTTTTACAGTTCCCCTTTCCATGTTGGTTCAACCCATCAACTCGTAACACGAACACCCCTGCAGAGCAAGCACCCTAGTGTTCCCAGCATGCGGTACCCCCATGGGCACCTAGGTGCCCCATGTTTGTGTAAGCATATCTAGGGTGCCAGAATTTGCCTTGTCGTGCACGTCACGCCATGAATTTTCCCATTAGTTTCTTCTCTCATATGTCATCATTCATCAAACTTCTCACATATATTTTCCTTTCCTATTTCACACATCTGCTTGATCATCGTGTTACCCAGTTCACCCATCACCCAACTCACCCAGTCCACCTAACGTACCCAAATTGTCCACCCATCATCTTGTTGTGAAAGTATCATTTGGGTTATCAGGTGCCCCACCTTCGTGCACATCACATGTTAGTCCAAAATTATTGTTGTGCATCTAATCCTTGGCCTACTTCATAGGCCTGCTATTTTTTGTAACAATAGGTGCCATTCATGGGTATAAATGTAAATCATCCTCTCTTCATTTCAAGAATAATACATTCTCTATGGAACAAGGCCAACCATGTGAAGGTTGAAGCTCATATGGCACCTCCCTCCCCTAATCACTCTCAATTCCCAAAAACCCAATCTATCTACTATAATATATTTGAAATAAACATAGTAACATTCAAACATAAAACCTAGGAAAATAAAAATTTAAGGTCAATTAAAGAGAACAAGCTAGCTGAAAACATATAAATACATACCTCATACTTTCAACATTTTGATATCATTAATATTATTCCTCATCAAACACATCCTCTGTATCATTTAGTTCAAAATTCATGTTCTAAGAATTCGCCATATCATCCTCATCATCATCATGTATATCATCATCTAGAACATGCTCTTCTACATTTGGTTCAAATTCTTCAAGTTCTTCGTCTGACGCAACATGAATATCATCTAGTTCACCCAAATTAAAATTGTATTGATTATCATATCCTTTAACTTATTTGACGTATTTTTCTAACACATGGACCCCCTGATCCTTTACATCATCTTCTTCTTCAATTTCGTCTAGCTCTTCCACTAAATTATACTTTACTGACCTTCCTCTTGGATCATATCTAACAACGTATGACCAACTCGCTTTACCTGGAACCTCTACGTAAAATACTCGTTTTCATTGGCTTGGAAAAACATATGGATCTGATCCTGGCTCAATATTTCTTGTATCAACAAGGGTAAATCCATTAGCATGCTCAATAATAGTTATATTAGGTTCAGGTTCATCAATTCATAGCCTAAACCATTTTATGTTGAATTGACATATTTTGAAGCATTCAAAGTCACACTCAAGTATATCATGTAGATACCCATAGTATTTGTTAGAGTCCTATAAATTATAGGATCTCAAGGTGATTTAGTATTTCATAATTGCAATTTCATATTGTAGATGATTTTCAATATTCAAATGATTTCCAAAAAAATATGAAAAAAGAAAAGAAAAGAGGGTATATTCAAAAAAGATATAAATAAAAAGAGAAAAGAAAAAGAAAGAAGGCCCCAAAAAAGAATAATATTGAAAGTGTTGCAAATCAAAATACCACTACTGCTTAGATTAGTTTGTTCAATCATACAATTTAAGCATGATTGAACAATTTTAAATTTTTGTTGGATAGGTTAGAAAATAAGGATTTTCCAAACAGTTTAATTTTGGCAGATCAGCAGCTAGGTAGAAAATAAAATTGACTCAATAGTTTAATCTGAGACAATGGAAGGAATAAGAGATAGATTAGGTTAGATTTTTATAAAAAAAGAGATTTGGGTTTGCAAGCCTAAATGCACCCTACAAGATAATGATAAAAAGATGTTAGAATAGTGAAAGGGTAGGTAGAAATGAAAGAGAAATAAATATGGAGAAACATGATATTTATTCCAAAGTATCATCCAAAGCACCTCATGTACTTTCATGTATGGAGGAAAAATAAAAATAAAAAAGAAATCCTAAGTTACAGGGATTAGTTTATTTTGGATTTACTTGACATATTTCATGTCATATCCTAATATCTTAAGTCCCTAACCTCACACTCCGCCCATCATATTTCATTTAATTCACATGACCCCACCATCCACTCACCCATCACATCATCGTTAAACCCCTACCGCCTTCCTTCTCATCTCTGCTCCCTCCATCTCATCCAACGGTCCACACTCTTTTCCGGCCCCCCATCATCCTCCAAAAGTTAACGTCGGTGGGGGGTTCGAAATGGGTGGTTTCCCAAACTGGCACATCCGCTACATGTCAGGCACTGATCTTTTCGTACCCCCTCCCCACTCCATTCTTCTTATCAGCCTACAACCTCTGCGAAAAGTCATTTAACTAAACCGCGCCATTGTCCATTAAATTCCCACCATACTTGTTGCATCACGAAGGCCACTCCTGTCACGTCTGCCCAATCACCTCCACTCCAACCTGAAGGCCCATTAAATATTTAATTTCTTAAGCCATTACCTAACGGCCCGCACCATGTCAACGGTAACCCGCCACCCTACAAAACCATTTTTCCTCACCTGATTCAAGGTTGCAATGTTCTAGTTTTTTATGATAACAGGTGATTGGATTTTAGGTATTTACAGGTCAAAAGAGCACGTGCAAAAGATTTCAATTTCCTGTAGATTAAGCAGAATTCCCCCTTCTTCAGTCCCCTTTTCTCCCAATTCCAATTCCGATCATTAGAACTCCCTTTTATTCTAATCCCCTTCTGTGCACCTACAAAAAACACTTTCAATTTCTTTTTAGATAGTATTAATGCCTCCAAATAAGGAGAAGGAGCCATTTAACCCAATGGTTCATCCTCATACACACCTTGACCATGTGGCCCTTGCTAACAGAGATTTAAAGATACATGAAAATATTTTAGATTTTGATCTTTTTGATGTATACTATTGGTTGAAAGACAAGATTATTGATGAGGTCGATGATATAGGGTTGTGGGATACCAAATTACCATATTATATATTCCCATAAACCCACAGTTTCCCTAATTTTATTAGAAAATGTCATGCTTGTTATGATATAAACCAGAGAGTTGTTGTAGCCCCCATAGGAGAAGTTATTTTTACCATTAGTGCCCAGTCCATCATGCAAATGATGCAAGCCCTTGTTGTTGAAGAAACCACACCTTTTTCCCATGAAGCCCTTAGAGAATTATATGAGAAGTTGGATTTTCCTAGTAGACCCAAAACACTTGAGTTATTCATGGCTACAGACAATCCATTGCCCAGCAAGAATCCTCCATATCCCTCTTCTACTTTCCCTGATAGGACTCAGTATATAGTCAATATCCTTTCTTACCTACTAGGATATCATTCAGATCAGTGGATAGATGAGGCAATGATATATTTCTTGTCCATAATTTCATCAGAGTCTAAACCCTCCATTATGTTTAATTTCAGTCAATTATTGGCAAATGTCGTTCACGAATAGTTTGTCAAATTTCACATAGAGGAAGTGTTTGAATACACTCCATTCCTTTTTTATATGTTTGTATATTTTCAGGCAAACAGGTTACAGTTCACAATGAGGAAAGTGAATGAAGATTCCCAACCTCAGTATGTCGTCTTCTAGACAACAATGTTGATAAAAGAACAGAAGGATTACACCTACAAATGATCCGTTGAATTTATTTTCCATCCAGCTGTAAGAATCCTCAATAGCACATTGGAACCAAGGATCAATGAAGATATTAGGAAGATAATGCAGCGATTAGAACAAGTCAAAACTAGAGACTGGTACTTGTACCAGTAATACATAGAACTCAGAATATATGGGTGTGAGTTACCCCCTTAAAAGCTGCCAAAGTTCCTCCCCATAAGGATATTTTCACTGGAGTACATTAGGGAGATGATAAATGCAGATGAGGTATATTTTGTATCAGCCAAAAAGAAGTCTCAGTTTAGGAGAAAATCCCAAATTGATCCTTTCATTTTCAACTATAGAGTAGCAGGAGACGAGGCTAACAATATTCTAAGGGATATGAAGTTCACACATAGCTTCACTTGGTCTTATGATCCATTGGGCATCATCTCTAAGAAAAAGGTGGAAAATAAATCAACTCCATATATCCACACCCACAGTCCTGAGATTGAGCAATTCATGAACCAAACAGAGTGGGCAACAAAAAAATTGCAGGAGGCTGAAGAACATGTGATTTCATCTTCAAGTATACATACCCCTACTCCACAATAAAAGCACAATACAGAATATAAACAAGGCAAGGGAAAAGAGCAAGAAAAAAAGGAAATGGGGAAAAGGCCAAGAGATGATCAGTCTACTTTGTAGACTAATACATCTAGTAGGGAGTTCAAAATGAAATACAGAAAGAGAGAAATAATTCAGATGGAAATAGATCAAAGCAAGGAAACAGAGCAGTAGACAATCATAACTATCATAGATTCTCCTAGTTCTTCTTCAGCAGGTGCCTAAACTGTACTTTCTCCTACAACTTCAGCTACAATTCCATTTCAGTAGTAAAGCCTTCAAACACCTAATATAATGTTGCTATAGGGGAAAAGGAGGAAACCATATATGACACCTTCAGGGAAATTAAAAGGAAAAATGATATATCGAAGACCAGCACCTACAATTAATTTTGGAAGCAGACCACCAGTTCACAAAGTAGGCTTCTATGAGCCTTTGATTCAGAGAAAGGAAATATTTACATGGCTTTCCTAGAAGCCCATATTTCTCAAGCCAAAATCACCTAATGATTTCAAGCATATAGCTTTTGAATCTAATGTCAAGGACATCCATCTAATAGATCAGATGGAAATGCACAAGAAGACTGGAGATATGATATCATCTACCCTGACTAGCACTGCATTGAGCCTATATAAATTGTAGGTATCACTGGCTAATATTCAATCACAACTCAAGATTGAGAAGATTTCTTCTCTTGCAAAGGATACCAGAATCAAATCCCTGGAGGATTTAGTTGTGAAGATTGGATATGATCCAACAAAATGTAGAGGCAATAGAGGAGATTTTGAAAAATAAAAACACAGACATAACAACCCTAAGAAAGCAGCTTAAAATGTCAGCTACTGAATACCCTCTAACAAAGGACATAAAGAGAATGAAGCACAAAAAGCAGAGATGATGAAGCTGATAATAGAGCAGTCATCACAGTTGAAGCAAATGGAGACAAAAATGGAGAAATTGGTCAAGGAAAAGGAAAAAGTAGCAGAGATGACCATTATTCTTTTGGATGTTGTTCCTATTGCATTCATCCCTACAGCTACATCAGAAACTACAGGAACATCATGTGCTACAGAACAGCTGGCTAAAGCTATGGAGAATATGTCCATACAAACATAGGAGATTAAAAATATGGAAGCAGAGATTAATACCTTGAAGCATCTAAAGGTAAGATTTGATAATGCACATGAGGTAGAAATACAAAGAGCCCAAAAACAGATCGAAATATTGATAAAGTTAGAGAGAAAAATTTCCATTGGTCATACCATTGGTCAGGAAAAGGAAATCATTTGGACAAGCATAATTTATCCTATGAATGAAATATGGCCTTCTATTCAAATCATATTTGAAAAGAAAGAACTAATTGAATTGGTAAATGATGTCATAGTTAAAGCAACCAAGGAGCTTGGGAACATGCCTGAAATAGAAAATAACATAATCAGATTTCTAAATTCCAAGAATAGGTTCAAATTGGAGGCACTTGGAGATGAGGAAAAAAAAAAAACAATTCTAGAAGTCAAGAAGGTGCTCACTAAGAAAAGTTTGGTCACACAGTTAGACGAAAAGTGCCACAATTTAGAAATTGGTGTCAGTTGATTCTTTAACAGAATCGAGCCACTGACCAAAAGAGAGTTAGCCTCACTATTTGTAATAAATGATAAGCTTATGGCCAGGAAATACTATGTGAAGAAGTTGAAAGACATTGCTAAGGATATAGCCAAGCTTACAGGGCTTAAAGCAGCAATGACTGGAAGAGCTTTCCTTGAAGCCATGAGCAACAATCTGTTCATCCAACATGAAATTAATCATATTTTTTTGTTAAGGCCAACTTTTGTTAGATTCATAGAGACAGATGAGATACATCGAAACGTGATCAGGATAAATATTCCTAATGAGCAGCAGTGGTAAATGTTGTGTGATTACCAAGCAGGGTGGAAGACCAGTGTATCAGCCAAATTAGCATATCAGTGGATCAGCCAGATCAGTACAACATAAGATCACCCAAATCTTCCAGCACAACAACAGATCAAATCAAGTAGCAACGACCTTCTGAAGAATAGGGCTAGATGTCAAATTATTCCATTGTGTCCACTTCGTGGTCACCCTAGTCAAATTTTGATTGTTATAGTAATTAATAACCGATTTCCTAGTAGATACGGAAAAATATGTAGAGTTTAGTTAAATACTACATACATTGTGTGTATCAGGGGTTGGACCCTAGATTGTAAAACCTCTCTATTGGAGCAATGTATTTTTGGAGCTGGAGCATCAATAATAAAAGACCTTTTGCAAGATACTTGAGCTATGTTTATCTGGTGATGTCATTTCTTTTCTGTGTTAATGTTTTCCATTGTTTTTCTATAAGTGCATCATTTGAATCTAATTGTAAAGCAGAAACTTGAAGATTAAGATTTTTTGTAAGAGCACCTTATTTCTAGTTGTATTTACAATATAAATGTTTTTCTTCTGAAGTCTAGTTAAGAAATTCTCAATTTCGTTCTAACCACTACTGAATTCACTTTTTCTTTCATCTCATAATTCATTATGTTTTAAGATCCAGTAAGTGTAGTTATCTTGCCTTATGAATGATCTTGAAAGTTTGATGCAACAACCAAGCCTTTTATGGCTCCATAGCCCAATAGAATTAGTTTAAACAGATCTTCTAATCCAACCAAACAATTGATTAAAAGCAACCCCTACAATCATTATAACTAGCCTAATATCATATTCATAAAACAAAGCTAAATATAAAAGAGAGATCCATCTTTGAGTCTAGGCGGGATAGATCCTAGGCTCCAAAGTGGTTTTGATGTTTTCCTATATAATTATTCTTGCCAATCTTAAAATTATATAACGATAACATAGTGGCGACCATAGTGGGGAACTTAACTGAAAAACTTTTTCATTTCATTCGAATTCAGAAAACCCTGGTTAAAAGTATTGCATGATAAAAGTATTTTATAAGATTGGTTTTCTTTCAGTTTTTTAAAATAATCAGTTTGTTTGTGCTTCTGATTTGAATTATGGCTCCTAAAAGAATCTCTACTAGATTCCATCCTGATCCAAATCCTCCTACTATAGTGGACAATCCTAAATTTTTTTAAAGAAAAACTCCTAGAACTGAGAGCCAAACAAGTAGTAGATTTCTTCACAGAGAAAATTCCCTCCTTGAAAATTGTCACCTTATAGAACATTCAATTTGAATTACACTTTGAACAAGGTTTATTCAAGACTAAATCTGAGAATTGGGCAAACCAGATAGTATTTGATCCATATATTCTCCAACATAGTCCAGTGAGGGAAGCTTATTCAGAAATTCAATCTGATATTAAGCTTCTTCAAGATTTTGACACTCTCCAAGATTTGGTTATAGAATTCACTACAACCGTTGATGATGCTTACCTTCAATAATCTGTGGAATTAACTTCATTGACCATAGCAGATTATTCTATTACCTCTCAAACTGCACGTCTTAAGTAAACTAGTCCCACTAATTCCTTAATCCCCGCCACTTCTTTCATCCTTCCTCATAAGGGTACTCAAACCTCCACACAAACATCTCCTCCCATTATCCATCCTAGTTCATCCACTGTCCAACTTCCTCCACCACCTCCACTAATCGTGGCAGCCAAATATGCCCCATTGTTGCTGCTAGTGCCATTGGCAGTTATGGCACATGATTATCAGTATAAAATTACATTATATGATGGAACTAGTCATGTAACTTCCCAACAACATGTTGGAAAAATGAATGACTGTTTTGAACTTCAAGAGGTAGATGAAGAAAGTGTTAAGTTAAGGATGTTTTCTTAGAGTCTTAGTGGAGAAGTTAGAAAATGGTTCAAAGCTTTACCTGCAAACAGTATCAATGACATCCATGCTTTTCATCAAACATTCCTAAATAAGTGGGAAGTAAAATAGAACCCTCTTCAAATTTTATCTGAATATGAAAATATTAGAAGGGCCCTAGCTGAAAGTGTTCATGATTATTGCACCAAATTCAATAGTTTATATAATGCAATACCTGCTCATATAAAATGACCACAATTTTTAGCCTTGGTTAAATTCCCAGATGATTTTGAAAAAGAAATGTCTTATCAAACAAGGGAAAGAAACTCAGCCACATTAGAGGAAATGTAGAGGGATGCAATGAGCTTTGAGGCCAATTTGTTAGCAAAAAGAGATAGAATCAGAACTAAAATAAGAGTTACTATAAGAGAAGAACCTTCAACTTCCACATATGATGTTAAAATAGATTCATTGGTTAGAACTATGAGGAGAATTATGGAGAGGATTAACCTAAATGAGAGAACTATTCGTAGAGAAAATCAACCAGCTCCTCAACACATAAATCAAAATCCTACAAGGAACCCTCCTCAGATAAGAGAGTGAGAGCAAAGAGGTCCTGATCAGAAAATTAGGCCTCCATTCCAAGAGAATTATGTTGATGAGGATGTAGGAGATGCTAAATAAGTAGAAGAAAATCAGATAAACTTGATGGGAATTAATGAAGATGATTATGTTTTTCTTACTCAAGAAGAACAAGAATTATTTTCATTAACTCAGACAAAGTTAGAATCTAAAGAATCTGATGATTATAAAAAGGAATTTGAGAATGCTATCATGGAGGTTCACAGACAGTATAACCTTAGAAGTAAGAAAAACTTTGATAATTCCAACAAAAATAATTATGAAAAATCTGCCTAAAAGGTTTCTGAACCTGATCTCAACAAAACAACAGAAAGTTCAAAAAAAGGTGTAAACAATTAAAAAAAGAAGAAAACAAAAAAATTACTAGGAGAACAGTTGATACCCCTACCAAAATTGCTCAAATTGATATTCCTAGTACAGGTCAACAAACTGAACTTACCAAAAAAGTAGTGGCTGAAAGAAATGATTTTTCAAATCTGCTAAAAATTCAAACACCATTCAACATTGAGAATGAACTTTCTAAAATGAATATATCTATTCCTCTCATTGAATTGATGAACAAGAATGTGTATAGGTCTCGGGTCCTAAAGGTACTAAAAATTGGGGAAATTACTGATACTATTAATTTAAATGATGATCAGCCTGAACTTTTGTTTCAGCCGGAAGTTGATGGTAAACCCTAAGAAGGAGGTGTCCCTCCATTTTATGTCAGTCTTAATGTTCATGAAAAAATTCTCCATAATGCCATGTTGGATTCAGGCGCATCACATAATCTTATTCCAAAGGATGTTATGGAGAAACTTGGACTTGAAATTACTAGACCCTACAAATATTTGTACTCATTTGATTCTAGCAAAGTTAGATGTCTAGGTCTTATTAAAGATCTTTGTGTCACTTTAGCTCAGATACCAGCAAAAATTCTAGAGATGGATATAGTAGTAGATGACATCCCTCCTAAATATGACATGCTTTTTTCATGCTCATGGGGAGAAAAGTTACAAGGGACCCTTCAAATGGATATGACTTGTGCTACAATACCAGTGTTTGGTCAACCAAGAAGACTGTATAGGGAAACCTTAATGAAGTACATGGTGAGTAGTAAAGAAAAACCACGTAACTATCCTTTGTACTCTGTCCATACCAATATTGATTCCTTCATTCTTTATAATGATGGAGACATTGATTCACAAGTTACCCATGTAGAAAATGATCTTAGAGAGAGACATTACAATCAAATACAAACTATACAACAAGACCCTGAAAACTTCCTAGAAAACAATTTATCCTTTTTAGCAAGAACGTGTCAGTTGCCTCACCCAAATGGAAAATACACAGTAGAGGTTAAAAAGCGTCCATCTGTGCTTGTTAACATGAGATACTGGGAAGTATTCGGTAATGAAAAACAAATGAGAGTTTCTTACAATTCAAGGATGAATTTGAGGATAGCAATATAGACTTATATTGTGAAGAAGACAGTCACACTGATGTACAAATTAATGTAGATAAACAGTCTGTTGTTTCTGATGTAAATATTTCAGCAAATAAAATTGTTCGTAAACTGTAAATACATAAATACCCATAAAAATAGGAATTCAAAGTACTTCAACTCAAGGATGACATCCTGCCTAGAGCGCTTGTCCCTTTGGAAGAACTGTTTGAATTCAAGGACGTAGTCAAGAAACCAAAAATGGAACTAACAGGGATAAACATTGAAGAGTGTAACATGGCACTGAACAAAACCCCAAAATAATAAAATTTTCAAAATCACTGCCTATAATTACAAAACAAAGGTATGTAGCTCTGTTTAAGGAATTCATAGATGTATTTTCTTGCATCTATGAGGACCTAAAATCTTATGATACTAGCATCATACAACACAAAATTCCAATCAAAGAGGATAAAAAAATTTTAAACAAAAATTGCATAGGATAAATCCTATCTTAATGCCCTTGGTTGACAAAGAAATCAATAAAATCTATGAATCCAAAATCATAGTTCCACTTAGATATTCTAAATGGGTATCCAACATTGTCCCTACAAGAAAGAAAATAGGTGAAATCAAACTTAGCATTCACTTCAAGAATCTAAACAAAGTATTCCTTAAGGAAAATTACCCCTTACCAAAAATGAATCATATATTGCATAGGGTAGTAGGCTCTAGCATGATCTATTTGTTAGATGTATTTTCAAGTTATAATAAAGTTTTAGTGCATCTTGATGATCAAGACAAAACAACTTTTACTACTCCTTGGGGGACTTTTATGTATGTAAAAATGCCCTTTGGATTAATGAATGTTGGTGCTACTTTTCAAAGAGCCATGGACATTTATTTTGCATATGAAATTGGCCATTTCATTGTGATCTATCTTGATAACATTACTGTATATTCAAAAACTGATGAAGAAAAATTGGCACATTTAAGAAAAGTTTTTGAAAAATGTAAGGTTTGGAATTTCCTTAAATCCCAAGAAAACATTGTTTGGTCTTGAAGAAGGAAAGCTTCTTATTCATATTATCTCTCAAGATGGAATTAGAATTGATCCTAGCAGGATTGATGGTATACTCAAAATAAATCATCCCAGGAATCTCAAAGAACTTCAATCTTTCAATGGTAAAATCAAAATTTTAAGGAGATTTATATCCAACCTTGCAAAAATTTTGAGAAATATAACCTACGTGCTTATAAAAGATTCAGAAATTAAGTGGAAAATTGAAACTAAATAACCTTTTGATCTAGTCAAACAAGCATTTAAAAAAGCTTCAGTCTTAATTAACCCATATTTTACCAAAGATTCCAAAAAAATTTCTTTTGCATCTGAACATACTATTGTTGTTGTATTATTGCAGAAAAAAAGTGAAGGACATGAACATCCAACATAATTTTTTAGAAAAGCCTTGAGAGATTCATCTTTAAAATACAACATCATGGAAAAAAAGGCTTTTTCTCTCATTAAAGCACTAAAGGATTTCAAATTTTACATTTTACATTCACATATTCTTACTTATCTACCTAATACAGTATTCAAAGACATTTTAACACAGAATGGTCCTCATGGAAAGAGAGGCAAATGGATTTTTGTTCTTTTGGAATATCATGTGGAAATCAAACCTACCAAATTGATTAAAAGGAAAGGATTAGCCAAATTGATGGTTGAATCAAATTTTCATGCACAATATATCAACATGATCTATTCATTAGATGATCAAGAGGAACGAGCGACTCCAAAAATTGATGAATAATTACTAAATTCTCCCTGGTATATAGATATCTTATATGTTTTGTTTAATTTGATTGCTCCTCCTGGTTTGTCCAAAACTAAGGAAGATTTATAAAGTTGAAAGTTGTCAAATTCTACATTCTAGAAAATGTCTTATATTTGAAATATGTGGGAGGTTTTTTACTCAAATGTTTGCTAAAACATGATGCAGATAAAGTTATGCCGGAATTCCATGACGGTGATCGTGGTGGCCATATTTATTGGAAAACCACTGCCAATAAGATTCTTAGAGCTGGTTTCTATTGGCCTACCCTTTTTCCTGACATCCACAAGATGGTAACTGCCTATCAAAAATGCCAAATTTTTGAAGGAAAGAGAAAATTATTTCCCTTGCCCTTAAAGCCCATTTCGAGAGCCCTTTCCAACAATGGGGTTTATACCCTCCATTATTTTTAATTTCTGTCAACTTGGTAGATGCCATTCACGACCAGTTTTTCAAATTTCACACAGAGGAAGTGTTTAAATACACTTCAGTCTTTGTTTATATGTTTGTATATATTCAGGAAAACAAGTTCCAGTTCACAATGAGGAAAGTGAATGAAGATTCCCAACCTTAGTCTGTCATCTTCTGGACAACAATGATGATGAAAGAACAGAAGGATTACACCTACAAAATATTTGTTGAAATGTTTGTCCATCCAGCTATGAGCATCCTCAACAATAGAGCGGAACCAAGGATCAATGAAGAGATTAGGAACATCATGCAATTGTCAGACAAATTCAAAACTAGAGACTCGTACTTGTACCAAAACTACATAGAACTCAAATATATGGGTGTGAGTTTCCCCCTTACAAGTTTCCAAAGTTCCTCCCCATGAGGTTATTTGCCCTAGAATACATTAGGCAGATGATAAATGCATATGAGGTACAATTGGTATCATCCAAAGAGAAGTCTCAGTTTAGGATCAAATCCCAAATTGGTCCTTTCATTTGCAACAGTAGAGTAGCAGGAGAGGAGGCTGACAAGATGCTAAAGGATATGAAGTTTACACATAGCTTCACTTGGTCTTATGACCCATTGGGAATTATCTCAAAGAAAAGGGTGGAAAATAAATCAACTCCATATATCCACACCCACAGGCCTGAAATTGAGCAATTCATGAACCAGACAGAGTGGGAAGAAAACATATTGGAGGAGGCTGAAGAACAAGTGATTTCATCTTCAAGTATATAGACCCCTACTCCACAAGAAAATCACAATACAGAAGATAAAAAATACAAGGGAAAAGAGAAAGAAAAAGAGGAAACAGGGAAAAGGCCAAGAGATGACCAGTCTACTTTGGATACTAATATATCTAGTAGGGAGTTCAAAATGAAATACAGAAAGAGAGTGATAATTCACATGGACGTAGATCAAAGAAAGGAAACAGAGAAACAAGCAGTCATAACTATCAAGGATTCTCCTAGTTCTTCTCCAGTAGGTGGACAAACTGATTTTTTCTCCTACAACTTCAGCTTCAATTCCATTTCAGCAGCAAAGCCTTCAAACACCTACATCTACTGTTGCTATAGGGGAAAAGGAGGAAACCATATGTGACACCTTCAGGGAAATTAAAAGGAAAAATGATGTATTGAAGACAAGCACCTACAACCAGTTTTGGAAGCAGACCACCAGTTCACAAAGCAGGCTTCTATCAACCTTCGATTCATTGAAAGGAAATATGTGCATGGATTTCCTAGAAGCCCATATTTCTTAGCCAAAATAAACTACTGATTTCAAGAATACATCTTTTGAATTTAATGTCAAGGACATCCGTCCAATAGATCAGATGGAAATGCACAAGTAGACTGAAGAGATGATCTCATCTACCGTGACTAGCACTGCAATGAGCCAGTCTAAATTGTAGTTATCACTGGCTAATATTTAATCACAACTCAAGATGGAGAAGATTTATTCTCTTTCAAAGGATGCTAGAATCAAATCCCTGGAGGATTTAGTTGTGAAGATTGGATATGAACCAACAAATGTAAAGGATGTAGAGGAGAATTTGAAAAATAAAAATGCATACATAGCACCCCTGAGAAAGAAACTTAAAATGTCATCTATTGAAGACCCTCTAACAAAGGACATAGAGGAGAATTAAGCACAAAAAGCAGAGATGATGAAGTTTATAATGGAGCAGTCAGCACAGCTGAAGCAGATGGAGACATAAATGGAGAAATTGGTCAAGGAAAAGGAAAAAGCAACAGAGATGGCCATTATTCCTTTGGATGTTGTTCCTATTTTAGTCATCCCTGCACCTACATCAACAACTATAGGAACATTAGTTGGTACAGAACAGCTGGCTAAAGCTATGGACAATATGTCCATACAAACAAAGGAGATTAAAAAGTTGGAAGCAGAAATTAATACCTTGAAGGATCTAAAGGTAAGATCTGATAATGCACATGAGGTAGAAATACAAAGAGCCCAAAAATAGATCGAAATATTGATAAAGGAATATAGTGAAGCTTCAATTGGTCAGACCATTGGCCAGGCAAAGGAAATCATTTGTTCAAGCATAATTTATTCTATGAATGAAATATGGACTTCTATTCAATCATATTTTAAAAGAAAGAACTAATTGAACTAGTAACTGATGCCATATCTAAAGCAACCAAGGAGCTTGGGAACATGCCTAAGACAACAAATAACATAATCATATTTCTAAATTCCAAGAATAGGTTCGAATTGGAGGCACTTGGAGTTGAGAACAGAACAACAACAATTCTAGAAGTGAAGAAGGTGCTCAATAAGAAAATCTTGGTCACACGGTTAGAGGAAAAGTGCCACAATTTAGGAATTGGTGTCAGTAGATTCTTTAACAGAATCGAGCCACTAACCAAAAGATGGTTACCCTCACTGTTTGTAATAAACGATAAGCTTATGGCGAGGAAAGACTATGTGAATAATTTGAAAGACATTGCTAAGGATACAACCAAGTTTGTAGGGCTTAAAGGAGCAATGAGTGGAAGAGCTTTCCTTGAAGCCATGAGAGACGATCTATTCAGCCAACATGAAATAAAACACATTTTTGTGTTAAGGCTAACTTTTTTTAGATTCAAAAAGACAGATGAGATATATCAAAAGGTGATCAGGATAGAGATTCCTAATGAGCAGAAGTGGGAAAAGTTTTGTGATTACCAAGAGGGGTGAAAGACCATCTTATCAACCAAATCAAAATATCAGTGTATCAGTCATATCAACATAGCATCAGATCATCCAAATCTACCAACACAACAACAAATCAAATCAAGCAGCAATGACCTTCTGAAGAATAGGGCTAGATGTCAAATTATTTCATCATGTCCACTTCGTGGTCACACTAGTAAAATTTTGATTATTATTATAATTAATAACTGATCTCCTAGTAGATATGGAAATCACTGTAGAGTTTAGTTAAATACTGCATTCATTCTGTGTATCAGGGGTTGGACCCTAGATTGTAAAACTTCTCTATTGGAGCATTGTGTTTTTGGAGCTGGAGCATCAATAATAAAATACCTTTTGCAAGATACTTGAGCTATATTTATCTGGTGATGTCATTTCTTTTCTGTGTTAATGTTTTCCATTGTTTTTCTATAAGTGCATCATTTGAATCTAATTGTAAAGCAGAAATCTTAAGATTAAGATTTGTTGTAAGAGCACCTTATTTCTGGTCGTATTTACAATATAAATGTTTTTCTTCTAAAGTCTGATTAAGCAATTATTAATTTATTTTTAACCACTACTGAATTCACTTGTTCCTTCATGTCATAATTTATTATGTTTTAAGAGCCAGTAAGTGTAGTTAGCTTGGCTTGTGAATGCTCTTGAAAATTTGATGCAACAACCCAGCCTTTTATGACTCCATAGCCCAATGAAATTAGTTTAAATAGGTCTTCTAATCCAACTAAATAATCAATAAAAAGCAAACCCTACAATCATTATAACTAGACTAATATCAGATTCATAAAAAAAGCTAAATCTAACAGAGAGATCCCTCTCTGAGTCTAGGAGGGCTAGATCCTAGCCTCCAAAGTGGTTTTGATGTTGTCCTATCTAATTATTCTTCCCAATCTGAAAATTATAGAACGATAACAATATCGATTATCAGAGACTTTTGGATGTCTTTCACTTCTAGAGGCAACATTGATAACATGAAATATTGCAATTATCACACTATCAAAAGTTTCATCTTTTCATCCAACCTTTTCATGCAAAATGTTTGGCCATCACACCACATTTTGTTGTGGTGTTTCAACTGCAATATCTCAAACACATAAAAAGTGCATTTTCAATTGATAAGCATATTTATACTTGGAAAATTTGAAAATTAAGAAAACAATACACCATATGCATCGATGTAATTGTAAGAAAAACTAAGTAGTATATATGGGTGAATATGCTTGCTTGATAATATATTAAACCATATTCTAAATCAATTTTTCTTTGTGTTATATTACTATCTCCACTATGTTGAGCTTATTTGAACAATGTAGACACACCATACCATAATAACCTACCATTATTAGCTTATTTGCATCTTTCAATCCATACCTTCATACAATCAAGATTGTTTGCATTGTATCAATGTATTGCATCCCACTCTCAACCTGTTGTATTAAAATAAAACAATTAACATACATATAATTAGTTACCATGGTATATCTTCGTAATAATGGATTATGCATGAAGGATAAAAATTAAATAATTACTATATAAATAAAAACAAAATATTCAAATGTGCTATAAATCTCCACTATCTACTTACATCACACTTTCCTCATTCAACCTTTTCTGAATAGGTTCTCACCTTTAAATTTGTTCATGGATTATAAATCCAAATGTGATCCAATACATTAATACTTTTCCCTATTGCAATACTATATTGACGAATATAAACCATGGCTTGATATACCATATATCCCTCTACCATAGAACCTCAGTACATGCTCGTTGTCTGACCAAATCCTTCAGTAATTTCAACTTCCTCTCAACCATCCACATTGATATTGTATGTACAGGTCCACATTTTTCAATCTCCTCAACTTGGTGTATGAGGTAGTGTTCTTATGCATTGAAAAATGTCGGAGGTAGATACTTTTCCATTTCACACGTTAGATGAGGAATTCATTTCCTCCAACACTTTACATATTATTGATCGCCTTTAGATGAAAACCATCTACAAATAAAGCAATAAAATGAAAGGTTTCAACAAAAAAAGTATATAGTACATGATGAGAAGTAAAACAAATGGAGTCAAAAATATGTCACACAACCACATATTGAAAAAATTACATGTTACACATAAATCTCCACTTATATCATGTATTTTCCAAGATCATATATAACTTGTTTGACATTGTTGTCAATTTTTTGTAGGAGAGATAGAGGTAGAACATATTGTAATAAAAATAGTGATCGATCATTATTTTACCCCAAATTAGTAGAAAAAAAATCACTAATTAAGAATATGTTTCACCAATGTATAAATATATACACCAAAATAATTAACTTAATGAACATATGCCAATCATGAGTTTTTACCCCACCTAATTCACCTTTCTTTGTTAGGATATTCTTTATGTTTGAAGAAACTAGGGGGAAATTTATTTTTTCAATAACCTCTTTAACATTCTTACTTTTTTTCCCTATCAATAACCATGGAAGGGTGCTTATATTTTGGCCCTCCCCATCGCTATTTAAAAGAGCCGCACTTTGCAATGTATGGTTGGCCTCTTTAATTTCATTACAAATCTTGACAATTTTTTCTTTATTTTGGTCTCTATTACATTCTTCTCGACATGCATTGTATCAAACAAATGAATAATTTCTAGGTGCTCGTAGTAGGGGAGTCGATTGAATTTCTCGAGATATATTTTCATTTCTTGTGGAAGTGCCCTGTTATTAATGCCTTGAAAACATACAACTTGAATCATAGTTGAAGATATTATAATAGTAATATAACCTATCAATTTGTACAGTGAAGAAAATTCCATAAAAATATAAAATAATCTAAACATATTATTTATATTGATACATAAACAATTCAATCCATACCTTGAGAGACTCTATTATATTGCAACTTCCATGCACAATGTGTCATTTTCCGTGGTCTTAATCGAGTCTCTTCATTCCCATTGAAAAGATATTTTTCGGTACGTTGTTACCTATGGCTCTTAGAAAGGAAGTGCCTATAATCATCAAACACCTCCTTTCCTAAGATTCTTGAATGACGAAATTCATTTTAGGACCAAAAACTAGACAAACAAATTTACCCTTTGTTTGAAGACCTCAAGAGATGGAATAATTTTTATATCAATTATTTTAAGTATATACAATGAAGGAACTATTTAAAAACATACATAAAATGAACTTCATAAAATTACACACTATTAAAGTGCAAGGCAATGTTATAACACACCACAAAAATGTGATAGCCCCGGGGCATCAGGAATTGTCCATATAAGAATTGCATGGAATTCAAATTCCCTTTATGCATCTACTGGTCTAGATATATGACATGTAGTGACACTGTTCCATAATTCCACCAACTCATCAATAAGAGGATGAATATATACATTTATATATTTTACCTGGTACTTGCCTAATTGACTGAACATAAAATACATAATTACTACATATATAAGTAGATAAAAAAAATTTATAAGACATAATTGTAAGACGTAATTGAACATATCTGAGTAAACAAAAAATATAAGAAAATTATGAACAAAACAAGACAAATGAGATCTTATTGTGTTAAAAAAGAGTATTCTTAAACAAATTAATACCTAGAACAATCATTGCCAACATTATGCACTCCCTATTTATTGACTTCCATTGAGGAACGCTATTGTCGATGAAACAAATGGGCCACGCTGAGTAAGTAGATCTAGGATATCCAAAGGGATTGACACCATCACAAACTAATGAAAGCTTAATATTATGAGGTTCTCTTTTAAACTCTGGATAATTTTCCTCTATATTCATAAATGCAAATCCATCTACATACATTCAAAGAATTCCATCTTCGTTTCTATTCGTTGCATGGTAATCCATAAGTTCTGCTATGCTTTTGCACTTGAATAATTGTCGCAGACGTGGAATTATGTTAATATAACAAAAAACCTTGTGATACACATTTTTGTTACTTTATTGGTTTGATATCTACTCTCATCACATTTTTGGAACTTGTTTTTCAATAAATGTTCTTTATAATAGAGAATATCAGCATTAGGGCATGCATGAATATATTGATACTCCATTCCAACATATTTCATAATGGCATGTAAATCATTGTACAAACGAGGTAAAACATTTGACAATGGTAAAATAAATTCACCTAATAATCTACAACATAATACATATATATATATATATATATATATATATATATATATATATATATATATATATATATATATATATATATATATATATATATATATATATATATATATATATATATTGGTTAATGTGATAAACGATATTAATCATACATATTACATCCAAATGTTACAAATTACTTAAATGATGATCAACGTTCTAACATTAAAAAAAAGGAAAAACTAATCTCTTTATCGTTTATATAGTACTAAATGTCACAAAATATATAACAGAACTTAGGACCCATGTCACACATGTGTTTGACAAACCATTTACCACCTTTAAGTTGACCAACAACAATACAACAAAGAGAAGATATGTTTTTGATCCTTCATAAAGAGGTTGAATGGCCCTTTGTACATGTATATAAAAAGCGCAATCATCATACTAGCTACCATCATCATCCATTATAACATTATTAAATGCCTCCTGGATCAATCTGCTTTTCCCATCTTCTTCAACTAGTTATCAGCATGATTTTCTTCTTCCATAAGATCATTATCTTGATCCTCAATATTCGCTCCATGTTCTTGAATAGAATCTTGTACTACAACTACCTCTTCCTTTTCGAGGAACGCCCTAGGGGAACCATAATATGCAATTACAATAAATAAATTAATATTAGTATATATATAAAATATTTAAACGTATATACAATTGTTTAAAAATATAATATATAAGGAAAAAAAAGACAACAAAGAGAAAGAAAAAAAAAACTTAGATGATACCAATAAACAAAGACAACAAATCTATGATGATTCATGTGCAATTTATCAATATATTTAAGAATATATTGAAAAAATATAACAAAGATGTTACTTTTCCTGACATGTAGGAATTGAGACACTTTTTGAGATATATAGTCATAACCATAATAAAAAACAGATTAATATTATTTTTCATTCATTATTATAATGTCATATTCTTTCTTAATTTCAGTTAGAGACCAGAAGTTTTAAGAGGATGTGTGAGAAACCGTGAGCTTGGGTGAGAGTAAGAAACAAGTAAAACAAATCAATGTGATCATGAAGCTTGTGTAATTTAGCTAGATGTTTAAGATTATGTTGAAAAGATTTAGCAACAATCAACATGTCTGAGCAATAGGAATGTGTCTGGAACATATTCTAATGATATGTAAGAGTGTTTAATGAATAAAAGTGTAGTATAAGTAACTCGAGTGATGTGCAAAGGTGCGACACATATAAGGGTTGTTAGTGTGAATTATAATCGCAAGCGTACGATGGAAAAAGCTCACTTTAGCTGTGCATAACAAACAACCCTAACATCAAATATGGCTGTCAATTTCCTTAGATCTGTAGTTAGTGGACCAAGATAAATTCTACAAAATCCAGATCTATGCAGTTAAAGACATTAAACAACAAATAAAAGCAAGAGTTGCTCTATGCATCCAATAGACAAGACAAGAATATTTTTAAAGAATTTTGTATTTATGACACCTGGGAAGGGAACATAGAAAGATGTTACTAGTCCCCCTCAATGGGATGGGTTCTTGTATGTCCTCAGCACTTCAGATCTAAGATCTCTCTCTCTCTTGATGGTGTAGAAAACCCACACAAAAAATGGAACTCAAAGGGAGCTCACAAGCACAAAGGTAGCAAAATATGACAATGATGGAGGATCAAAGCCAGACCAAAAGTATAGATCCATAGTGATCTTTAGGAAACAAAAGGTAGTGAATGAATGGAAAAATGCTTCTATTTATAACAAAATATTGAGTTAGTCTAGATATTGGTGCATAATTAAAATATTATTAACCAAATCTAGATCCAACTTTTATGGAATATTTTATTATTTTTGTTGGAGGGAAAAAGAATTTGAATTTGGTCAAATCCCTTTATTTGTAAATAATAAATAAATAAATGATTTATTTATTATTCTAGGAGTGTGGTTGAGTAATAATTAAATAAATAACTATTTATTCAATTATTTATAAAATATTTAGTCAAATTTAACAACGAATGTTATTTAAATAATGTTTTAAAAAATTATTCCTAGAAAATAATAAGATAAATAGTGGTTTATCTAATTAATTTTCGTGTTTTGGGTTAAATATGACCAGGAATATTAATTAAACTGCTGTTTAATTAATTATCCCTTGAGGAAAATCAAACAAATAGGGATTTATTCAATATTTCCTCATGCGGTTTCCTATTTATACCATAAACAACTTAATAAATTATGGATTACTAAGTTATTTTTCATAGTGAGAGAAATTTTACTTAGGGTAAAATTGATCTTACATGGTGTACTTTGGTCCATCTAATAGTAATAATTTAAATGACCAAAAATTGGTGTAACAAATTGTCCCCCAGCGTGCGAGCGTTAGGAGCTAATCGTATGATCGAAGTATGTTGTAAGAACTCAATCACCAGACACTGAAGGGGGATTCAGAGAGAGAAATAGCGCTAGAGGAAAATACCCTAAGGAGGAAAGACTTACAAGTGTGACAAGTCTCTTTTATAAGTGAGTATCTATTCTACATGGGGCATGGGAGGCATACCTATGCCCGCCGAGATAACAAAGTACAAAGAATAATGTGTCCAGTAAAAAAGGGACTGAACTATATAGTACATGTTAGCATAAACGTGGGCCAGATAAAGACGTGATAATGGATCCCACATATATACTGTGCCTAGGACAACAACCAGGACTTATAAAATAATATCTGAGTACATGAGATATAAGTACAACCAAAGAGGCCCTATAAAATAGGAAAGGGCTTTGAATATCTGAATGATACATGCAAACAAAAGAGGCGTTGTAAGCGGTTGAGGCTGGAACCATCAAATCTATGGAGCTGCATCCAAGCTTGTAGTAGAGATGTCATCTAGGCACATGGGGGGCTACCTGAAGGGCCACCCCCTCATGAGGTCTGAAACATCTCACACACACCCAGGAATCACCGGTACAATCTGCTGCATCACTGAACCACCAAGTATATGGATATCGATCATACCGTAAGGAGCTGGAGCTGAGAAATAATCAAGTAAAAGGGAAATAAAGAGTCCCTTTGCCTGATCCAAGGCACCAAACAAGAGTAGAAGCTGGAGCCAAGGTAAACTGCCCTCTACACCTGTCTTCTGGAATGAATAAGCTAATGTTGACAAAAGGAGGTCCGCCATAGGTGAGGCAATAAGGGATCCTCAACTAAGGCACGAGAGATAATAGTAGAGTGATTAATAGAATTACACCAAGGATAATGGTGGAATGGGGGGTACTGAGTAGTAGGCTGACAACTTCCCTTGTTAAAGCATAAAGGGCATGGATGACCTGGCAGTAACTTACACACTACTGGAGGGGATAGGGGATAGTATGACTGAAAGGAAAAATGGGTGACACGAGAGAGGATCAAATCAATGAAGGATGGAGGAATATGGTGGGATACAAAGGGATTCGGGATAGACTCCATGAATGTGATGATGACTCAACTTGGATGCTCTAAACAAGGGTGACTAGATGATGCTGCCACACATAACAGGCCTAATGGGGACCATAAAAACATGAGTACAAGATGGTTACTCACGACAAAAATCGACACGAACATGGACAAGTATGAAGGCAAAGTGGTGCCCCAAGAACAACTGTTGCAAGTGAAGAAATTCGATTTTGAGGAGTGGTGAAGTGACCCTTCTTGGAAAAAATGTGTCTGGGTGAAGTATCAAATCATAAAAACCTATAGGATACCCATTTGAGAGCTCAGTGAGTGCTTTCCAACGATGCTGATGGTTTGTTAAATCGATTACGCTTTGGGTGCAACTAGCAAAAGAAAAATCTGGGGTTTCTCTTTAAATAAGGCATTTTCCCTTCAATTTGATTCATTTGCAAGTGTAGATGTGGTGAATGTAGAGAGGAGAAAAGGCCCTAAATCTTGTGGTGATCGTAGCAGACAAACTAACTATTGGAATCGAGATCTATCAATTGCAGGTAAGATGCCTAACCTTACTCTTTCATTTCAGTGGATAAAAAATTCAGTTTAGGCACCCAGAGCTCATGAACAAGCCAGGTCGCACTTTTTGGGGTCTGTTCTGCAACCTGGGTAGCAGGTACTAAGCAGAAAACTACGACCTGTCCCATGAAATGACCTAAAAAGTGCGACCTATTAGAGAAATGGGGTTTCAGTGTTTTTTTTGGCTGAGACCTGGGATTTTTATGGTTGAGGGGCATATGTGCCCCCAAGCAATTATGGTCATGCCAAATGTATTTAGAAAAGGGGAATCTAAGCACATTTTTATGATGTGGTTTTCCATTTGTTTTCGTGATGGTTATGCAGTTTGAGAAAGGGAATGGAGGATTACCAATCTCTTTTGGTACTGCATATATGAAGAAAATGGACTAATTTTTTGGGTTGGTATACATGGTGTCACTATCCCAAAGAGTGGATTTGGAGATAATGAACTGGTGCTCTCCTAGAAAACCCACAGGTTGGTCAACAACAATGTCTAGGGGACTGGGTTGCTGATGTAAAAGAAAGGAAGGATGAGGGGGATCATCCCTAGAGTGATATGAAGTGATATGGGACTCTATAGGTTCTTTGAAATGGGGAATAATAATGGTACTAGAGTCGACACGACCAGATGCACTAGGAGGGTTGTGGAGAATTGCTTCTCCTGGACTCTCAAATATGGGTGCCCCCTTACCCAAACATTGGGTGTCAATGTAATGGCCATAAGGTGTATGTGGTTTGAATGCATGGGTTTGATCTAAGGGGGGATATATAAAGTCAGGGGTGGTGATTACTTCCATAATGTCGTCATCATATTAGAAGATGGGGTGACTGGCGGAAGAAAGACCACCTGACGCAGCGAAGCTACCTGACTCATCATCATGAGAAGTGAAGTTCACATGTCCATCATCACAGGGGGTGACGGAAGAGTAAGTAAATAAGGGATCCAAATATGTTGAGCCCAGGGTGATCGCTGAAGGGGGGTCAAGAGAAACAGAAGGGGAAGTCCTAGAGGGATCTTCCACCGTGGGTCTCATGGATGATGATAGGTAGAGGATAGTGGCCGAAGACTTTGTCATCTCAACATCGAGAGGGGGAATGTCAATGGGAGTAGAGGTATCCTTAGGTTGGCTTGAAGCATACTGCATCAGTATGGGAGAGGCGGACTGGTTCTATTCAGTCTCGTATTTCCGAACTACTTCCAAAGAGGCACGGTAATGCTTAAGGCAGGGAAAAATATGGGTATAATGGCCATGGAGATCACACAAAGCACATGGGTGGTTGGTGTGAACAGTATTAGGGTTCTTGGCTATAGTTGAGGAAGAAACAGAGGCTTCAAGGACCTTAGACTCAAGAAATGCGACATTAACCATGGCTTGATATGAGGCAGCTCAGGACAATGATGGGTGGCATGACCGACAACATCACACAAAGCACATGGGGAGGGGGGGAGGGTGGGTACACTTTGGAGGCTAAGTAGGAGTAGTGGTTTTTTGGGTAGCCTTTTCCTTAAGTGCCTTCTTGCGAGATTTACCCCCCTCACTCGAAGCTTTCGCTACAGGAGTAGGCTCCTATTGAGGTGGTTGTATCGGGGTCAAAGTAGTATAAGGTTTGGGCTGACCAGGCAAGATAGTGGCTGGGGAATCAATGTACCGGACTCGGATCCCTAGGTTCATGTTAGGAAGAGTGAAGGTAGCCATAACAGGTACCGAAAATACTCCAAGAGGGGGAGCTAGAAACGGTATCTGACCAGAGGGGTAATTTCCAAGCGGGACAGCTCCAAGATTATTAAGGCTACGAGGAACCATTCCAGGAGGGTAGATAGGCGCATGGATACCAGCTGTGGATGAGGGGCCTTGAGGAGGGGGTCTTGAAGGCTGAGTCGAGGTTCTAGGAGCAGGTTGTGGAGGGTGGGGCTACTGACTAGTCAGACCAGTCCGTTTGAGGTTAGACTGGGATGATTGCATCATGCAAATGTTTGACGAGCTAGGATCAGATATAGGAGGAGAAAGACTAGGGAAAGAACCAAGAAAATAGGAGTATTTGTAGACTACAAGTGAAACATTGGTCAAAGGTTCGACTATTTGTTTATTGGCCACCTAAGAGATGACAGACTCAGGGGAGGTCTGAGACTTCGGTTCGTAATATGTCAACTGGTAAATGGTGACAATCTTTCCATTATGAGGAAAGCACATCTTATGGTAGACCACAGATGGGACAATAGATATCGCATAAGTAGCTACGACCCAAGAGAATTTTGTAGTCTAAGGGGGCATCAATGACTTCTACGTCAATAGAAACAGTCTTGCCCGCAAGAGTAATAGGACAATTGCAGAACATGCCGAAGGGCTGGGAAGAGTGGCCATCCCACGCTCGAAGAGTGATAGTGGAAGGGGCCTACTCGGGAGATCCGAGTTGCTTCCAAAATGAATCGGACATCACATAGGTGGATGCCCCCTCATTAATGATACAATAGGATACATTGGCATTTTCGATCTTAACGGGGATTTGGAAAGTGACAAAAGTAGGCCAGGGGAGATGCTATGACCGGTCAACATCGAAGACGATCAAACGATCATCTGAAGGATCCACAATGCCTATGGTAGTTAGTAGAGATTTTCATTGTGAAGGGCACGATTGGAGGAGTTCCAGCATTGATATGGAAGCAGGGGATTCTGCCAAATCATCTACTATACTATACGAATGGGAAGCTTTACCAGAAGCAGTGTTTCAGTGTAATGGTCCCTTGGGGATCTTGGTATGAACCTATACCTTAGGCTGAAGGATCTGTAAAGGACCATTAGGTGTCAAAAGAGGCTTTGTGGGACCTGAAGAAGGGGGCTCGAGGGCAGACGTAGTAGGGGGCTTGTTGTACTTACGGGACTGAGTCTGAAGGTTGAGGTCAACGGTAATGGCTTGATCAGAGTTCATCATGAGGATCTCATAATCAGAGGTACCAGATGTAGGAGTTTGAGTGGTCGTCTGACCTTCAGGGGGTTGTTTAGCCACGAATCCTTGCTGGGGGAAAGGATTGGTAAACACAGCCGGCTGGATATGTGCAGCATGGGGAGGAACTGAAGGGGAGGCTTGCTGTCCTCAGGATGTGGCTTGAGCTTCCCACATCTGTCGCATCTGAGGTAAGAGAGGACAATTGTGGGTATAGTGACCATAGACACCACAACAAGAACAAGGTTTGTTCTTATGAACAGGCTTGTCCTACTTGGGCTGAGTGCCCTGTTGCTGGTTAGCAGTGTTATGTGCATTCCCTTGGTGATTATTTCCTAGATTACCTGGGGCATATTGGTTTTTGTTGCCTTTCCTCTTCTTTTTGGAAGTAGGAGGATTAGTCGCGCCCTGCTATGCATACACCTAACCCTAGGGGGGTGGTGGATGTTGTTGTGGAGGTTGAGAAGGGAAGGGAGGCTGAGGTACTATTTCTGGAGGAGCTGGAGCACCAGGCTGCAGATATGGACAATAAGGAGGTTGGGTAACATTGTGGTAAATAGTTTGGGCAAAAGGATAAGGCATGTCATATCCTGGATACATGCTACTGGGAGGGGGAAAAGTCCTGGAGGAGCTGGCCCCTCCCTGAGGGAAACCATAACCCATGGGAGGATGAGTGTATGGATGAGAAAGGGCTCCAATGATATCGTTGGTGGCATGAGATTCCCTCGGTGCATTGGCACCACCGGGTCTAGGGAGATCAAGTAAGACGGTATAAACATAACCAAACTGTGTGTAGATTAGGTCATATTTCAACGCAATCTGGAGAGCAACTTCTTCGGTCTGAGGGAAATGAGATGCAACATATTTTCCAATAGTAGGAAAAAGGGATCTAAGAAGCCAGTCAATGTAGACATGGCCCTCGAAGGTAGGGGCTTGACATAAGCTCTTTCTTCTCCACCATTCCTGGACATGATCAGATAGGCGGGTCGTAGATGATTGACGGAAAGAGGTCAAATGTTCGGTACCAGTGTCATAACGAAGGGGAAGTTGGAAGTAAGAGAGAAAATCCCTGGCAAGAGTCACAAAAGTAGTATGAGAGGAGGAGGCCTGGTCAATATACCACTTGGAAGCTTCTCCGGTAAGCATACGCTAGAACAATCAAAGATGGACAGAATCATCGGTGATGGATTTAGACACACACCACATGTGGAAATATTGAACATGGTTTCTAGGATCTTCTCCAGCAAGACCTTAAAACTTGGGGATGTCGGAAGAGAGCTTGGTTGGCATAGCAGGCCAACTAGGATCATGGTGTATGGGGTCATTAATCAACTAATTAACATTGGGAAGACTGAGGCCTGCCATATAAGGGAGCAAGGGTGCAGCCGGGATAGTTCCTATTGCGGTCCCACTAGTAGTATTCTCAGCATTAGGGTCGGGGCTACCACCAGCGTTAGGTCCTAAACTAGACATGGTGAAGGTGACAGGAGGAGAACCGAGGATAGAAACAGAAGGGGAACTCGATGAACCAAAAGCAGAGTCATAATGGGGACTCAGTGGAGGACGAACTCGAACCCTACGTGGAGGATTAAGTCTCCCTACCAGAAACTGAGGGTGAATTCCAAGAAGTCTCCAAGATAAATGCCTTGGGGGCGCAATGATGGGAAAGACAAACACGAACTACAAAAGGAAGAGAGACCAACAAGGGCAAGGAGGTGCTAGATCAAATGATTACAATGTCTAAACAAGGGTAGAGAGGTGCAGGATCAATTGATTACAATGTTATAGTCTTGGCCTAGAAATGTAAATCAAGCGCTCTTCACTTAGGGTGTGTGTGTATGTGATAAGTGTGTTAATTTTAATTAAACTTAGACATGTGCAGAGAAAAAAGAAAAAAGGTGTTGTATAACTGTAAATAAATCTGTAAATAATAGTGAAGTAAATTGAAATATGACAGAAAATAAACAGCTAATGATGCATCAATTTAAACCCAAGGAGGAGGGCTTCCCAACAACTAGTCTATGGATGGGTAAAATCTAGTCAAAAAACACAATATGGCCAATCGATCTAAATTCAGGAGGGACAAGTATCTAAAGGTCAGATCTGCTGGAAATAGGTGCAGAAAACAACAACAAAACCAGAGGGAAAAGTGCTGCAAATGAGGTGGCGAAAGGATACAACCTAGAGGGAAACGAAGGGGACCCTAGAGGAGGACCAAACAAAATTGAAAGGAGCTGTTTTTTATGGATGAATAACCAATCTGATATGGATCTCAAAGTATAGGATCAGATCATAAAAATGGTTGAGCACACTGAAATCTCAGACAAATTTCTTCAGCAAAACTCCTCCTAAAAAAGTGGAAGCGTAATGAAGCCCTAGGGGGCTTGGTTCCTACTTCGATGATTAAAACAGAGCAAGTACAGGTCCAAAACAAGTGGAGACAGAGGTCAGACAACCTTGAATAGTAATCCACACAAATCCAAAAAAATCACAGAAAAAATCCTGCAAAAAGTACAGGTCGTAGTTTCTGACCTGTTTTCAACACAGGTCATAGTTTTTTGGCAGTTGTTTGCGCCTTGAAGGTTTCGGTCACAGGTTTTGGCCCAAAAAGTACAACCTGCACTTTCGGCACTCTTGGGAGCAGGATTCAGAAAAAATTTGTCGTCTAACATGTGGCTGATACCTGTCACCTACGCAATAGGCCCAGAAACACACAGAAGTTAGAATTTTTACTGTTTTAGGTCTTTTAAAGGTTAAAAACAACATAAAGAAAAGCAAATAAAAAACCTAGAGGTTGAAGTAGTTGGTCATGCAGGGATCTAAAAAACGACAGCGGTCGTAATTAAAAACCCTTGTGGAGTCGCGAGTTGTTAGTGTGAATTCTAATCGCAAGAGCACGGAAAAAGATCACTTTAGCTGTGCATAACAAACAACCCTAACATCAAATATGGCTCTCAATTTCCTTAGATCTGCAGTTATTTAACCAAGATAAATGATAAAAAATCCAGATTTATGTAGTTAAAGACATTAAACAACAAATAAAATCAAGAGTTGCTCCATGCATCCAATAGACAAGACAATAATATTTTTAAAGAATTTTGTATTTATGACACCTGGGAAGGGAACATAGAAAGATGTTACCAATCCCCCTCAATGGGTTGGGTTCTTGTATGTCCTCAATGCTATAGATCTAACATCTCTCTCTCTCTTGATGATGTAGGAAACCCAGACAAAAAATGGAACTCAAAGGGAGCTCACAAGCAAAAAGGTAGCAAAATATGACAATGATGGAGGATCAAAGTCAGACAAAAAGAATAGATGCAGAGTGATCTTTAGGCAACAAAAGGTAGTGAATGAATGGAAAAACCCTTCTATTTATAACAAAATATTGAGTTAGTATAGATATTGGTGCATAATTAAAATATTATCAACCAAATGTAGATCCAACTTTTATGGAATATTTTATTATTTTTGTTGGAGGGAAAAAGAATTTGAATTTGGTCAAATCCCTTTATTTGTAAATAATAAATAAATAAATGATTTATTTATTATTTTAAGAGTGTGGTTGAGTAATAATTAAATAAATAATTATTTATTCAATTATTTATAAATGATTTAGTCAAATTTAAAAAGGAATGTTATTTAAATAATGTTTTAAATAATTATTCCTAGAAAATAATAAGATAAATAGTGGTTTATCTAATTAATTTTCGTGTTTTGGGTTAAATATGACCAGGAATATTAATTAAATTGATTTTTAATTAATTATCCCTTGAGGAAAAGCAAACAAATATGGATTTACTCAATATTTCCTCATGGGGTTTCCTGTTTAGACCATAAACGACTTAATAAATTATGGATTATTAAGTTATTTTTCATAGTGAGAGCAATTTTACTTAAGGTAAAACTGGTCTTACATGGTGTACTTTGGTCCATCTAATAGTAATAGGTTAGATGACCAAAAATTTGTGTAACAAGGGTGAACATACTTAAAAATGAAAGGTTTGACTGTAATAAGACATGAAAAAGGCACTTTCACATGCGAACGACCTTGAAAGTGACACATACGAGAGTGAAGATAACATGAAAATGCCACTTATTAAAGTGAAAACAAGCCAAAACAATAGTCATGAGTGTGAAAGCGACACTTGTGAAAGTGAAAGTGTGCAAAATATGACAGTTCAAAAAACTCACCAAAATAGAAATACAAACACAACTAATGTGAGGGAGGCTATCAACAAAAGTGCACACTAATTGTCGACAAGAGTTGAACATCGCACATGCACTGTCTTGATGGACGATGTTATGTTTGTTTAAGCTTGCATAATGGAAGTGTGCTTTTTTCTTTAGGAAAGTGGTAGGGAACCCACTAAAGAAATTATTTTATAGGAAACCATTTTTCACTAAGGCACGACATCAGATAGCTCTACTTACACAAAAAATATGGTATTCTTTCTTTTTGACTACTTATTTGATTTGACCAAAATGTCAAAAACTCACTCCTTTGTACTTAGTGGTAAGTGAATGCTATAGAATAAAAGCATGGTGCCTACTTCAAAGGAAATTCAAAATGGAATGGTATACCTTTCATTAGTGATAATAAGTAAGATAATTTTGGAAAAAAATAACCATTCATGATTTATCAAACATCTCATTAATCTACCCTTTTCCTAGAACTATTATAACCTTGACATTACTTCAATTAGTTTTCTCACAATTACCAACAAATGAGACCCTTTACTTATCACAAAAAGAGACTTTATATAGAGAATTCTTCACTCTATATCCCTTGAGCTTAAAAAATTCATTGTCACCTAAAACATTTTGAAACACCAAGTGCAAGGCTTGTGTCCCACACTTTTTTCCTTAAAAAAATGAGAAAGAGTCTCTTTTATGAGCAAAATAGATTGTGATTAAGAAGATAACATTTTAATAAATTGTGGTTTATAAATTTAAACTTTTTAATAAATAAAGTAATTTCCTTTTTTTATATCATATTTTTCATAAAAATGGTTTTTTATTAATTATCATGTTACCTAAATTAATAAAATGGACTCCTTTTACCTTTATCCAATCATCTTTCTTTCTAATAAGTTTATTTTTAATAAAAAATTATTTAATTAATTTTTTAATGATATTTTTATTTTTTTATTTTGTCTTATAAAATTTTATTACAATATCTTATATAATTATTTTCTTCTTTCCTATAAAAATGTATTCACTAGATGTCCATCTTTTAAATTATGTGCATAATATACTTGAAAAATTTATTAATAATGCTCCATAAAAACCCATGATTAACCTCTAAATCCTCTAGTTCCTAATTAACCCCCTAAACATACACTAACCCCCTGAAACCTTAGCCCCATTCCCCTAAGCCCTTAAAATCCGAACCCATAACCCCTTAGCCCATAACCCATAAACCCTTAAACAATAACCCCTTATTCCTAAGCCCATAAATTAATTAACCCCTAACTTGACCTAACCCCTTAATTGACTCTAACGAAAATAATCGAATAATATTTCTCCACATCAAGATGATAACATAGGTCAAACACCTCCCGAAAGAATATAAAATACATTTACAATAGAAAGACGATACAATTTACAATACAAAGACATACAGTCTAAAATGCAATATACATATAAAAAATTACAAAAAGAATATACAATACAAAGTAATATACTAAATAACTTACTAATGGATGATATTCATGTCTGCCCTTAGCATGTCCATTGTCTCTATAATTGCTTTTCGCTCATTGTATTAGAATTTTCCTTGGCCTCAAGCCCTTACAATTTCTACAAGGACAATAATATCTTTGATCCTCATGAGCCCTCGATGCCGATCCCATGTATCATTGGTCTCCTTTAGGAATGTTATGTGACTTCTTTTGTCACCAAACTTTTAGTGGTGATTTTGTTCAAAAATTAACTTCGGAATAAGCCTACAACCTTTTAAAACAATCACAACTAATATAGAAACTATGTAAAAGTTATATGATGTTGAGGCCTCTCTCTCTCTCTCTCCCTATATATATATATATATATATATATATATATATATATATATATATAACGGGAAAAACCCATAGTCCCCACTTTTCACTTGCATATAAAAATGCCTTTCTAATTTATCATCCAATACAAATTCTCAATCTAGCCTATTCAATGTTCTGTTTTCTGGACTGGAAATTTAATCAATATATCTAGAATCTTTAATATATTAAATCTGAGATATTTGAGATATTAAATTAAAACTCCTTTGCACACGGAAACCCCACCTTTCAATCCAGATTCCAATGTTTAGGTTTTATGCGGAAGCTTTTTCTTCAAGGGTTATAAGACCCACAATACCTATGATATGCCCTTTTTCTAAAGCCAATACTCAATCTTCACATGCAGAACTCGTCCCTTGCCTTATCTTCTATGGTTATAAAACAAATATCCCATACCATACGCGGAAGCTTCTCTAATAAAACCGATGTTTAATAAAGGTAATAATCTGAACCTCAAATGTGAAGTTTCTCCTTACACAGTGGTTATAAAACCATACACCCAAATCATATTATTTGAGCGGAAGCTGATCTTCCTTTAATTAAAGGTTATCAACCGCAAGACAGCTCCATATGTGAAGTTGATTCTACTTAACATCCTATTATGGTTATAACCCATATGCCTCGAACTTCACATAATAATACCCGGGCCACGATATTTCATTAATATAACTATTACATAAGGTCCACAACATATCAACAATTATATACTCACGGCTTAATTACTTCACATTAACATATGTGACCAAGGTTCTCGTTAACCGCACTTGTTTCAATCTGATGTCGTTCTTTACATAACCCAATGCTGACCCATATCCTTTGCAAGCAAACAAATACCATTCACGTCCACCACAGTTCATCAAAAATTTTATCTCCGGTCTAACCTTTTCGACCTTGGATTAAAACTAAGCGTATATATATAATTCCTTTAGGTCCCACAGTGACTGTACCACTTACCTGGCATCACCAACCATGCAACTTCGTTTAACATCCGACGGTCAACCTGATCTTGCGTTCCAACCCCAATTTCACGCTCAATCCGACGATAGTCGCACTATGAAACTGCATGAGACTTATATAAATGGTTTTCAAAAACCACTTATAGACGCATGTCAATCCACAAGCGATATCACGTTTTTTTCCCAATTCAACTTACTGCTTAAAAATTATGCAAATACCATTCATGGATTCTCCAGGCCGCTTCACGGTTCCACTCCCTCCTTCATGGTTCCGCCAGGGGTTTAAACTCTGCACTACGTTCAATCGCACGCATTCACTTCCAGATTTTTGTCATTGCTCACGGCTTTACCTTTCACATTGATGTTAATTCTCCTGCACCTTTACTAAATACAAGGTCTCTGCATGCTGGTAGCTTTCAACCCCAACTGATTCACATTCTGTTATGTCCCTCGAGGCACGTAGACAGTGCATAACCAACTCTCTAAGCTCAGTTACTATAACACAAATCCATCCTTTATGGATGGTCATAAAACCTCCATGCATGGCTTAAAGTCTAGACTTTGTTCACTATATATACACAACGAACATACAGCCTTCACTGTCTACTAGTTCTTAACCCTCTGCACATTCAATTGAACAGGGTCGATTCCAACCCCCCTCTATATTCAATTTCTGGGGTTTTTAGTCGATTACAAGCTCAATAACATTCAAATGTGACAATTAGTATCGGTTCCTTCCATTTCATATAGAACACCATCTTAAATCCCAACCTTCAGAGTTCCATTCACACAGTAAATCACAGAGACTCAAACATTATCACACAAAAACGAAATCAGTTAAAAATCATGTAAAACTGAATAGATTCTTTCATATATATAAATGAGTCACTTAAAGAACTTCTGGTCTTCGGCCAGATATTCAAATCAATGGCCCCTTTCAACTCACTACTCAATATCTCTCGATCTACAAGTCTCTCCCCTGTCTATGCCTCATAGGCTTACAATTATACGAAATTGATAGTCAATCGATTTAGTTCCTACCATGACTCGACAGAACTCTTGGATTTCCTCAAATCCTATTTTTAGCCTAAATCCCTAACTAAACTGAACTGAATCTTCCTATGCCCAGCTAATCCTTCGAGAGTAGTTACATTTCTCTCCCCAACTGACTAAAATTAATTAAAACCTACTAATCTCATTACAAAAGAATCTAATTCTTTTGAAACTAAAAACCCTAAGTCTAACAAAAGGCATGAAATTTGTTTTGGCCTAATGGCCCTGCATCATATATATATATATTAGAATCATATAATATTATATTAATATTAATATATACTAATTATATATTAATAATAGTATATATAATTATAATATTTATGTTATATTTGTTATAATTAGTTAAACTCAACGGAAAGCGCTTCCGTATTAGACGTTCTCAATGGAAAAGAGCCATTAATGGTGGAATTTAATGTTATACAATGGTTAATTACCATTTGTCAAATATTAGACAACACATTTTCATATTGAAAAAAATGTCGGATATTCAACGGTAAAAGAATTATCGTAGGATATTTGATGACCGTTGAGATTATAAAAATAAATACAAAACATCAAATATTTGACAAGAAAATAAATATTGTCGGATATTCGATAGTTAAAAAACTCTTGTCAAATATTCTAATACCGTAAAGGTTTAGGAAAAAACAAAAAATGTGTTTAACTTCCAACACTTTTTTCCGATTTTATTCGTTTCGTCGGAAGTTCTGCCCAAATGTAGCAGTGCAAGAACATGAGGGGGATCATGAAAAACACAGTGAGCAAGATGAGCCATTTCCAGGATTCGGTCAAAGGCTCAATTTGGAGCTATGATAATTGGGAATTTGGTGCATAAATATATAAAGACATTCAACGCAGCACTAGAATTGCTAGGAGAGGACTCTCGAGAAAAGATTAAGCATTTCAAGATAGATCTTATGATGTTGAAGTAGATAATTTGGATAGTCTGAAACAATATCTTATAGGAGAATATGTATTGATTATCTCATGGGGGTATGTTTCGAATTAGCGATTGCGTTGTCTAGTGTTAAAGAATGACTCAAGTCCCTCACAAGACAACAAGAGGAATACGCTTAGGAGTTGCAAAGTATCCCTCTTCAGGGATTCATTAATAGAGCTTTCAGCTCTATCAGAACACCTAACTGCAATGGAGGAAAAGGGGAAAATGTTTCGTAATGGATCTTATGGGAGACCTCCATATGGGTTTTATAGGTGCGCTAGGACTGAGCAATGATCTGAATACTTAGGAGCGTCCATGTTAAAATTAGAGTAATGTCACATCAACATGGTGGAATTGTTCCTCATATGAGTATGTACACACAAGAGATTATGAGTTGGTACCTGATTGATGAGATGATTCTTGGGAGGATATTCTTAGCGAGGGACATAATATAGTTAGAGCCATGACACATGATCTATGAATTTGGTTTATGGATGCATTGATATCCAGGAATATTTGTTGATGGAAAGTAGAGTCAGTGATTAGATTTGGATCTAAGGGGGAAGTTCACATGTCAGTGGATCTATTGATGGGTATTGGACTCAAAGGTTGATCTGGAATGGAGGCATTGGGATATATATCCTTGATTAGGTCACTACAGTGGCATATTCTGATGATTCAGTGGTTCATATGGGACCCCGATATTGCTACCCAACTACTGTTGACATCCATACTACTATACAATTATGAATTGATTGTGGGAATGCAATCTCGGGGTAGGAGTATTTGTAATATTCTCTTTTTCCGATGTGGTCAACATGTACATATAGTTTTGGTGGCATCCATCTTACAAGAATGGTATTTTCTCGTGGTACTTACCGTGGTGTTTTCCCATTGTATTTAATCATCGTATTTACCCTACTTTTTAAAGAAAAATAATAAAATAAGGACTCTTAGAGAGTCCATCAAGCCTATAAAAAGGGAGAGGAGCAAGGAAATTCGATCATCCTGAGTTTGTCTATATTATTTTGTATTTGTGATAACTTGGCATGGACAGTTGTAGCTTGATCTCAAGATGAAAACCCTGTGGTGATAATTTTCGGGTGGATCCATCTAGGGTTCACAAGTGTGCTTCAACATTTATTTGAGTCATTTAATGAGCAGTCGTGCATGCCATTGGAAAAGGATCCACTATTAATTATATTGGAATGTAATATTCTTCCACTTATTAAGAGAATAAGGTTTCATTTTTCATATCCCTTTATGTTGTAATTTTTTTGTTTTAGGCATATTAATTAGAACACTATAATGTATCAGAAATATTTAATATTGTTTTGTTTGGGATCTTACAAAAAATGTCTTCTTCTTCCAAAATAAAGAGGAAGAAGAACCTCTTTCCAAATCCTATAGAACAAAGAGAAGGAAAGGAAACAAGGGTTTTAAATCTAAGGGAATATCATAAAAGCTCAAGAGGATTGCAAAACAAAAGGCTAGTGGGAAAATTTCCAACATAAGAGTACCTGCGAATACTATCACTATCTCTCTCCTTCACCCAAGGAATTATTAAACAATCTCGAAAAGTTGTTTATACAGTTTGGGGATGGGCTAGAAGAGGTGAACTCTTTGTAAAACATGTAAACCCAACCCCAAAATGCACAATGATGCCCACATTTAATTCCTTTTAGTAAAAAATTATGGCATATGTTAGTTTCTTTAGGAGACGAGTGTATATAAGAAATATTCTTTCATAAGATTCATGTATGTACATATTATACAATTTTAAAAGGTGTGTATATTAAACCACAATCTGTTTTTTAAAGATCTCACCTAAGGGAGAATTTTTTCAAAAGGGAAAAGTAATGTTAAGGCCAAAACATGCATCTAATGATAAGTAGAGAAAAATATGCTATAAGAGGTGCCCCCTAATTTATGATGTTAGAAGGGTATATAATGACCAAAATGAATTATAAAAAATCAATAGAACATTTTCATGTGGGACTAATAAGTATTCTCCAAAGAAAGAACCCAAACAACTCTTCCAAAAATAAACTACGTCAATACAACTCATTTCCTAAGGTGGGTATGCCCATGCTAAGATATGGTAAATCATGGCTACCAAATCAAGTACACTATAGATTCATGAAATATGCAGAAAAGAGTCACAAACATGGTCACAAAAAGAATAAACAGTGTATCCATGTCAAAATATCATAGCCACAAACACTACATAGTGGAGCTATATATTAGCATATAAAGATATCTAGAGAAATGGAATTAAAAAATTGATCCTCCATATATTACCAAAATCATTTGAATAAGATTGAATTGGTATTGTTTGACAACTTAGATAATGACATAAAATATGCTACTGAAATAAAGAGTAACATAACAAAGACGGTGCCACTAGTATAAACTAGTGATACCGTCAATTGATCAAGATGCTATAAAAAACCCTAGGTCTTAAAACCAACCACTAAAGGTACAAATCATCACCATTTGAATAAATGAGTCAAATTTTAACATGGGATAAATCAATTTTTTACTGGTCATTCATGTATATCATTAACAAACATGAGACAATCCACCATTGATGATAATGGGAGTTAAGGTACCTAATAAATTCTAACAAGTGAAAATAAATAAGTTGAGGTTGAACACTTGTAGAATCCATCAATCAAGGGACATTAATGTATTCCTAGTTTCAACATTCAGGGAATATACAACTAACGGAAATAAATCCCATGGTACTACATGAGACTCTATACCTTATTCCTAGATCAAATGAGTTGAAGTTGATGGGAAAATGTTTGATATAATAAGGAAATTGAGGCATCCCCCATAAACTAAAAATGTGTGACGAGAAGGGAAATTACTTGGAAGGACTCAGATGAAAAATTATAAGGACCACAACCAAGTAAGTCTCTTTCATGCACTAAATGAAATGGCACACTCAAGAGACCCTCTATGCAATGACCAATAATGAAAAACATTGACAGGGACGAGGAATTCCACCAACTATGAAAAATGGAATCTAAGATACTACATGAGTCCTAATGTGTAAATAAGGGTGTTAATGAAAAATAGAATGGAAACCACTCAATCAATAACCATGATATTGTTGAGCACAAGGCCACCTATCAATCATGAAAATAAAATTAGGGTGTTACATTAGGTCAAACTCAAAAATATGTGAGACATCTTATCTATGTCTAGAAGTTAGAAAGATCACAAATTCAACTCTCTTGCTTACTAGATTAATCTCTATAATAATATTAACCATGTTGAAGTTCAACAAGAAATTTCAACACCTACACTAGTGTCGGACCAGGAGGTCCAAGCAGCACCTACACTAGTGTGGGACCACGGGTCTTAGCAGCACTACACTGGTGTGGGCTAAATTTGGTGCATGTCTATTTTAGTTATCCCTCAATTAAGATGGACAATAAAATGTAATCTAATCTCAAAATAACTTGTAATAGTTAACTAAATGTTAAACTCAGTTGACTCATGAATTTCGAGTTGAGAGTAACTGGTGAGGCATGCAGTGTAATTATAGTTGTAACAAAGTTCGAAGTGTAGTGGTGCACTAGTAATGCAGGTTGTAATTAGTTTAACTCAGTTAAGTGAGTTAAACTCAATTTTTCTAGTTGTAATTGTTTGATACACTAGTGATAGATCAAGTGAATTAAATATTGTTTAATTCAAAATCAGTGATCTGACATGAAACTGAGGATTTACTATTATTATCTGCATTCATGTCAGTTCTACTGGAGACCCAGTTGAGATCTAGGTGAAAGGGAAGTTGAATATCAATTGTAGGAATATTGGGTTACACCCATGCAACCAAACACCCATTGCATTGCCCATGATCCTTGCGCGGTAAAGGAAGGCCAAAATTCCTATGGAATAGGGATTGCATTCCACATGAATTGCACAAGCAAGGCAGGATGTTAGGAAGCAGAAAATTGGCTAAGTATTGGTCAGTTTTATCGAGGATAGTGTGAGATAGTTAGCTGAGTACAGGAGGGCTCTTGTGAGAATATTTGTATGTAATTGTTTCATGTATCCATGTTGAATACACAATAGAAGATAGTGGGGTTTTGAGCAGCAATATTTCCCGAGCAAATTATTTGTGTTGTGGTTTGATTGATTCTACTTTGCTTCATGTGATTGGAAATTGTGTTTTTAATTCCAGAATTTTTTTGTAGAAGTGATTCAGTATCTAGCCTTATCACATTGTTAGATCGGATTGAATCCATGATATACATGATTGTTGTATAATTTCTACATGGTATTGGAGCATAGGAAATCACAATAGTGGAGGAGGATCTGAGTTTGTGACTAAATATAATTCGAATTTACAAAAGACTTTCTTGGCACTACAACTGATTCAGGATCGAAATGGCTTTCAAAGGCTTAAGATTGGAGTATGCACTCGAGGGCAGCTCTAACTATATTGCTTGGAAGGATAGGATGGAGGCGGTACTCAAAGACAATGGCTTGAATGAATTCATTGAGAATGATGTTCCTAAACCCGTTGTGACAGATGCTGCAAATCTTGATGCATGGAAAAAGAAAGTGGAAAAGGCAAGGAGGATCCTATTGGAGGGCGTACGAGGCCACATTTTCTCAAGTCTCCATGGAAAAGTGACACCATATGCTCTGTGGAAAGCTTTGACGGATCTATTTCAGAGAAGTAGTGACCATAGGAAATTGGCACTGAAAGATAAACTCAGAAAGATTAAGATGGAGAAAGGTGACTCCATGCCAAAATATTTAACAAAGTTTGTCCAATGTTGGGATGATTTGGGGAGCGTTGGAATTACTGTCGCTGATGATGATTTTGTGAGTCTATCTCTCCTAGGACTTCCCAAGAGTTGGCATAATTATCAAGACTCTGTTAATGGAAGAAAAAATATACCAGATTGGGAATGACTGTGGTCGGATTTGGTGTAGGAGGAGTTCAGACAGAATACCAGAGATGGATCTTCATCTAAGAATTAAGATGAAGAAGATTGTGTTTTGGATACCAAGGCAAAGAAGGGGAAAGGAAAGAAATTCCATTCCAAATCTTAGTCCAATTATGGCAAGAAGCATGACATGTCCAGAGTGAAGTGTTTTCATTGTCACAAGCATGGGAATTATGCTACTAACTGTCCGCAAAAGAAGCAGAACAAGAATGCTTCAGGATATGTAGTTGGTGAGGCTTTGGCCTCGCAATTTGAGCTTGACTTCTCATTGATCCCATGCATGGTGTCAAGTGCATTGGGCTCTGTGTGGTATTTGGATAGTGGTGCATCATTTCACATGACGGGAGAAAAGGAAATTTTCATTAGCTTGGAGGAGAAGGATCTCCAGATGCATATCGAAATGGGTGATGACGGGCGGTACAGTGTTACCAAGACTAGTACCATTACCTTCCGTAGACAATTAGGTAAACCTTTTCAATTAAAAGATGTAATACATGTACCAGGTTTGAAGAAAAATTTAGTCTCAGTTTTAATGTTGGAGGATAGAGGCTATGATGTTGTTTTCAATGAAGGAAAAGCTTTCTTGCGACACAAAACGACAGGACAAGGCAAGAATATTTGGATTCAAGTTAAGAATCTCTACAAGATGGATGTAGATGGCTGCAAAACATTGATGGGCAATGCAGACAAAGTGGTGAGCCGGGATGAGGGCGATTTATGGCACAGGAGATTGGGCCATCTTCACCACGGAGCCTTGAAAGTCATGCAACAGATTTCTACGGGTCTTCCCAAGGGTACACTTGCGCAGTCAAACACATGCAAGGGATGTACTATGGGAAAATGTGTAAAGGCCAGCTTTCATGAGAAGGAGAATCGAGCCTTGGGGATCCTTGAGAGAGTTCACACGGACATGTGCGGACCATTCGTTGTTGCTTCGAAAGGAAAACATAAGTACTATGTGATATTTGTTAATGAATTTTCTCGTAAGTGCTGGATCTACTTCATGCAGAAGAAAGATCAGACATTCTCAAATTTTATTTAGTTTAAAGCACTAGTGGAGAAAGACACAGGGAAGCAAGAGAAGGCTCTTAGGAGAAATAATGATGGTGAGTAAATCTCTAACAAATTCAAGAACTTCTGCAACAAAGAAGGAATTCGAAGGGAACTGATAGTGCCTCATAACCCATAGAAAAATGGGGTCACTGGAAGAAAGAACATAACAATTGTGGGTGCAATAAGAGCGATGTTACATGATCAGGGCCTACCGATGCATCTATGGGCAGAGGCATGCAACACTACAATATTTGTGTAGAATCGTTGTCCTCATAGGATACTTGGCATGAGTACACCAGAAGAGGCTTTCACTGGTAAGAAACCTGATGTTTCACATTTTAAGATTTTTGGCTCATCTGTTTATGTGCATGTGACCAAAGACACCAGGAAGAAGCTGGAACCAACAACTGAGATTGGGATTTTTGTGGGGTACACTGAAACTTCCCATAACTATCAGGTGTATTTTCCAAACAACAGAATGATTGTTGTGAGAAAGGATATAAAATTTGATGAGGAGAAAGCCATGCAATTGTCCCTTAAGAGGAAGCTGGATTTTCATGCAGAGGAGGAACTCTTGGTTCCCAAGGATGAGCCTCAAGATGTGGAGCTGCCACATGCAGAGGATCATGGAGTGGCAGAAAACAATCATGAAGAGCCATCCATCAGAAATGGTAGAAGGTGCACCAGTGAAGCTGATAGATTGAGTCTTGATGCTACAAAGAATGTAGGAGCCCCTACTTCATAGCACAGATAGAGACAATCTTGAAACAGGTTTACTGGATACATGGATCTTATGAGAAAATGTATTGTGATTGAACCATATTCCTTTCAGGAGGCAGTGCAACAACCAATTTGGGTTGATGCAATGGTGGAGGAGTATGACTCCATTGTCAAGAATAGTGCATGGGAGATTGTCCTAAGACTGGTCGGGCAAATCAGTGGTTGGATCTAGATGGATCTACAAGGTAAAGTAAGTTGCTAATGGGAGTGTGGAGAAATACAAGGCCAGATTTTTGGCCTGGGGATTCTCACAGATTGAGGGGATAGATTATGATGAGACTTTTGCACCAGTTGCAAGGTACTCTTCCATTAGATCCATCCTTTTACTCTCAGCATCGATCAGGTGGCGGATTCATCAGATGGATGTGAAAACTGCATTTCTTAATGGATTCATTGAGGAATAAGTGTACATAGAGCATCCAGAAGGTTTCGAGATCTTCGACAGTGAGTCGCATGTGTGTCGACTCAAGAGAGCACTATATCGGCTAAAGCAAGAACCTCGTGCTTGGTACACTCGAATTGACAGCTATTTCACCAGACTGGGCTTCACCAAAACTGAAGCTGATGCAAACATGTACCAGATTGTGGTTGAGGGTAAGCTATTGATTATTGTACTTTATGTTGATGACATAATTTTGACTGGTGATGAGAAGCTGATACAATCATGCAAGGAGGATCTTGCAAGGGAGTTCGAAATGAAGGACATGGGACTCCATTATTTCCTTGGTTTGGAAATATGGCAGTGGGATGGTGAAATTTTAGTTTCTAAAAGAAAGTATGCCAAAGAGATACTGTGTAGGTTTCACATGGAGAGCTGCAAACCTATGGACACTCCTCTTCCAGGAAATTAGAGGAAAGAAGATGCTAATTCTGGAGAGGTAGTGGATGCTACTGTCTAGAGGCAGTTAGTTGGTTCACTGATGTATTTAGTGAACACCAAACCAGACATTTGCTACGCAGTTAACCAACTGAGTCAAGCTATGGTTAAGCCTACCAAGCTCTTTTGGAAGGCGGGGAAGCATGTCTTGAGATACCTAAGGGGCACATTAGAGTATGGATTATGGTACAGACGGACAAAGGGAGTGAAGCTTCAAGGCTTCACAGATGTAGATTGGGCAGGCAGTCCATCAGATAGAAAGAGCACATTAGGAGGGATCTTCAACATTGATCAACAACAGTTTCTTTGTACAGCAAGAAGCAACAATCTGTGGCACTCAGTTCAGCGGAAGTAGAGTACATGGAAGAAATTCAAGCTACATGTGAGGCTATCTGTATGAGAAAGATCTTATTTGGTTTGTTTGGTTCTCAAATGGATCCGATAGTGATACATTGTGATAATTAGAATTGCATTAAACTCTCTATTAATCATGCGTTTCATGATAGGTCCAAGCACATAAATATCCGGTACCACCATCTCAGAGATTGTGTGTAGAGGTGAATAATATTACTTCAGTACATTCCCATGGAAGATCAGGATGAAAATATTCTGACGAAGGCACTCACAAGGAGCAAATTCGAATACCATAGAGGCAGGATTGGGGTGAAGGATAATCCCTTTCTTGTTGATAGGGAATGTTGAAGTTCAACAAGAATTCAATACCTACACTAGTGTTGGACAAGGAGGTCCAAGCAGCACCTACACTAGTGTGGAACCACGGGTCTTAGCAGAACCTACAGTGGTGTGGGCTAAAATTGGTGCATGTCTATTTTAGTTATCCCTTAATTAATACAGACAATAAAATGTAATCTAATCTCAAAATAACTTGCAATAGTTAACTGAGTGTGATCAACTCAGTTAACTCAAGAATTTCGAGTTGAGGGTAGTTGGTGAGGCACGCAAAGTAATTCTAGTTGTAACAGAGTTCGAAGTGCAGTGGTGCATTAGTAATGTAGGTTGTAATTAGTTTAACTCAGTTAAGTGAGTTAAACTCAGTTGTGCTAGTTGTAACTGTTTGATACACTAGTGAAAGATCAAGTGAATTAAATATTATTTAATTCACAATCAGTGATCTCACATGCGACTGAGAATTTACTATTATTACTTGCATGCATGTCAGTTCCAATGGAGACCCAGTTGAGATATAGGTGAAAGGGAAGTTGACTATCAGTTGTAGGATTATTGGGTTGCACCCATGCAACCAAACACACATTGGATTTCCCATAATCCTTGCACAATCAAGGAAGGCCAAAATTCCTATGGAATAGGGATTGCATTCCACATGAATTGCGCAAGCAAGGTAGGATGTTAGGAAGCAACGAATTGGCTAAGTATTGGTCAGTTTTATCGAGGACAGCGTGAGACAGTTAGCTGAGTACAGGAGGGCTCTTATGAGAAGAGTTGTATGTAATTGTTTCATGTATCCATGCTGAATAGACAATAGAAGATAGTGGGGTTTTGAGCAGCAAGCTTTCCCCAAGAAATTATCTGTGTTGTGGTTTGATTGATTTTTCTTTGCTTCATGTGATTGGCGATTGTGTTTTTAATTCCGCAATTGATTTGTAGAATTAATTCAATATCTAGCTTTAGCACATTGTTAGATCGGATTGAATCCATAACATACACGCTTGTTATATAATTTCTACAAACCATTTACTCTATTTTTTTTTTCATTTCACTAGTTTCAATCCCACTTCTTCACCCCTATGAGCATCATCCGATGCAATGAGTGCTAAGTGGACTATTCAAAAATCACGAGAAATTAGTCAGTTACGACTACCTCTCATGGAAATGGTCATAGGTGATTGACTTACTTAAAGCAGTTGAGTCCCAAAAATGATATCTAATATAACGCACCGCGGAAACCCTCATACTTAAAATACAAAGAGTAAAAGGAGCTCTTCTTGAATGGTTCATGAGGCACAATACTTGCTAAGGTTTTGCCAATGGGGTAGCAAGCTAAGTGGGCTTGATTGTGGGGAAAACTCCACAGCTAAGTGTACTTGAGCCAAAGGCGTTTTGGGATGGGTGACCTCCCGAGAAGTCTTGGTTACCGGGTGCAAGCCCCGAAAGTGATTGACGCTATGTGATTCATTTCACTAGTTTCAATCCCACTTCTTCACCCCTGTGAGCATTACCCGATGCAATGAGTGCTAAGTGGGCTATTCAAAAATCATGAGAAATTAGTCAGTTACAACTACCTCTCATGGAAATGGTCATAGATGATTGAATTACTTAACCCAGTGGAATCCCAAAAATGATATCTAATATAACGCACTGCGGAAACCCTAATACTTAAAATACAAAGAGTAAAGGGAGCTCTTCTTGAATAGTTCATAAGGCACAATGCTAGCTAAGGTTTTGCAAATGGGGTAGCAAGCTAAATGGACCGCGCTTGAGCCAGAGAAATTTTAGATGCAATGAGTGCTAAATAGATTATCCCAAAAATACTTTCTTTCAACTATTAACCACCAACAACAATAATAATAATAATTTGTTTTATTACATGCCCTTATATATATAATAACATGAAAAGTGAACATTAGCGGTCTTCTCATTAACATCAATTTAAAGTGCATTTGCTCCTTTCCATCGTGCACCGTATCCTATTTTTACATATCATACCAACCATTCAGAGCATGATGGAGGAAACAACACTTCATGTAATGTTATGTTCTCACTTTTCTTTTTCAAGGTTAAAAAAGCTATTTTCTATATCGGAATTGAAATCATTTAAAGAGAAAAATGACTAAAATTTTAATATTTCAACTTACATAGTCTAGTGATTAAAGTAGACATGCATATAAAAGAAAAGATAATTTCCATTCAAACACAGTCCTCGTCTCTTCATCCACCTGTTCAGCGTCTCGTGATGTGGGTCTCACACGTGAGTCAAGTGGAGTGGGTGAAACACGACAATCAATTGTTCCATTTCCGCGTCGATCTTATTATTCCTTGATTTTTGTCCAGTCAAACACAACCGTCGTCTCTTCCCTCACTTATCATGGTCGTTGGTCAACACGATTTTGCAGCGTTCTTCCCATTCCCTGTTCACGTCATTCTTCTCAATCATTTACTTCGGAGTTTTCCCATTCCCTGTTCACGTCATTCTTCTCAATCATTTACTTCGGAGTTTTCTTCTCATGCTCTGTTAATGTCATTCTTCTCACGAGTTGGTTGGAATTTGGACACAAAAAAAATTAAGAAATCTTTCAATAGCAATATTTGAATCATGTTTTTGATAGTCAAAATTTAGAAATCTTTCAATAACAATGTTTGAATCATATTTTTGATAGTGAAAATTTAGAAATCTTCCAATAGCAATATTTGAATCATGTTTTTATAATGAAAATAGATTCAACGTCATCTAAAATCTCTAAAACACTCAAAATACTAAAATTTGATTACTATAACTTAAATTTACAAAAATCGTTATCAAATTTTCATAAAATCTTATCAAAATTTCAATAATTCTCAAAAAACACAATAGTTAAACTAGAGCATTTACTTCGGCTCAAAAAATATAGACACGGAATATAAAAACACTAGAATTTCTATTCAAACACAATCCTCGTCTCTTCCAAGTGCTCCTCGTCTCGTGATGTGGGTCTCACATGTTAATCCCAAGTCTCGGGGTGTCGGTGACACACAACAATCCATCATGTAAAGTTATGTTGCCCATTTTTCATGGTAAGACAGCTATTTTCTATTTCTGAAATGAAATAATCTTAAAGAGATAGTCGTAACTGACTAATGGAAATTAGTCAGTTTGCTGAATAATGGATCTGAGTTTGACGACAAGTAGATTGTTCACTGGGTCTGCAGCTTTCTGCTCGCCTTAAAGAGGTTAATAGATTCTGTGCTCTGGATGGCATATCTGGGTGTGGATATGGATATGGGCGCAGCAAGCTACAGCCGGCCGACATGAGAAAGTTCTAGCAAGCTAGTGTAGTTTCCCAGGCCTCTGAGTTTGACGACAAGTAGATTGTTCACTGGGTCTGCAGCTTTCTGCTCGCCTTAAAGAGGTTAATAGATTCTGTGCTCTGGATGGCATATCTGGGTGTGGATATGGATATGGGCGCAGCAAGTTCAATTTCCGGGTCCGCCATTGAAGAGTATATGTAAGGAACGGAGGCTACAGGGGAAGATTCTGAGCGTTTTAGAGAGATATTGCTCTTTTCTTTGAAGGGTATAAGTTCAGGTTTCATAAATGGCCCGTGAAACCTGCTTAGTTGTGGTATAGCCCCAGCTCTATTGTGCTTTGAATCTTCAAGGGGGGGTGCACAGAAGGCCATTGGGTATCCGAGAAGATTCAATCGTTCCTACCCATCCACTGGGGGATTCATGCTAGCTGGAATACAAAGGATATAGTTGCCATTGGAGAGGCTGAAGCTCAGACTCTTAGTTGAGTAGATAGAATATATCGGTGGTCTAGAACGAGAAGAGAAGTCTCTACAGGACTGGTGCCGCTGCAGGCAATTAACGGAGGTGGTCTCTGTTTCTATCAATGAGCACAAGTCGGATGTTTAGTTTTGAGGATTCCTGGCTATATAAACATCCATCATCTCTGGTATCATCTTCGGATACAAATGAATCTGTAGATGGATGCTCTGGCTGATGGTATGCGTGGTGGTGAGGCCATTGCTGCTATTGCTGCCTCTTTTAGGGATACAGCGGCATTCTGGTTTGGTATTTCCGGCGACCTTCCCGGTCGTTTTTTGACCCTCTTTTTCAGGCTAATTTCAAATTTTGGGTGGTCTGACGTATGATTTGACCGGTCCTCCTTCAGCTTTTATTCTCTAGGCATCTATTTATGGAGGTTAGGTGTTGATATTTGGATCTCCGTAGATGTCCATTTATGGTGTAGGATTTTCTAATATTGTAGATGATATCGTTGTCAGCTTCTGATATTATATAGCTTGCCGTCGATACTATCGCCGACTTTTATTTAAAAAAGGGCCAGAGACGGCTGCCATTAAAGGAAGGTTTGCTAATTGGGATCGGGTTTTGATCTGGAGTACAGACTTTCTACTGTCTGACTTCCTGATATCATTATTATAGTTTTGATATAGACTGGCTATAGTTTTTCTTTGGAAATGGCGGCATTCCCACATTATTACTATTAATCTCCTGACAGATCCTATGTTTCGGGCTGATTTTGGGCCTGTACAGGTGCTATGGGGGCCATTTCCAACGGATACCAGACCATCCTGCTCGAAAATGTTTCGCATGGTCCGCGCATTAACAAAGGTCCGGAAGAGGTTCCATCTGTTCCTGCGATTGATGATTTGAATATTTGCAGCGCTATTACCAGCAATTTGGGGGATAAGATAAACACTAATGAAGATTGCAATAAGAATGCTGCCACGAGGGACGCGGATCAATCACAGCAAAAGGAATTCGAGCTGGATGCTTCAATTATTGCACAGTCCATCTTTGCGCCTCCTGATTTCCATGAGAATCGGCAGGTAAATCCTGGTGGGGGGATTTTGAATGGGCCCAAGGCTGGTTCGTCCAGCAGAGGCAGGCGCAGACAGGGAAAAAATCATCTTGCCCACTACAAGCCTACTACGGATGTCAAACAAGTGATGTTGGATCATGAGGATCTATGTGGGCGGGTCATTAGTTTGCAGAAATGTGCATTAATCGGTCATTGGATGTTTGCCAATGGACAGGAGATAGATATGATAGAATGGGCGGAGAAAGTATGGAGCCCCATGGTGGGATATGCTCCGAAAGTCAGCTTGCTCCTTAATAATTGGTACAACATTCACCTTAAGAACGAAAAAGATGTGGCCTTGATTGTTGACAAGCCATGGGTACGTGGAAAGAGCTTCTTACAACTTCTGCCATGGTACCTTGGTTTTAATCCAATTATGGAAGCCCCTAAGAATAGGACGGTGTGGGTAAAGCTCCCGGGCCTACCGCTAGAGTTCTAGACAGATAAGGCAATAAGGGCCATTGGAAATTCCATAGGATGTACGAAATACATCGACTCTAGCATGCATGATGCCAACGACAAACGCATTTCCTGGTTATTAGTCGAATTGGACTTCTCTGGGGGCTTGCCCGGGGATGTTGATCTCGTTTGGGGTCCGAGAAGACACAGGCAAAGGGTGGATTATTGGGGCATTCCTTTCCGCTGCTTGTTTTGTCACAACACTGGCCATCTGAAGGGCAGCTGCCCCCGGTGGCATTGGGGGCCCCGTCGGGGCAAACAAAGGTCTGTTGCTGCTCAAAGGGAGCTCCCTCCAAATGCACAACGAAATGTCTCCCTTACAGGTATTCCTCCCTTTCTGGCTTCTAGTTTTCATTCATCTGCTAAAGATAGTGCACATTGTGAGGAATTATCTCCACCACACAAGGTTTTTACCCCACCTGATGAATCCGAACTACTTTCGGCGCCATTTGATGCTGAAGACATAAATGTTTTTACTTCCACGGCGAATACCAGTTCGCCCAACCATTTAGAAGCCGAAGCAAACCTTGGATCCACTATCATTATGGAGGATAAAATGCCTTATGTCCCTACTGTTTCTGCTGTCCACCATCAAATCCGCCCCAGCTCTGCACCATTATACACCTCTCCATCCATGCCGCCCCTTGAAAACGCATCCCCTTCCCCCTCCCCACATCATATCGAGAATGTGGTCTTATCGAACTCACTTAATGTCACTACTGCTCTTGTTGAAAACCATCAATCCTGCCCCACCCCTGATCCATTACATCCCTCCCCCTCCATGCCTCCTCCCTCGTCCATGCCTCCCCCCTCTCCTCCCTCTCCACATAACGAGAATGTGGACCTTTCAGACTCCCCAATAAATTCTGTTGGATGTGATATTGAATCCCTATTAAATAACCCAAACCTTGATTTGGCTGCCCTCACAATTTTTGATAACATCCCTAGGGACCCTGATATTGTCATCTCGCCAGCTTCGGGGTGCAATATTACGGTGAGGAAAAAATCAAAACTGCATCCAGACACTTCAGAGGGAGGCCAAAAACAAAATCCCTTTTCCGGGATGAACTTCTTGACCTCAGGGAGGTACCAATTTATTCTGCAGTTGATCTCAGGGTGCTTGGTGCTGGCGACCCGCCTGGGGCCTCCAAATGACATACATTCTCCCCTTCTATATAAGAGGTCCGTTTGCTGCTATGGCAAATTCTGGGGGTCAACACGACCTGGATATCCTCCTCCTGCAGGCGGGCTAGATTTTATATTTGTTTTCTTTTCAGGTGCAAGCGTGCCAATTTTTGGATGAACATAAGATGCAAGCGAGGCTGTTTCCCTCACGTACTCCCTTCCCTGGATGTGTCCCTCGGATGGGGTATATGAGCCGGTTTTTCCACAGGTTTACTCTGGTTCCTAGAATTAAGTAGTGGCATTTTTATGGTGCCAAACTTTTTGATATAATTTGTGGACACATCATAATCTTTTTGCCTTCGTCGGTTTCTTTCTGCCGGTATATATGGGGCATCATATATTGTAACTGATTGCATTTATCTATGCTCTATAATTTGCGCTATTCGTATAGTGCTGCTATGCACTGTATCAACATGTAATATGTACTGTTTTGCATATCTTAATATATAAAACAGCGTTTTTTTCTTTCTGAAAAAAAAAACCTAAAATTTAAAATTATATTTTTAATATTTCAATTTTAAAGAGATAAATAACTAAAATTTAAAATTATATTTTTAATATTTCAACTCATACAGTCAAGTCAAGTGATTAAAGTAGACACTGCATATAAAAAAATTTAAAATTTAAATTTAAATAACTCAAATTTAAAATTATATTTTTAATATTTCAACTCATACAGTCAAGTCAAGCGATTAAAGTAGACACGGCATATCAGAAATTTAAAATTAAAATTTTAATATTTGAACTCATAGGGTCAAGTGATTAAAGCAGAAACGGCATATCAAAAACAGGAGAATTTCCATTCAAACACAATCCTCGTCTATTCCACCAACGGCTCCTCGTCTCGTGATGTGTGGGGCTCACACGTGAATCCCAAGTGTAGGGGTGGGGGTGAAACAGGACAATCCATCGCCTCCATCTTATTATTCGTTGATTTTGGTGCATTCAAACACAATTGTCGTCTCTTCCACTTAAACATTGCCTAAATTATGCTTAAATCAGACTCCTTGCCTAAAAACTTTCCAAAAGGTAGCAGATAAAATATGCCTCTTTTTCCATTTCTTTGTTGTTAGGTCAAAGCTATTTGGACCCTTGTTCTCATTATGTGTTAAACTCATTCTTCTCAATCATTTACATTTGCAGATTTTGTTCACTGAGAAAATGAGTTTTGTTTGATCATTTTAATGAGTTTTGGTACAACATTTTAATTTTGTCTTTTAAACTGAGTTTTGGTGGACCATTTTAATGAGTTTAATAAGTTTTGGTTGATTATTTTAATTTTTGTTTCATAATTTTTTATTTTAATTTTAATTTAAATGGTTAGATTGTCAAAATATCTAATAATAACACTTTAGACTTTTTCATACATTTTAGATTTTTTCATTATTTAAATAATTAGATTGTCATAATCAACCAGAAATTACACTAAATCTAAAATAATTAAATCTAGAATAAATTAAATCTAATTTAAACATATTTTAAAAAATTGAATTTTAAATGTTTCCTCAACAAAATAATTAAATTAAATTGTCAAAAACATCCAAAATTATACTCAATCTTGAGTAAATCAAATCTAATCTAAACCAACTTTTGAAAAAGTTGTCTTTTAGTTTTTAAAAGATTGGATTTTAAATCTCTTAAGGGTCAAAATTATCAAAAAATTACATTCAATCTAGAGTAAATCAAATCTAACCTCAACCAACTTTTGGAAAACTAGACTTTAACTTTTAAAATATTAGATTCTAAGTATTTTCTCATAAAAATAATTAGATTATCAAAATCATAAATTACACCCAAACTAAAATAAATCAAATATAACCTAACCACTTTTGAAAAATTAGATTTTAATTTTTTAAAGATTGAAATTTAAATATTTCCCAGATTAAAAATTACTCTTAAAGTGAATCAAATCTTGACCAACTTTTAAAATTTAGATTTTAAATATTTGTCATGTACGTGCAAAACAAATCCTTCAAAACATACTGTAATGATGTTTCACTAAATTTTAATTTTTAAAATTATGCTTTTTAATATTTATAATTTATTAATTATATTCAAAACATTATAATTTATAATAGGTTTTTACATTATAATTTCAAAAATATTGTAATTTTATACTTCAAATACTAAAACAATATTAACTGTAACATAGGTTTTGATTTGGAATTTTATTTTAAAACCATATAATTTATCAAAACCATGGTTTCAATCTTTTTTTTCTTTTTCTTTTGTTTTTTAATACTATTTTCCATATTGTTGAATTTTTTTTTTAATTTTATAAATAATAATTACAAAATATTTAATTTCAATTTTAGAAAAAATAAATGATTAAAATGAATGCTTTTGAAATGAGATAAAAACCACTCTAGATCTATTTCAATCTTGCAAATCTCTTTTTTTAGTGTAAAATTTGAGGAAAAATTTACAGCTAGAGAGATTTCATCCTCTAGTAGCTTGATAGATCCAAGTTAAGATGGATCTAGGCTTATTATATAATATCTATATTTGTATCTATGTGTCTCTTTTGTATTCCATCTCTCTATCTCACCCCCCAAACATACACACTCTCTTTCCATCTCTCTCTCTCTCTCTCTCTCTCTCTCTCTCTCCTCTCTCCTTCACTCTTTCTCCGCCGCTCCCTTGTCACTCCCCCCCCTCTCTCTACCTTTCTCCTTTTATGTCTTTTTTCTTCCTTCCCTCTCTCTTCCCCTCCAACTCCATCTCTTTCTCCTTCTCTCTTACTTTCTCTCCCACCTCCCTCTGTCTCTCCCCCTATCACTATCTCTCTCCCTCTCCCCTTCTCTCTCTTCCCTCCATCTCAGTGCCTTCCTCTCTCTCTCTCTCTTTTTCCCTTCTCTCCCTATCTTTGTCCGCTCCTATTCGCTCTCTTCCCTCCTCTCCTCTCTCCCTCACTCTCTCTCCACCTCTATCTCTTTATGTCTTTGTTCTTTCCTCCATCTCCCTCCCCTCCAACTCCATCTCTCTCTCTCTCTCTCTCTCTCTCTCTCTCTCACCTCCCTCCCTTTGTCTCCCCCCATCACACACACACTCTCTCTCTCTCCAGCTTTGTTACTATATCCCTCTCTCTCTCCCCCTCCCCCTCTCTTCCCTTCACTTTGCTAGTTGTCATCCCTTAGATACTTAGTTAAGATGGATCCATATTGGTTCTTACTAATACTATTTGTATTATACAAATTTCACATCTTTAAATATAATTCTCATTTTTAATTTTATTAAAATCTTAATTTAATTTCTATGGGAATATTTTTAGTAGTCTTAGGGATTAAGGATTTACATATATCTCAGAACTAATTATAACCTTTTTTTTATCTTAGATTCAATTAAAAAAATGTTATAAAATTAAATTAAATTAAAATATTTTTATTTTGAAATTAGTAACATTGAGCTATACTTAAAAATATATTAATAAAAGAACAATAATAATGTGGACATCCATTTTAACTAAAATATTTCAATCACACACACACACACACACACATATATATATATAGTCTTACTATTTTACATTTTGTTCATTTTTTCAGAAATTTTCAATCAATTTTGTTTACAATTTAGCACAGGTTTGTTGGAGTTGTAAGTTTAAATAATAATATCTTAACTAACCGCATTAAAAATATTAATGTGGTTGATATAGCCTAAGGCTTGATTTGTATGTACCATTGATAAATATATAACAAAAAAGACCTACTTCAACAAAAATATTATTATTAACTATTGCAACAAACAACAACAAAAAACTACTGCAACAAAAATATTATTATTAACTATTGCAACAAACATATTATTATTAACTTTTAGGAAGTCAATTAAAAAAAAAAAAAAAGTCAACAAATCCTCATCCACCTTAAATTAAAATAGGAAGCCTTTGACTAACAATGGAATATTCAATTTAAAAAGCCAAGTGTCTTAAAAAGTAAAAACGATTACAATTTTTTTTTTTTAACTTTTAATTACTTTATTTCCTTATATAAAGCTAATTACATCAATGCATATGTCTATTTAGAATAGGCCTTCCACATTTTTAACTTGATTATCAATAATTATTATGTGGATACTAGATGGAATATTATTATGTGGATGGAAGAGATATAACTACTATGGAATATGCCAGAATATTCGTGGTATTCATAGATCAAGAATTAAATATTTATATCCAATTTAATTATGCTCTTTTTATTAATTTATCTCAAATCATTTATTAAAAAAATATCATATCAACACATGTCATATTGAACAGGTGGTATATATATATATATATATATATATACACACACGTTGTAAGGCATTCTTCTTTGAAAACAACTTCCCTAGCTATCATGGTGTACATGTATGCACCATTAGATCAAATGCTAGACGATTGAAATGTTTTAGACCATTCATCTACAACCTCCTTCATTTAAGCTAACTAACTAACTAACTCTCTAACATCTACGAATCACTCTTCCCGTAGATATGATATACAATCTCTAATACAATAATAGTAATAAAAAGCCATGGATTCATTCCTTGAATTGTTGCAGGTCTCTATTGTGATTCTGAGACTGAGGGTGAGCCACCCTGCGAGCCGAGTCATTTGCACCAAAGATTCAACTAAGATGGAGCATGTGGGTTTCAGTTTTGCACCAAAGATTCACTTGCTATGTACTTTGCAATTAACAATGAACGACAGATGGAAATTGATCAATATCTGTTATTAGATGCCAAAGTTTGTTGGAACCTTCATTTGCTGCATGGTGTCCTTCTAGTTAGTCCTTTGTAAATATTTCTAAGAGAACATATATATTTATAATTTAAGGAATAAAGATGAACAATATGAACTCTCATATAGGGCATCAAAAAAAGGCATATTGTGTTATTAACCAGAGTAATCACAAGTGGGAAAACAACCTCTTACATCTTTTTAATACTACTGAGTTGATAATGAATTACATTAATAGTTTTTTTGTCATATTCTTCTCACATTCACATCACACTCACATCAAGTACAGTTGAGGCACCAGATTGCATCATCCACTTTCATTAAAATGGTCTAGTTTACTCAATAGTAGTCCTTGGATAGGTATTGTTATGCATTTGGAAATTGTAGCAAGCATTATTGTAGAGAGGGTACATTGGGATTGCAAGTTGGCCACCCTCATTCTTGTTTCAAATACATATTCTACACATTGTATTACTTCATTGGGCCTTGGGGGTAGTTCATTGTTATTATTATTTTTTAAATTATTTTTTGTGTAGTTTTGAGTTGGTCAAGTTATAGGTGGTTGGTGGTTTATTGGATTCTCTGAATAGTCAATGTCTTCAACCATGTAGAGGGTTCGTCACCATGTAAACTGTTACAATGGTCTTTGCAATTGTCAATAAAAATCAATGATATATACAAGAATTTCTAATACATATTAGAATTATGGACAACATGAGATGTAAACCCTGTACAGTTGAGAGGGCAATGGATAATACTAAAATAGTCTGTTACTGCTAGTGTGAGTGCAATTCAAAAAATTTCTTTGCAATTTTAGAGATAATTTTCTTTGAGGAAACATTGGAGCTATTGAACATCATCAACTACACTGCACTAGAGTTTCCAATCGAAGTTGCATATTTTACACCAAAAGTTATGAATAATTGGGAGCTAATGTCTCGCTCATTTTCATCTAATATGTGATGATGTCTAAAATTTGTGAGGTTGTGATGAAAATTTAGATTTGGAAAGATAACCATCATATTGTTCATGAATTACTATTATTTTATTTAGCCTATTTGATGTCATCTACTACCCGTATTTTTCAAAATCTATCAAATATTTTCTATTAGAACTTGAAAAACCATCTTTGAAGATTAAGAGGCAATCTATGTTGGAAAGGTTATAGAATCTATCAATTTTGCATAATGTAAGTGATTTCTTGTACCTTGAATGACATTTTGTTTACTAATTTTTATCTTTAATGACTTTTTATATGTCACAATGCTTCTCGAATTTATGCCTTACGACGTTTCCTTTGCAACATCTGGTGCAATTGCTAGTAATAATACTTTAAAATAAAGTTGTAAATTTTGAGATGTATCATGGTATAAGTGTTTTTATGCTTGTCGTGGATTGATTTCTATAAACATTTACCAACCATTTAATTTATATAGATAAATGGTTGTTCCAATGTAAAATTAAGGTGAGAATTTAAATGTTTTATTTATGGTGGACATCTAAAGATTTTAATTTTGTTATTATTATTTTTTAATTTATTATTGTAAATATTATTTCATTATTTTTAAATGTATCCCTAAATAAAAACTCTTGTAAATTCATATATTTATATAACAAATTTATTATTGTTATAATACATGACTAACATTTTCATTAAGATTTAGTTAAGGTGGACCTGGTTGTAACTACCAAAAGGAATTACCTAGTGAGTTCCCTAACATTCTTGGTCTTTACGATGGGATGGATTAAAATACTTGATTCTTATTGGGAAATATCAAGAATTAGTTAAAATGTACTTTTGATGCTTGTAAAACTGGGTTTTTTCGTGGTTTGTTCCGTTTTACCCTTCTCTGTTGGCGGTTCTTGCATCTTACCCGGTCTCTTTGTAACAACGTTATCTCTACATGGGAAGTTGGGGTTTCTTCATGGTTAGTGTTTCTCTCCCAGTTCGAACAGCTACATACTTGGTGGAGGTAAGATATTTCTTTCTGTTTATAGTTACTCTCAGGGTTATTTTTCAAGTTTGATGTCAGAGCTGTGTTGCTACACTTAGTCTGTTAGTTGGGATTTTTTGGTGTCGGGTTCTGGGTAGTTTTGCTAGCCTTTTTCTGCTAAACTTTTCTTGATTTGGACTTTTGTCTGCTTCCTGTCCCGGGTCGCTTTCTGCTCTGTCCTCCGGGTCTTCCGCAGTGACTCTTGGGTCTGGTTATCTTGTCGTTTTCTTTGGTTGGGGGTTGGGGGGTTGGTGGTTTCCGTTATTTGTCATTATGGGTAAGAATAAGGAATATGTGGATGTGGGACCAGAGGCTAAGGACATCTTGTCGGTTTGTGGTTTAGACCCTACTAGCCCCAACCTGACAAAAGTCTCCCTTCCCTCTCGGTCACATGGAATTCTAGGTGGGGAGGAGAAATCTAAGTGGAACCTTGAGGTAGGGATTGCCTCCCTAAAAAATGTTGATATGTCAATTTCACACCGGTCGGTGGAGCAAGCCGATTTTGTCTCTCTTCACAAGCCTCTGGATTTGGGTAGGTCCACAACCTCTACTAGTGCGCCTCTAGTTTATCCCTCTAGCCCTCGGGTTGTTGGTTGGTCCAGTGGTCGCATTTTTTCAGGGGGTTTGGAGGACATCCTAATTGGGGCGGGGGTGAAAGGGAAATCCACTGTTGGTTCTTTCTGTGGTCACAGACCCTTACCTCCATGTGGGGATAAGTTGGATGTACATGTTGTGGATGTCCCTATGTCCTTACAGAATCAGGTTTTAGACCCAAATGCGGTGCTTGGGGTTTCGAGGAACCATGGGTCGACAGACCTCTATAGGCCAAAGTGGGGCTCTTGTGGGGGTTTTGGTAGCTTCCCTCTGGGATTTCTAAGCGGTGGTTTTCAGGGCATTATGGGTGCTTTCAGTGAAAAGGAGGAAGATATCCTACAAAATGGAAACCTCGACTTTTGGACGGAATTCAGCGAGGGTCCATCACGGGCTGGCTCAGAACACAGTCTCGGCCGGTAAGTGTTGGGAATGGATTTGGGTCAATCCGGGAATGATGGCGCTTGGACCAAGGAGGTTTCTTCTAGAGGTGGTGAACGATCGTCCAAGTTTTCTGTGAAGCTCGACGGGCAGAAGGGTGGTAAAAGAAAGAAAGGTAAAGCGATTAAGGAGAGCTTTTAATGCCCAAATCTGATTTTCGTGGTTGATCTACAATTAGATAGCATGATGGAGGCTTATGAATTGATCTTGGTGGGAAGGGTCGGAGGGAATTTTTTCTCTGCGGATTATATCTTGGAATGGATTCAAACTAGCTGGTCGGCGGCCTCTAATAGGGATGTAGAGGTCATTACAATATCAAAAGGATGGTTTATGGTGACTTTAAAAAATGCAGAAACTATGGAATGGGTCCTGGCTCAACAATTGGGTTTTTCCATTGTACCTATTCCCTTCAAATGGTGGACTCCACTTGTCGATGCAAACATAGAGAGGGTGGATGAGATCCCAGTTTGGGTTCGTCTCCCGTCTCTCCCGCCTCATTTTTGGATCTTGGAGGTTTTAAGGGCCATTGGAAACAGTTTGGGTACATTCTTGGAAGCGGACATGTCTTTCTTGGAATCTAGATCCAGGAACATTGCGAGAATTCTGGTCAAGTTGGCCCCAAGGGAAGGTCTGATTGGGAAAATTGTTTTGAACATGGAAGGACACTCTTTTGAACAAGTGATTGAATATGAAAACATTCCCTTCCAGTGCCATAGATGTCACACTCTGGGACATTTGGCCAAAGATTTCTCGTTGGGATTTAAAAAAATTCGCAAGAAAAAAAGTGGCTCCTTCCACCATGATAGATACAGACAAGTGATCCTGGTCTCAGAGGAGCTCACTGAGGAGGACATTAGGGTGTAGGAGGTTACTGTTACTCCGTTGGGGCAGCATGTGGCTATGGCTCGGACTCAGGGGATTGAGGGGACATAACAAGATCCAGTGGTCGAAACTCAGATGGCTGATAACAAAACATATTCTAATGCGGTGGTCCAAATGGAGGTGACGAATATGGTGGTAGAGCAGTCGCTACCTCTCCATGTTGATCCTGCTTTAGATTTAGCAGGTACATACCCTTTCCCATCCTCTCCTATTTTAAACTCTTTTGATATTTTATTCAATATTTCGACTAATCCTAGTCCCTCTAGGCTTTCATCCTCGCCCAATCTATGTGTTAGTAACTTATCTATGGCTATGGACAGTATTATTACCATAATTCCAAACCTATCCATTGACACTGTCCCTTATAATTTGAGACTCAGAGAGAAAAAACTTATTGAGAAGGAAATTATTGGGGGTCTAGGGAAACCACCCAATATCGAGAAATTAAAAAAACTCAAGGGTAGGAAGTCTAACCTTTCTAAAGCCCAGCTCAAGGCCATTATTGACATTGTTGATGGCGGGAAATTATCCCTCAAAGGGCCGCTTAGAGCAGCAAGTTCCCGGAACCTTGTTTCCAAATGATTTTTCTCTCTTTTAAATGTAGGTATTTAGCTAGTGAGCCCAAAAAACTAGCTTTTAAAAACCTTGTTCATTTGCACCATCCAGACATCATCATGCTTCAGGAAGCCTTGGGTATTGGGGCACATACCTCTCAATTTATGTCTTCTTGTCTTCCAAATTGGACCTTTCTGTCTTTCAACATCAGGGGCTGCTCTGGTGGTATTATGACTGGCCTTAAGAACAATTCAGTTAATTTAATCAATTGCTCGACTTTAGAATCATTGATTGGTGTGGAGGCCCACTCCATGGAATTGGGCTCAATTTTTTTGGTGATTAATATTATGGTCCCTGTGCGGAGAGAATTTCTTTTTGGAATAGTCTAAGGAACAAATCCTTTATGAATGGCCCAAACCTGATTGTGTCGGGTGACTTAAAATTTTCCTTGGGCTGTTCTAAAGATTGGTGAACTTGTGCTCAGATTGATCCTTTGGCGGATTATTTCCTAAATATGATGCGGGATGGGTCCCTTTTCGATCCCTCTCTCACTAAAACTACCCCCACTTGGAGGAACAATAGAGTGGGGGAGGCCCACATTGCCAAAAAACTGAACCGGTTCCTTTTAATTGATGACTTTTCAAATAGTCCTTTTGGATTGTGGAAATGGGTGGGCTCTAGTGGGATCTCAGACCATTCCCCTATTCTCTTGGAACTGGTGGTTCCGTTCAAGAAGCCTCCTCCTCCCTTCAAATTCAATAGCGGTTGGCTCAAGGAGGCGGAATATCACCAATTGGTGGTTGATCATTAGAGCTACCGCCTGGTGGATGAGGGCTAATCACATGCCCATGCCTTCATTGATAACATGAAAATATGTAAAAATCCACCATTCAATGGGCCAAATATAAGGCCCAAAAAGATATGGAATCTATTAACATTATCAATGAGTCCTTGGGCTCCTTGTACAGTGATGGGGAAAAGGGTTTTGTGGATGAGGAGGCTCAGAATAAGATCAAAGAGCTGGAAGCTAGAAGGAATAAAACTCTTAATGATAGAGAAGATATTTTTCACTTGAGAAGCAAGGCCATTTGGCTTGCTGCAGGAGATGAAAATACAAAAAAATTTCACAATTACGCCAAGGGGAGGGAAAACACCAATACCATTTGGGAAATCGAAAATTTAGCTGGGATTAAGGTGAAGACTTTCAAATATCTTTCTTCCATGGGGAGAAACCATTTCAAAAGAATTTATACTGCTCAGGAGGGGGTTAACATCAGGGAGGTCATTCAAGTTGCACAACTTTTTCCTCGTTATGCTAACGAAGAAAGCAATAATTTACTCTTGGCCCTTATGGAAAAGGAGGAGTTTGAACATATTTTAAAAGCTATGCAAGCTGACAAAAGCCTTGCGCCTGATGGTTGGACCGTGGAATTCTTTCAACACTTCTTTGACCTAATGGGGGATGCCATTACAAATGTGGTGGAGGAATCTTGGTCACTAGGCCACATACATGACATCATAAAAACTACATTTTTAGCCCTCATTCCAAAAAATGATGCTCCATCCTCATTTGATGACTTTCGTCCTATATCCCTTTGTAATTGTATCTACAAAGTTATTTCTAAAAAAATTTCCAATCGATTAAAGCCTATCCTCTCAAGATCCATATCAAAAGAACAATTTGGCTTCCTAGATGACAGGAAAATTCATGAAGCCATTGGGGTGGCACAAGAGACTCTCCATAGTATTAAACCATCCCACAAAATATGTATGGTTGTAAGGATTGATCTCTCTAAGGCATATGACAGAATCAATTGGTTATACCTTAGACTTATTTTGACCCATCTTGGGTCCTATATTGATTTTATTAATTGGATTATGAGATGTATTACTAATATTTATTTTTTTGTTCTTATTAATGGAGCAACCTCACAATTATTTCCAAATCAAAGAGACTTGAGATAGGGATGTCCATTATCAGCATTATTGTTCCTTCTAGCAGTTGAAGGCCTTAGTCAACTCATTCACTAGGCTAGAAGATCTGGGACCCTTGGGGGTATTGAAGTGGCTTCTAATATAATCATTACTCATCTCCTTTTTGTGGATGAAATTATGTTATTCAGCAGTCGTAACATGTGCAAAGTCAAAAATTTAAAGGAAATCTTGGATCTTTTCATGAAGGAAATTGGCCTAACTATCAATAACCAGAAGTCCTCCCTCGCTCATGAGGGAATCTCCGAAGCTGATCTCTTATGGACTTCTGGCCTCCTTCCCTTTCTACAAGCACCTTTGGGAACATGCATTAAGTACTTAGGCTTTCTTCTTAAGTCGGATTGGTATCGCAAATAGGATTGGTATTGGCTAGTCTCAGAAATGGAAAAAATAATTAATTCATGGAGTCATAAGTGACTTTCTAGAGTGGGAAGATTATTTCTTATAAAAATTGTTTTATTAGCCATCCCAGTCCACTGGATCAGTATAGCATGGGTCCCTATTGGTATTCTCAATAAAATCATAAGAATATGCTACAATTTCCTTTGGTTGGGCAAGGAGGACTAGAAAATTCTTCCGTGGGTGGCATGAGATAAGATTGCAAAACCTAAGGAATGGTGAGGCTAGGGTATTAAGTAAATAAAAAATTTCGCCTTGGCTCTAGCTGCTAAATCTATCTAGAGGATTCTTTCTGAAAATAACCTATAGACCTTTGTGGCCAGAAGAAAATATATTGATCTTGTTCCTCTGGACGATTGGATTAGAACACCGGATAAAGAAAATAAGAGAGTTTCCAACATTTGGAAAGTTACCATTCATGTTTTTGATCTGGTGGGACATGGTCTTGCCTGGAATATTGGTAATGGGGAGCACTGTAGGATTGGACTGGACCCTTGGGTTGGATGTAATGGAAATTATTTTCTCTCGAAGGGCCTTAGGGCTTCTTTGAACTAGAAGGGCCTAATTATGCTTGCCCAGATCAAGGCACCTAGCCAGTCCACCATTTGGGCTTAGGTTTGGTGGAAAGCGGATGAGATTGGACTGGAAAATCAGTGGGTTGATGAATGGCAGTCCTACATACAAGAGCTGGAGAATACCCGAGTGCACTTAAAAGAGTCTCCTGATAGCTTTGTCTGGGTTGATTCAAAATTTGGGATATACTCACCCAAGATTGGATATGCTTATATTATTGCCACTAAGGAGGAAGAGAATAAATAATGGTGGTAAAAGGCTCTATGGGAGCTCATTTTCCCTACAAAATCAAAGTTATTCTTCTGGAACATTTTATTCTAGAAAGTGCCGACATGGGATTCTCTACAAAAGCGCTTCCTCATGGTCACGGGTGGTGTTTTATATGTAATGAGGCAGAGGAAACTATTGACCACTTATTCAACTTTTATCCCTTCACCAGGAAGTTTTGGGAATATACTCTTACAGTCTGTGACGTGGATTTTTTCTGGGTGGGAAATAATTGTAATGAAGCTTGGAAGTCCTAATGGGAGAGATGCAACGATCCATATCACAGATGTCTGCCACAGATTATTTCCTAGGGTATATGGATGTCTAGGAACAAATGTGTTTTCAACGATTCCCCTTCCTCTCCGACACTAGTGGCTGGTGAAAGTGTTGCCATATTCATGGCCTCCTCGTCCATTGCCTCAACTGCTAATCCCAGACATGTGCTAAATGAAATCATTATCCCATATATTCCTTCAGTCTATTTTAATGGAGTGGCTGCTCAGGGGCTATGTAGGGCTGGCATGGTCATTCACAAAAACTCAAACATTTATTTTGCAGCCTCTATCGGTCTTAGCGCAGGGACAAACAACTTTGTAGATCTACAAACCTTAAAACTCTTGTTGTGTTGGCTACTTCACTTGGATATCAACTCGATTCAAATTTTTAGGGACTCATTGAATGTCATAAAATTTTTTAACAACATGTAGAGATGTCAAAATTATTTATTACTCCCTATTCTTGATGAGATTCTATTACTAAAAACACATTTTACCTGGATTTCTGTTTGCCATATTTATAGGGAACATAACCAACATACTGAAATTCTATCTAATATCAGTCTTAGACAAGCTCAGGGCTCGTGGTTAATAGAATAAAAGGATGGTATGGTGGTCCATGTGTCAAACACTAGACCATATTGATGGAGGCCCCCCCTCATCAAGCAGAGTCATATTTTTATTTACTGTTTTATTTCCTCCATCATTGTTATATCTTCTGGAGCTATGTATATAGGTTGCCTTATATTTTTTTACAAACATATATATTTCTTGGATATTTATGGGACTCACTCTTTATATAACACTTTATTATTCTTTTTGTTCTTGCTGGTTTCTTTGTTGTGGAGAGGCTATTTTTTGGATGGTCTTTAGCCATTGTGTTATCTGATGGGTGTTTCTCCTTTTTCGGAGGCCCGAAGTGATGACTTTCTTATGGTTGCTATTATCTTTTACCACTTTAGCAGGTCTTCTGTCTAATATGGTCTCTGAGTGAAGTCCTAATTTTACAACTAGTACCTTCTCACCCATGGGTGTTGGTTGGGTGGTCTTTTTCTCCTTGCTCCCTCTGGGGACAAGGACTTATGGAATGCGACGACATATGCGATGTAACATTTTGTTTCTGATAATAGAAAGTTCAATTTTTTCTTGGGAAAAAAAAAATGCTTGTAAAACTAACTGTAAGGAAGGTATGGGCAAAGGGAAGGAAAGTGGAGTTTCACAAAGGAAAAAAAAAACCTTATATGGAGGAGAAAACTTGAGAATGAATTTGTAGAGACATTGTGATTAAATAATTGGATATGGAGGCAAAAGACTACGAAAAAAAAAGGAAAAAATCTTCAACAAAAGATAAGTGTTCTATGTATTGAGTTCTTAAAATATTGCATGACTAAACTAAGTCAACGTGGTTGTTCTCTTAAAAGATTTTCCTGTCTTTTTTACGCATAAAGATGGGTTAGAAAACACACAACATTGCATATAGAAATAGCGTGAAATGTGTTAGTTCATGAAAAGGATTTAATGAGAATCATGTGCATAAAAGGACAAGTACACAAGCTTCTTGAAAATAATGTGTTATTTTTCTTTTAATATTTTTTTTGAAAAATGAATACATGCATATAGAGAATTTTGTTGTTTCATGGAAAGGATTATATGAGAATCATGTGCATAAAAGGACAACTAGCGAAACTTCTTGAAAAGAATGTGTTATTTTTATTTTAATAATTTTTTTGAAAAATGAATACATGCTTAATGCAAAACAATAATAATTGTTTTGCCAAGTTTTCTTGAGAAATAAACACTTATCTGCATGAAAATAAAAGTTATTGCGTTAGATTTTCTCAGAAAATAAATGCACACAAAAATATTAAAGAAATCATGATATTTTTCATGAAATGAATGTATGTTAACTTTTCTTATGAAAAGAGAGAAAATAAGTTATTTCATTAAATAAAATATTGCCATGAAATTATGAGAGAAAATTAGATGATTAATTTCCTTGGAGATATTAGCATGAATCCCATAGAATATTAATAGGAATATTTGCACAATAATAATATACATTATTTTGGAATTCTTGAAATAAATTTCTATGTTAATTTTTGAAAAGAAAATATTAAAGTGAAATGTCTTTGTGCCATACATTATCAGATTCTTAGAAAAGAGAAACGTTAATTAAATAAACTTTCTTGGAAGGGTTTTCATGAATTTGTATGCATTTATTACCCATATAATTTATTTGAATATTGTAAGGATTTACCCATATTATTTATTTAAATACTGCAAGGATTTGAGTGCAGAAATACTTTCATAGGAATTTTGTGCATGAATTGATGAAAATTAAACATTGTTTTCTTAAAAGATGCACATGAATCTTGTTCATACAAGAACAAGAAAACATGCATTTTTCTTGAAAAGATTAAGTTCATTGAAGGGTCATTGTGGTAAAAAAAACACCTGTTGCATGCACAAAAGGGTAGACATTGTGATACGGAAAAAATATAAAGAAAGTTATTATGTTACTATTTTTGAAAAGATTGTCTGGCTAGATGAATTGTGTTATTTTCTTGATTTAGCTACATAAAATGTTAGGTTAATCTTGTTTTTTTTACCTAGTATTTATGCATAAAATATGATTATCTATGGTAATTTATTGGAAGGGAAGAATGAGAAACTTGTATGTAGAAATATAGAGAAACAATGTTATATTAACTTATTTGTTTACATGAAAACAATAGCTAATGATGGTAGAATTTTAGAGAAGGGAATATGTATCATGCATATTAAAGAAGGGTTATTACGATAAGCTCTTTCATGCATAAATAATATCCATTGTGTTATAGAGATATTTTCTTTTCATGGATCGAAGAAATATTGAGCTATATTTCTTTGCAAAAAATATATGTGATTACTTTTATGCTATCATAACTATTATGTTATTTTATTTTGGAATAAGATCATGTATATGCATGCAAGATTTGTATTAGCTTTCATTCGAAAGAATATACATTTGTATGTGGGAAATCATAGCATGTTATGTTAGCCTACATTGGAAAAGATTCTTTGGGAAAGAAAATGAATTATATGCACAAAGACAATAGCAACAATGTTGGTTCCTTGGAATATATATATGGGTAATGTTGGTATAATCTTTGGAAAAGAAGACATGTATTTGTATGCTTTATTGCGTTAGTTTTATGGAAAGTGAAAAATATTTTTGCATGCTCTATTATGTTATATTTCCTCGAAAAGGAAACATGTGTTTGCATGTTCTATTGTGTTAAGCATTCTTTTGGGAACTATATGCATTTTCATGCATAGGTGTTAGCTTTCTTTACATATTTGCATGCACCAAAAGTAATAGCTGAAGGGTTAGTTATTCTGATAAACTTGATGTAATTTGCATGCACGAAGATCATAACTGGTGTATTAGTTTCCTTTAAAGGGATGTATGGAAAGCTGTAGTGATTTGTCTTGCAATAATGTGTGCTTATGCGAGGGAAATATTAGTTAATGTGGTATTTATTTTATAGAAGTTATTTGATGGTTACATGGTTATAACTAGTGCATATGCAGTGTTTTTAAAGGAAGCATTTCACAATATTTTGGTTGCAATTCATGAATGTACATGAAAAGATGGAGAAGAATCACTAGTATATATTTATGGATTGGTTGATTAATACTTTATGTAATCATGATATCAATGTATGTTGACGACAACAATGGTAGGAACGAATGGTGACTTGTGCAAAGGATAGAATTGTGTTGAACAAGGTGGAAGATAAAGAATTAATGGTTCATGCATATCATTCTCGACTACAAGATGGCCCATTGAAGGAACAACCAAGCCACAAAAATATAAAGATTGAAGATTTGTGGGTAAACGATATCACGATAATTGTAATAGATTTAAGTTAGATATTTTGTATTTAGATGGGATTTCCTTGTAATAGTTTATGAAAATGGTTAAGGGACGGACTCCCTTGTAATCCATTGAGTGAGGGGTGAACACCCTCATGGGTATTTAATAATAAAATTAAACGTTCGCTAGTTCTCACCTTATGAGGTTTCCAGGGTATATCGGTGTCTAATCATGTGGTTTTCTGTTGTGATACTTTTATGTTGTGTATTCCTTGCATGATAAGATGCTTATAATATCAAGTGTGTGATTAACTAATCTAGTTAAAGGAATCATGAAAATGATGCAGAGGTACACCAAAAACTTTATGCCAATATGTAACAATAGTGGTTATTAATGGTTATGTAACTTACTATTCCTCTACTAAAGTTACACTATGTAATGATGAAGATTCTATATAATGGTTAATGAGGAATCGCGATTAGTAATTTGGATAGTTACCTATGGGTAAATTATGTAAAAAAATTCTAACTGCATACATTTTCATGCAAAGTTATCGGGGGTATGTTACAAATGGCATCAAAGTTGAAGGTTGCAACATTGGTGCCTTAGGGAATTTTTAAGGGAAAATGAAATCAGGGTATGTTACTAATGGGAATCAACTTATGTATGAGTCTCACAATCTACATATTGATATATGCAGTAGAATCATTTTGACATGAGATGTCTGATTTATGTTTATAACTACATCAAATGTAGTAAGTAACAAATTCTGCTACAAAACTGTGTTCACAACATTTGAATATCGAGGAGGATAAAGAATAATAAAATCTCTATTACACCTATGAACAATCTTGAACACTCACTGAGGAAAGTGAGTATCAACTACCAACCTTTGCAGATATGAAAGTATTAATGATACATTTAATGAACACGGCCAAAATTACAAGGCACTACTTATAATGAGTGAATACATGAATGTAAAATATGGTCAATGTCTTTGAAGAGGACGATAAAGTGTTTTAAAAGATGTTAAAAATAAACAACGAGTCGAGTAGTGAGACTTGACTGTAATAGCTAGTTGTTGATTGAGTCTTGCCATGGTTGCATTAAGATGGTTGGTAGCATTGATTAATTAGTGTTGCTTGAAAAACTATCAAGAATTTTATTCATGAATTTTATTTATCAAAGCTTATTTTAATTTGTAAACGAGTGATTATGGTAGCACTTCATGTGTTGGTCTGTTGGTAATAATACACTGTGGAAAATTGGAAATGTTGGATTGTTACCCTAACTATTATTGAAATTTACACGTTAACGAATATTTGTATATACCTTTATGCATTTCAGTATTGTATGCATAAAACTAAAATTATTGCAAAAGTGAATACTTATTTATGGATAATGTTGTTCATTAGGGGAATTTTTGAGGTGTAAAATGGGCCTCCTAAGGAAATTATAAAATAATAGTGGAAATAATAAAATAATATTTGATTACATCATCAAATTTTAGAGGGAAAAAAGAGAAAACTACTTTTGCAACTTATCTCCCAAAGTTTTTACTCAAATTTTGAGCGGGAGTACTCGTTGGATGCAAAAATTAATTCCCTATCCAAGGAGTACCCATGTTGCACACTTTCTATGTGTCCTGCTACACGAAAAATGAGAAATATATGAAAAGCGTGCTTGTGATCACGTTTTTTATGTATTTCTCATTTTTCGCATAGCAGGGTCCATCGAAAGTATGCAACATGGGTACTCCTTGGATGAGAAATTAAATTTTGCATCTAGCGAGTACTCCCGCTCGAAATTTGAGTAAAAACTTTGGAAGATAAGTTGAAAATATGAGTTGAAAAAGTAGTTTTATTATTTTATTATTTTTTAATCTTTTTACCCTTTTACTTAAAAAATGGTGAATCATCCCCCATGGTTGACATCATCATCTTGAATCATATTCGTTCTTATAAAGTTTATTTTTTTTGTACATTTTTCTTAGGAGGCCCATTTTAGACCTCAAAATTCCCCTAATGGATGAGATTAAGCAAGAGTAGCTTAATGGAAACAAGAAAACCTGTGAAGGTAAAACACTTTGTAACTCATAAAGTATAATGTTATGATATGCATGATTATGTTATTTGGAATATTACCATGTATACAACCTGTATGTCAGTTAGTTTCTTTTCAATCTAGATATTGTGGACCCATCCTGAGGGTCAATAATAAATGTATGGTGTACATAAATGTTTCTTTTGTTTTAATTATAATATGCATATGGTTTGTTATTTAAATTATTATGGGAAAGAGTGCTAAAAGATAATTTTACATGTGATACAGTTGTGGACATTTGTGAAAGGCCAGGAGGCCTTGGGTTGATGGAAATTTCCTACCCAAAGGTTTTGATGGTTCTTTTCTGGCCGAATTTCCTCTCCCTGGAGATAAGATAATCTCAATAAGGGAAAATATTTGGCCAAGATGGCAAGAGGGGGAAAAGTTTGAGGCAAATTTTTTGATTTGGAGCATGTTGGAGGAAGCCCAAAAATTCCCCATAGACAGGACATTGTTAGAGGAATAGGCGGGACACTACCAAGAGGAATCTTGTATTGGACCTTGTGTGGTCATTGGAATTCTCGAATTGGTTGGAAAATGGAATTCTAGAATGGAGCTAGTATGGTCCCTGTTAGATAACTTTATGGATGCGAAAATGTCTTGATCTCGTTGTGGAAACCAGTTCCAATTGGTTGAGAGGAGCATTATTTTGCCCATTGTGGTTTTCATAGCGGAACAAGTTATTTAATCAATTATGTGTTGTATTAAAATGAATTTTCTATATGATTGTGTAAATATTTTATGTACATCTTGATAGGAAAATAACCTAGTTCTCGAAAATGAATTATTAAAAATATAAGTTAATTTGATACTATTCATTTTATTAATAAAATATTATTATTAAATTTTTTTTTTTAACAATTTCTATTAAAAAATTAATGATATTTTTTTTCAATTTACAACCTTATTTAAGAATATTGATGTAAATTAAGAATGATATTTTTCTGAAAACGATTATTTTGATAATTTAATAATAAAACTCTTTCTTACATACGTCTATATCATACTATCATACAAAAATCATAACACTTAATCTTTTTAAGATATATTTAATTGATTTCATTTAAATTTTCCCACCTCTAAGTTATATATATAAATAATTTGTAAAATGAGTGACTTAATTATCCATATCATTAGATAAGAGTAAAACTATTATGGCATTATATACAACACATATAAAATGAGGATATGCAATCCAATCATTTATTTTTTCTATATTGAATATTTAAGAATATTAAATTTAAACTATATAATTTTTTTAATAAAAATGTTTTAATAATTTATAAATGTTAAATCATTTTATGAAATGATTACTAAGTGGACTATTCAAACAGCATGAGAAATTAGTGAGTTACTACTACCTCTCATGGAAATAGTCATAGATAAATGACTTACTTAAAACACTTGAATCCTAAAAATGATATCTAATATAATACACTGCAGAAACCCCTCATACTAATGTTAAATCTATTTATATATTTAAAATACAATTTAAATAATAAAATCTAAAATCTAAAAAATGCTAGCCAAAAATAAAAACTAAAATGAAAAAAAATAAAACCTTTTTCAAAAATAAATATAATATATAATATTAAAAATTATAAGTGTTTTATTATATTTATTTAAATCAAATTCTAAGATCTAAGACTCCAGATCATGTGTCAAATAAATGGAATTTCTTGGCCAAACCACACATATATATAAAATAAAATGTTGTAGTCTAACTAGACTGTTTTTTGGCCTTGAAAATCATGGAATTCTGGTAAGATTTTAAAGAAAATCTAACAGGTTTTTTTTTAAAATCTAGGTTATAGCTATCAAACCGCCAAACTAAAAACATATATATAATAAAATGTTGTAGTCTAGCTAGGCTATTTTTTTGCCTTGAAAATCATGGAATTCTGGTAAGATTTTAAGAAAACCCGGCAGGGATTTTTTTTAAATCCAGGTTATAGCTATCAAAATTCAATATTTTGGGTGCCCTAGAGGTTTTGGATGGTGCTGAATCCATTTCCACAACCAAAAACATGATTCAAAAAATGATATGCAAGATTTCTTAAACCTTTTTTTGTCGGTATTTCGACCATATGCAAGATTTCTTAAACTTTTTTACTCCAGATTTCGACCATTTTTGGCAATCCGGACAATTCCTCCACCTCCATAGACAAAGATTCCAGCCATACGCAAGATTTCTTAAACCTTTTTTAATCCAGATTCCGACCATTTTTTACAGTCCGGAAAATTCCTCTGCCTCCATAGACAACTCCAAAACGACAAATTCATTTTTGAACATGACTAGCCTTCTAGTTATTTTTATATGGTGCACCATGTCTGACTTTGACACTTCATCAAACAATGCTCTATTATTGATTGTTCCAGCCTTTTTGCACTCTCTATTATTCACCCTCTTTTAGACCTTATTCCACTTTTGTCTTGTTTGGTTAAAGTCGAAACCTCCAGGTAATATAAATAGCAGAAAAAGTTGAAAGAATCCATGTCTTTTACAATTCCCTGTTGATTTTGTAGTCTCTAGTCTGTGGATTGCTCTTAAATCCTCTTCGTAATTCATTTGTTTCGCTACCAAATTCACTTGTTTGTTTATATTATTTTATAGCATCTCTCCACTGGCACATCGAAAAATGAGCTACTCTCTGCTCATGCTTCTCCTCTTTACCTCTATTGCTTCTCCTGCTGCCGATGGTTATCCATCCTTTCAATACTGCACTCCTATTACTTGTGGAAATTCCACCATTAAATATCCCTTCGGGCTATGTGGCCCTCTATATGCTAGCTGTTATGGTGATGATGTGACTTTGGGTGCAGCCGACTATGGTAGTGTGACTTGGGAAGGGATAGTAGTTAGAGACATCGCAAAATCCTCTTACTCTACTGGAACCCTTCAAATCACACCACTTTATATCAATCTACTGGAATTTGACCCTCCTGTTGGATACGATTACTCTAGTAGTTACGATTGGTTGTCAAAAGGTGGATTCTTCAATATTTTTGATGCAGACATGCTCAGAACAATTCTTAACTGTACAGAAAAAATGGCAGACATACCCGGCAATAGCATCAAGAAGTTAGAGTGCACAGAAAACAACAGATCTTGCTTCTTTTACCCTGGGGATGGTTTCCAACTTCTAAATTGCGAGAATTATTGTATAATCGTTCCAACAAACAAAAGTTACAATATTAGCACCGATAAGGATTTCGAAGAACTCCAACAAAGAGGATTCCAAATTAAATGGTATACACACAACCATACTCCAGTAAAGAGGATTCCAAATTGTGATTCTTGTAAAGCTAGTGGGGGAAGATGCTACTCACAATTCTCCTCTTCCTTTTCTCATTACACAGATTGCATTTGTCCTGATGATGATGTCCGCGATGATGATTGCAATGATGGTGAGAATATTTTGTGTTTCGCTGCTGCTTTACGTTATGTCATGTTACATCTATCTATCTCATGCACCTTGTTTTGTACTATTTTTTGCCTGAAGGATATGTAATACAATACGGAAAGAGGTTATCTGCAAAATTCTTGGCAGGTAAATTTCTAATGATCTTTAAAACCGATCAATTTTTATGCTTTCTTGTTTTTCATATTCTAATTACCATTTCAACTTTATTTCCAGCAATATTTCTTACAGTATGTGTTGTGTTTAGCATAGTAGTGGTCTCTTGCATTATGGTTCATAGAGTAATTTGTTGTTGTCAAAGGAGTTCTTGTGAGCAGCAACAGGAGAGAATTTGAGCATTTATGGATCCTATGGATTCAAGACCTCCATCGATTGAAAATTTATTAAATTATTATTCCTCAAAAGCACCTGCAAGATATTATTATAGTCAGAGTATAACTTACACAAACAATTTGGAAAAGAAGCTTGGCAAAGGAGGTTTTGGAACAGTTTATAAAGGAAAACTTCCTAATAGACATCTAATAGCTGTGAAGATTTTAGATGAATCAAAACAGAGTGAGCAACAATTCATTACAAAAGTGGCTATAGTGGGAACGACCTGTCACATTAACTTGGTGCGCCTATTGGGTTATTGTTCTCAGGGATGCAAAAGAGCTTTGGTGTATGAATACATGGTCAATGGTTCTCTAGACAAGTATATCCATGGAGACCAAAAGGATGAGTTGGATTGGAAGCAGTTGTTTTCAATTGCAGTTGGTACAGCTTGCGACATTGCATAGCTACATGAAGACTGTGGAAATCACATCCTGCACTGTGATATAAAGCCCCACAATGTTCTCCTTGATGCTAATTTTTTTCCCAAAGTTGCAGATTTTGGTCTTGCCAAAATATCAGACAGAGAGGAAAGTCACGTCTCTGTGGCTAATAAAGGAACACCAGGCTACGATGCTCCAGAGATGTGGTCAAGGCTATATGGAGTTGTCACCGATAAATCTGATATGTATAGCTATGGTATATTACTTATGGAGATGGTGGGGGAAGGAAGAACATCGATTATAAGTATCTTGAAAGTAGTTCAAGTAAATTCTTCTATGCAGAGTGGGATTTTAAGTAAGTGCAAAAGGGGGAGTTCAAAAATCTAAGAAAAGAGGACATGTTAGAGGAAGACCGAGTCATCGCCAGAAGGTTAAGTTTAGTTGTGCTCTGGTGCATCCTGTTCAAGGGAACTCATCATCCCAGAATGAGCAAAGTTGTTCAAATGCTAGAAGGAGACATTGACATTACCACTCCCCCATTCCCATTTCCTATGGACACACCTTTGCAGTGACCTTCTTCTCACAAATATTCTTCACCTAGTGCTTCGGAGATTGAAATGGTGGATCCCACTAGTAGTAATCACATTGCTGAAGCATCCAGGTAATGTAAATTTCTAAATACTACATAGCATAGTAGAAAAATATACCTGAATATCGAGAGTGAATTTTGAAATTTAAGAAAAAGGAACCTGTCACATGAAGGCCTAGGCATAGCCAAAAGGTTATGTTTAATTGGACTGCGGTGCATTCATTCAAGGCATCTCGTCCTCCTTCAATGAGCAAGGTAGGTTGTCCAAATGTTAAAAGTAGAGGTTGACATTACCACTTCTCCATTCCCATTTCCTGTTGACACACCTTTGCAGTGATCTTCCTCTCACCAATCTTCTTCACCTTATGCTCTGGAGATTCAAATGAAGGATCTCAGCAACACTGAGACTGCTGAAGCCTCCAGGTGATCTAACATGCTACAAAGGATAATGGAAAAACGTTGAATTTTAAATCCAACTGCAAACATCGCAGACTGAGCAGAAGGATGGAAGGACATTGCAGCAGGAGTTAAATTGTTTGTTGTTGTGTGCACTCCACCATGTGTTTAAATTCTGCATTCGAAGACTGAAAAATGAAATTCTTAATTCAATGGTCGTAGCCATACTCCCCTGCAACCATCGTTTTAAAATCTGCCATGCCGATTTAAACCTGCACCTACCGCATTCAAACCACAGTCCTTACCCATGCTCGCTTGAATTTTAAATTGGTTCCACGTCATGTTGTGGAGCCCACCTAATCCACATCACCAACCACAAGCCAATCACGAGGCTACCGCATAGCCTTGGAGTCCAGTCACCAAACTCCAAAGTGGACCCGATAAGGAATTATAAGCTCAATTAACTTTTATCACACGTCCGGATGCTTACGTCAGCAGTCCAAATTTTGGATGCGATAAAAATTATGAAGACGGGTTTAATTTCATGTTTGAAATCAACGATAAAGGTTTAAAGACTTTGGTTATATTTTTTGTTTAATGCCGTAATATGTTTTATTGAAAATTCCTTTGAATTAAGGCATGCATATTTATTTGTTTTAATATACATATATATTATAAACTTGTTAAGTTTATAACATATATATGAAACGTTAGTTTTTTTTTTTTTTTAATAGTTCTGTTATGTTATGTATAAAAGGAAAAATCCCGAAGGCTATATATGCAGAACATATGAATTATGTTGACTGTGTGTATTTAAAATAGAGAGAGAGCAGTGAGACTTTGTGTGTGAAAAAAATAGAGTGTGAAAGAAATGTGTTGCTACATATGCCCGAAGGCAGTGAAACAAAAAAAGAAGACTGTGTGTGTGCATTTTTTTAAGGAGACAGAGAGAAAGTTTTAATGTTGTGTTGTGTAGTAGCATGTATTTTTTTTTGTAAATGCCCGAACAATAGTTCTGTGGCATCTTTGTAATAGAATTTTAATGAAATAGTTATTTTGTTTGCATCTCTATCCATTAACCTCTGTGTTGAAGTTGAGGAATTTTTATTTCCTCCGTTGTTTGGAATAATTCAGAAATTCCAACATGGTACCAGAGCTAGTTCAGGCTCTTTGAAGTTTGTCAAAGAAGCTGAAGGAAGGAGTTATTGAAGCAGTTCTCCAGAAATGTGAAGGTTGAGAAAAGTCCAGGTATTTATCCAAATAGATTTTGAGTTTGTGTTAAGGAGTGCAGTCCTTAGAGACAGATTTTATCTCTCAAGAAGAGAGAAAGTTTGTTGAAGAACACAATCAAGTTTTTTTAAAAAGGGCATAGTTCAGTAAGCTAGCCATGGCAGGAGCCAGCACAAGCACGAGTATAGGAAATACTCAACTCCCATAGTTTAATGGGAAGAACTATGACTATTGGACAATCACAATGAGAGCCCTGTTTTCCTCTAAAGACTTATGGGAGCTAGTTGAAAATAGTCTAGAAGAATCAACAGATGAAAATGCATTTAATGCCTTAACACAGGCAGAGAAGGAATTGTTGAAGAGTAATAGGCAGAAGGACTCAAAATCCCTCTTCTATCTCTATCAAGCAGTGCATGAAAGTGTATTACCAAGGATTGTAGCAGCTAAGAGGTCCAAGGATGCATGGGATACCCTCCAGACAGCCTACCAAGGCATGGAGAAGGTAGAGAAAACAAAGCTTCAATTAATGAGAAGGGATTTTGAAGTCATTTGCATGAAAGAGTCTGATACAATAGACTCATTCTTTACTCTACTGATTGGGTTGGTCACCCAAATGAGATCTCGTGGAAAGACAGTAGAAGAGAGAAGAATAGTGGAGAAAGTATTGAGGAGCTTACCCTTAAGGTTTGATGTGATAGTCACAACCATTGAAGAGACAAAGGATCTCTCAAAGTTTACAGTTGATGAGCTTCATGCATCATTGATGACACATGAACAAAGATTGGGTAGGACAAAAAACTCATCTTTGGAGCATGCCTTCAAGACCCAAATGTCCTTTGGAAGAGGAAGAGGTCAAGGAAAAGGAAAAGGAAGAGGCAGAAGCCAAAATAGAGGAGAAAGAAACAAACCTGCAAATACAAATGGAAGGGGAAGCAATCAAAATCAGAAACAAGGCCAAGGAAATAGCCAGCAAGGTGGACAAAATCAAGCACATGGACAAAGATATGATAAATCCCAAGTCCAATGTCATTATTGTAATAAGTATGGCCATTATGCCAATGAATGTAGGAAGAAACAAAGTGACATGGGTAATAGACCCAGTGCTAATTTTACTAAAGAAAATATCAGTCAAGAGAAGTTGTTTTTAGCATGTAATATGGCTAAAGAAAAGAATGAATATATATGGTTTCTAGATTCATGATGTAGCAACCATATGACTGGAAACATTTCTTCCTTTTTCCATGTTAGATGAAAATTTGAAGTCTCAAGTAACATTGGGGACAGATAGTAAGGTCTCTGTCATGGGAAAAGGCAGAGTAAGTGTCTTGACAAAGAGAGAAGAAAAGAAGAGCATATCTGATATATATTATGTACCAGATATGAAATGTAATTTGTTAAGCATTGGACAGCTCATTCAAAAGGGCTACAATGTATTCTTTGAAGATGATGTTTGCACCATCATGGATAAACCACCGAGCAAGCAATGCATTTCACAAGTGAAGATGACAAGGAACAAAATGTTCCCTCTCACGCCGAGAGAAGATTTGAAGAAAGGAGTTGAAATGGCAATAGTAATACAAGAGACATTCCAAAGAGAAACAAAAGATGAAAATTGGTTATGGCATTTGAGATTTGGACATCTCAACTTTGGAGGTCTGAATTTGTTGCATAGGAAGGGAATGGTAAAAGGATTACCATTGATTGAGAAACCGGACAGCCTATGTGAAGGTTGCATCTTGGGCAAAAAACACAGAGAAAGCTTTCCATCAAGAAAGAGCATAAGGAAAAAAGCACCCTTAGAAATTGTCCATTCAGATTTGTGTGGACCAATGCAAACACCATCACTAGCAAGCAGCCATTATATGTTGACTTTTATTGATGATTACACAAGAAAAAAATGGGTTTATTTCTTGAAATATAAGAGTGAAGTGTTTGGGAAATTCTGCTACTTTAAGGCTATTGTAGCAAAACAAAGTGGGCAGCATATCAAGGTCTTAAGAACTGATAGAGGAGGTGAGTATATCTCCAAATAATTTCTTCATTTTTTGCAGAGAAAATGGGATTCATAAGAAATTTACAGCAAGGTATAGAGTGCAACAAAATGGAGTTGCTGAAAGGAAAAATAGAACCATCATGGACATGGTAAGAAGTATGTTGAAGGCAAAACATTTTCCAAATGAATATTGGGCAAAAGCTGTACATTGTGCAGCATATGTCTTAAATAGATGCCCAACAAAGAGTGTAATGAATAAAGTTCTAGAAGAAGCATGGAGTGGCATAAAACAATTTGTCACCCACATGAGAGTTTTGGTTGTGTGGCTTATGCACACATTCTAGATCAGCTAAGGAAGAAGTTGGACAATAAGGGGGAGAAGTGCATATTTATTAGATACAGTGAAGAATCCAAGGCATAAGGACTGTATAACCCATCCACCAAGAAGGTTGTTATAAGCAGAGATGTGCATTTCATTGAGGAAGAATCTTGGGATGGAAGCATTGAGAAAACAGTGAATGTTAAAAGTTGTTTGTCTCATGATGATGACGAGGAAGAAATGGCTGAAAGGAACACCTCATTAGCAGCACCACCTCCACCAACACAAGGAAAGCAATGGACACCACAAGCAGGTATAAGAACACCCTTGAGAAGTGATGATAGTGCTTCTCCAAGCACACCACAAGGAGCAGATTTGAGTGTTTCTACAAGCACAAGTTTAGCAAGTGAAAGAGGAACCAGATTCAGAAATTTGAATGAAATTTATGAGCAAGAGGCAACAAATGAAGGTATGAACTCTTTATTTGCATTTTATTGTAAAGTATAGGATCCTATTCATTTTGAAGAGGCAGTAAAAGACAAGAAATGGATAGATGCTATGGATGAAGAGATGAATGCCATAGAGAAAAATAAGACATGGGAATTGGTTGATCTTCCAAAAGGTAAGGAATTCATTGCAGTGAAATGGGTCTACATGGCCAAAAGCCATGCTGAAGGTAAGATTGAAAGGCACAAGGCTAGTCTTGTTGTCAAAGGCTACAAGCAACAACAAGGAAGATATTATGAGGAAAAATTTGCACTAGTTGCAAGAATGGAAACAGTAAGAGCAATGTTGTCCATAGCAGCACAACACAAGTGGAAATTTTACCAAATTGATGTGAAATCAACATTCCTAAATGGAGTATTGAAGGAAGAGGTTTATGTTGAAAAACCTCTGGGCTATGAGAAAGAAAGTCAAGAGCACAAAGTTTTCAAATTGAAGAAAGCTCTTTATGGGTTGAAACAAGCACCAAAAGCATGGTACAATAGTATAGATGCATATCTACAGGAAAATGGGTTTAAAAAATGTGAAGGAGAACCCACATTATACATCAAAGAGAAATATGGTAAGATGTTGATTGTTGTTTTATATGTTGATGATGTGATATTCATAGGTAATGATTCTTACCTCATTGAGAATTTTAAGACAACCATGAAAGATGAATTTGAGATGACTGATATGGGATTGCTGAGATACTTCTTAGGAATAGAAGTAAAGCAAAATGAAAATAAATTTTTTTATCTCTCAAGCTAAATATGTGAATGAAGTCTTGGAAAGATTTAACATGCAGGATTTCAAGGTAGAAATTACTCCTATAGTGATGGGATTGAAGTTAAGCAAAGAACATAGCAGCAAGGATTTTGATCCAAGTTTGTACAAGAGCATAGTTGGCAGCCTTATGTATTTGACTGCAACTAGGCTGGATATTATGCATGCTGTAAGTTTAATTTCTAGATTTATGGAAAGGCCAAATGAGACACATTGGCAAGAAGCAAAAGGAATTCTGAGGTATGTGAAAGGAACAAAAAGTATGGTATTTTATACACCACTTCAGAAAATTTTGAATTGATTGGATATACTGACAGTGATTGTGCTAGAAGTATAGATGATAGGAAAAACACCTCTGGATATGTTTTTCATATGGGTTCAAGAGCCATTTCATGGGCTTCTAAGAAACAACCAATTGTGGCTTTATCAATAGCAGAGGCGGAGTATGTGGTAGCTACAGTAGCAGCATGTCAAGAAGTTTGGATGAGAAGAATTTTGAGGAATTTGTGTCATGAGAAGATAAAAGGCACAACAATTTATTGTGATAATAGCTTAGCAATAGCATTGTCAAAGAATTTAGTGTTTCACAAAAGAACAAAACACATTGATGCCAAGTATCACTACATCAGGGAGCTAGTAAAAAATAGAGAAATTGTTTTGCAACATTGCAGAACTGAAGAGAAATTTTCTGATATACTGACAAAACCTTTGGGCAGAAAAGTTCTAATTATTTGAGAAAATGTCTGGGTATCCAAGAGAACCCTACAATTGAATTTAAGGGGGAGTGTTGAATTTTAAATCCAACTGCAAACAGCGTAGACTGAGTAGAAGGATGGCAGGACGCTGCAGTAGGAGTTAAATTGTTTGTTGTTGTGTGCACTCCACCGTGCATTTAAATTCTTCATTCAAAGACTGAAAAACCAAATTCTTAATTCAATAACCGTAGCCATACTCCCCTGCAACCACCGTTTTAAAATCTGCCATGCCGCTTTAAAACTGCACCTACCGCATTAAAACCACAATCCTTACCCATTCTCGTTCGAAGCTTAAATTGGGTCCACGTCATGCTGTGGAGCCCACCTAATCCACATCACCAACTGCAAGCCAATCACGAGGCTATCCCATAGCCTTGGAGTCCAGTCACCCAACTCCAAAATGGACCCGATAAGGAATTATAAGCTCAATTAACTTTTATCACACGTCTGGATGCTTACGTCAGCAGTCCAAATTTTGGATGCGATAAAAATTATGAAGACAGGTTTAATTTCATGTTTGAAATCTGCAATAAAAGTTTAAAGACTTTGGTTATATATTTTGTTTAAAGCTGCAATATGTTTTATTGAAAAGTCCTTTGGCTTAAGGCACGTATATGTATTTGTTTTAAAATAGATATATATTATAAACTTGTTAAGTTTATAATATATATATGAAACGTTAGTTTGTTTTTAATTTTTTTTAATAGTTCTGTTATGTTATGTATAAAAGGAAAAAGCCCGAAGGCTGTATATGCAAAACATATGAATTATGTTTACTGTGTGTATTAAAAACACAGAGAGAGCAGTGAGACTCTGCATGTGAAAAAAACAGAGTGTGAAAGCAGTGTGTTGCTGCATATGCTCTAAGGCAGTGAAACAAAAAAGAAGACTGTGTGTGCATTTTTTTTTAAGAAGATAGAGAGAAAGTTTTAACACTGTGTTGTGTAACAACTTGTATTTTTTTTGTAAATTCCAAAACAACAGTTCTATGGCATCTTTGTAATAGACTTTTAATGAAATAGTTATTTTGTGTGCATCTCTATCCATTAATGTCTGTGTTGAAGTTGAGGAATTTTTATTTCCTATATTGTTTATAATCATTCAGAAATTCCAACAAAAAATATACCTCAACAAAAAGTATAGATAAGTTTTCAATGGATTTTATTCAGCATAGTGTTATTTGTATAGGATTTTTCTTTATTATCTTGAAAATATTTTTAAAAAGTGCGTACAAGAGCACTCTTCAATTTAAAAATTGTGTGGAAGACAGTTTCCAATGCAGTAAAAAAAGCAGTTTTCAATTAAAGAGCAGTTTTCAATTGAATCCTTTCAACAAGGTGTTATTTGAATTTTGTATAGCTTAAAAAAATTGAAAAATGTGTGTACAAGATATAGTTGTATCGTTCAACACCTCGATACCTTTTAGTGTATTTATTAAATTCCCGAGAACAAACTGCTACAGTTTATGGTATATTCGATAGTTTCTAACAAGCCTATAATACCCAACCTTTTATGCCTGTGCCAAGTTTTTCATGATGTATGATACAATATTTACTGTTTAATTATCTTTCAAGGTGAAGTGCCACATTTTCAAATTATATACGGTAAAATTGATTTCGGTCATTTTGAGATTCTATATTTGAAAACTGATTTAGGTCATTCAAAATTTGGAATTTTTATATTTTAAAAATATAATTTGCATGGTTAGCATCCTAGATCTAGCTTAATTTATATTTATCATCCCAGAAGTATCAAATTCCTCTAGGTACAAAAGTTCTTTTTTATTTTTGGAGTGTATATTTTGAGGAAAGATTTGTACCTCTACGGATTTTATCCCTCTTGGTCCATGATAGATCCCGAATTAGATGGATCTAGGTTGGTGATTTGATCCGTCTTGGTCCATGATAGATCCAGAATTAGATGGATCTAGGGTCGTTCGAGTTGATGGCAACAATGACACATTTTTAGATTATCATTATTATGTATGTGCTTGAGATAAACTTCATACTTTGACATTTACTTTATTTTTTCTTTGTTTGATGTGACTATATCAATTCTCTTCTTTAAGTTTGTTTTTGTTGCTTTCCTTGACTAAGCTTGGATGCTTTGAGTGGTTTATGTGTTTATGTGTTTGAATTTGGATTGTAATGTTTGTGAATGTTACAATTGTTGTGTTATATTTTTATATGTGCATGTAGTTGTCTCTTAGTAATATATTTCTATACGTGTATGTAATTGTCTATTAGTAATATATTTCTATACATGTATGTAATTGTCTGTTAGTTTGTTAGTAATATATTCTATACGTGTATGTAATTGTCTATTAGTAATTGGTTGGTGATGAATAAGGAAGACACTCTTATCAATATTTTGCAAGAGGATTGATATTGCAGATCTATTTCACTTAATTTTAGGTATCACAACTTTTGACATTTAATAATTCTTAATAGTGTACGTCAAGGTATTACTAAATATAACTAGAAGAGAAATTTCAAGAACTTGAACAACAATTTTAATAATTTACTCCATCAAGATTACTCTTGAAATCATTTGTTTCATTGCTAATGTTTGAAATAATTTATTTCCTTTAAAATATTTTTATGATTTTTTTTTTATCTATAGTTTTCTTTGCAAAATTCAATAAATAATGTAATTTTCAATTTTCTTTAATGAGTAGTGAGATTTACATAATATTTACATTATATGTTAGATTTTCCATATTTTCATATTGATTATATGAAAAGGATACTTCACACAGTAAACCATTCAATTCTTTAACTCAAACCTTTGTAGTAAACATCACATCTTGTCTTTCTTGCTCTCCAATATTAATAGGTTGAATTACTATAACACAAAAACCAATTCACATTGTGAATCATTTTTTTGTGTTTACACTAAAATTAATGCACATTTTTAATCCAACCACTTTAAGTTAATGTATCATCATACGTTGAGTTACATCAAATCATAAATCATCCTGTGCTCTAAAATCAATGCATCTAATGCATGCAATCAACTAAGAGTAGAAAACATCTACACTGAAATCAATGAGTCTAATGCAATAAATCAAATAAGATTAGAAATCAACATCTACACTAAAATCAATGCATCTAGTCCAAACAATCAAATAGGATTAGAAACTACACTGAAACCAATACATCTAGTGTAAGCAATCAAATATCATTAGAAAGTCACATCTACACTGAAATCAATCCATCTAGTGAAAGCAATCAAATGGGATTATAAATTAGCATTTATAATGAATTCAACGCATTTAGTGCAATAAATCTTATTCCCTCTATCCCCCTCCATCTATCTCTATATCTCCCTCCATCTCTCCTTCTTTGTCTATGTTTCTTACCCCAAAATATACACACACTCTCTCAATCTCTTCCTTTTCACTCCCCCCTCTCCCTCTCTCCACGTTTCTAATTGTATATATTTCTTCTTCCCTCCCTCTCTCCCCTTCCAAATCCATCGCTTTGTCTTCCCTCTCTCCTCCTCTCTATCCCTCCCTATCTCCTCCTCCTTTCCAAGTCCTTTCTCTCTCAGCTCCCTCTCTCTCCCCCCATCTCTCTCTCTCTTTCCAACCCTATCACTATCTCCCTCTCTCTCTCCCTCTTTCCCCCCTCCATCTTTGTGTCTCACTCTCTCTCTCTTACCCTTCTCTCCCTCTCTCACTCCTCTCCTTCTCTCTCTCTTAATTCCTTCTCTCCCCTCTCCTTCAATTTATCTCCTTCAATGCAAGAAATCAAATAGGATTAGAAATCACCATATACACTTAAATCAATTAATCAAGTTCAAGAATTCTTCTTCCCTCTCTCCCCCCTCCATCTATATCTATATTTCCCTCCATATCTCCTTCTTTGTCTCTCTATCTCACCCCCCTACTCACACACACTTTCTCTCTCCATATCTATCTATCTATCCCTCTTTATCTATCTCTTCGTCCCTCTCTTCACCTTCCATCTATATATCTATCTCTCTATGTCTCTCTTTTGTCTCTCTATATCAACCCAAAACATACACACTCTTTCTCCATATTTATATATCTCTCCCTCCTTATTCCTCTCCCTCTCTTCCCCTTCTCTCCCTCTCTCCCCCCTTCTATCTATCTTCCCTCTTCCTCTCCTCACTCCCTCTCTCTCTCCACCTTTATCTCTCTATGTATTTATTCTTACCTCCCTCCTTCTATATCTAGAGCTCCCTCCATCTCTCCTTCCTTCTCTTTCTGTCTCACCGCCCCTTCCCAAACACACATGCTTTCTCCCTCCATATCTATCTATCTCTTCCCCTCTCTATCAATTTCTTCTTCCCTATCTTCACCTTCCACACACACACACACACACACATATATATATATATATCTCTCTCTCTCTTTGTTTCTCTTTTGTCTCTCTATATCACCCCCAAAACATACACACTCTTTCTCCATATTTATCTATGTGTGTGCGTGTGTGTGTGTGTCTCCCTGACTATCTCTCTTCCCTCCTACTCTCCTCTCTCCCCCTATCTCCATCTCCCTTATAACTCACTCACTCTCTCTGCACCTTTCTCTCTCGGTGTCTTTCTTCTTACGTCCCTCTTTCTCTCCCTTCCTTTTTCCTTCTCTTTCTCCCATTCTCTCCTGCCTCCCTTTGGCTCTTCCCCTTATCTCTCTCTATGTCTCTCTCTTCACCTTCCAACTTTGTCACTATCTCTCCTCCTCCCCCCTCTTCTCTCTATCTCTCTATCTCACCCCAAACATATACACTCTCTCTCCATCTCTCCCTTGTCACTCCCTCCCTCTCTCTCTCTTTCAACTTTTCTCTCTATATGTGATTCTTCTCCCCTCCCTCTTTTTCCTTCCAACTTAGTTTCTATATCCATTTCTCTCTCCTCCTTTCTCTGAATTCTTCTCTCATCTTACCCATCTCTCTCTTTCTCTCCCTTCCTTTCACTCCCTCTATCTCTCCACCTCTATCACTTTGTCTTTGTTATATATATATATATATAACAAATTTAATATTGTATTTATCCTAAAATCTTCAATTTATAATATTAATATTAATATTATATTTAATTATGTCCATGGGGTCTTGGATAGATGGTGCCCTTCTAGGTGGGGTGACAAGTTGGACATGTTGAAGATGTAGTTAAAAAAATAAAAAATAGATTTAATGATATTTTTTACATGGAATGATAACAATTTTTTCAAATATTGCAACTTTAACGTGGAAATATTTATGTCTTTAGAGATTTTAATATATCCATAAGATACGATTTTCCTTTTAAATATTTATTTTACAAATACTTAATTAAAAGAAATATTAAAATATTTTAAAGCAATAATTTTTATTCAATGTGTTTAATTAACCTTTTTACTTTATTTTATGAAATGATATTGAATTTAGTAAAGAACTGCTAAAAATTTTACTTGATTTTAAATTTTAATGTGGCAGTTTTCTTTTTGAAGATAAATTTAAAATCCATTGAAATTTAATGTATATGATAAAATAACTATTAAACTCATAAGATAATTATTTGTTGACTTTAGTCCACTCAAACACAATCGTCCTCTCTTCCATGACTTCTCTGCTTCCTGGGCCATCACTTCTTGCAGCCTTCTTATCTCTCTCTTCGTCCCTCTCTTCACCTTCCATCTATATATCTATCTCTCTATTTCTCTCTTTTGTCTCTCTATATCACCCCAAAACATACACACTCTTTCTCCATATTTATATATCTCTCCCTCCTTATTCCTATCCCTCTCTTCCCCTTCTCTCCCCCTCTCCCCCCTTCTATCTCTCTTCCCTCTTCCTCTCCTCACTCCCTCTCTCTCTCTCCACCTTTATCTCTCTATGTATTTATTCTTACCTCCCTCCTTCTATATCTAGATGTCCCTCCATCTCTCCTTCTTTCTCTCTCTATCTCACCGCCCCTTCCCAAACACACATGCTTTCTCCCTCTATATCTATCTATCTCTTCCTCTCTCTATCTATTTCTTCTTCCCTATGTTCGCCTTCCATATATATATATATATCTATCTCTCTTTGTTTCTCTTTTGTCTCTCTATATCACCCCCAAAACATACACACTCTTTCTCCATATTTATCTTTGTGTGTGAGTGTGTGTGTGTGTCTCCCTGACTGTCTCTTTTCCCTCCTACTCTCCTCTCTCCCCCTATCTCCATATCCCTTATAACTCACTCACTCTCTCTGCACCTTTCTCTCTTGGTGTCTTTCTTCTTACGTCCCTCTTTCTCTCCCTTCCTTTTTCCTTCTCTTTCTCCCTTTCTCTCCTGCCTCCCTTTGGCTCTTCCCCTCATCTCTCTCTATGTCTCTCTCTTCACCTTCCAACTTTGTCACTATCTCTCCTTCTCCCCCCTCTTCTCTCTATCTCTCCTTATTTATCTCTCTATCTCACCCCAAACATATACACTCTCTCTCCATCTCTCCCTTGTCACTCCCTCCCTCTGTCTCTCTTTCCACTTTTCTCTCTATATGTGATTCTTCTTCCCTCCCTCTCTTTCCTTCCGACTTAGTTTCTATATCCCTTTCTCTCTCCTCCTTTCTCTCAATTCTTCTCTCATCTTACCCATCTCTCTCTTTCTCTCCGTTCCTTTCAGTCCCTCTATCTCTCCACCTCTATCATTTTGTCTTTGTTATTCCTTCCCATATATATAGATATATATATATATATATATATATATATATATATATATATATATATATATATATAACAAATTTAATATTGTATTAATCCTAAGATCTTCAATTTATAATATTAATATTAATATTATATTTAATTATGTCCATGGGGTCTTGGATAGATGGTACCCTTCCAGATGGGGTGACATGTTGGACATGTTGAAGATGTAGTTAAAAAAAAAAAAAATAGATTTAATGATATTTTTTACATGGAATGATAACAATTTTTTCAAATATTGCAACTTTGACGTGGAAATATTTATGTCTTTAGAGATTTTAATATATCCATAAAATACGATTTTCCTTTTAAATATTTATTTTACAAATACTTAATTAAAAGAAATATTAAAATATTTTGGAGCAATAATTTTTATTCATGTGTTTAATTAACCTTTTTACTTTATTTTATGAAATGATATTGAGTTTAGTAAAAAGTAAAAACTGCTAAAAATTTTACTTGATTTAAAATTTTAATGTGGTAATTTTCTTTTTAAAGATAAATTTAAAATCCATTGAAATTTAATGTATATGATAAAATAACTATTAAACTCATAAAATAATTATTTGTTGACTTTAGTCCACTCAAACACAATAGTCCTCTCTTCCATGACTTCTCCACTTCCTAGGCCATGTCGATTTTATTATTTGTTGATTTTAGTCCACTCGTCGTCTCTTCGTAGGCCATCACTTACGGAAACCAATATTTCCACTGCTATCGGCCCATTAATGCGGTGGCAGATACACTGCTCACCGTTAGATTTAAAATTGTTTAAATCTAATGGTTGACAACGTATCTACCACCGCATTAATGGGCCGATAGCAGTGGAAATAAGCTTCACCATCACTTACCATTCCGTATTCACGTCATTCTTCTCAATCATTTACTTTTGCTCACAAATTTTGTCTCTCTCAACGATAAAATGGGTTTTCACTTAATTACCATTCCGTGTTCACGTCATTCTTCTCAATCATTTACTTTTTCTCACAAATTTTGTCTCCCTCAACCGATAAAATGGGTTTTCACTTAATGTTTGCATTTTTTTTATTTTGTTTGAATTTCATTTTTTAACTTTTCTATTAGTTATTTGTGTTTCTCTTGACTCATAAAATGGGTTTTCACTTAATGTTTTGATTTTTGTATTTTGTTTGAATTTCATTTTTTAACTTTTCTATTAGTTAAGTAAGGTAATTGTTAAAAATCATTAATTTTTTTAAATTAAATTGTGAAAATCATTTAAAAATTACATTATTTTTAATTAAAGTTATTATTTATATTTTTAAATTTTATTATATAATATCTCTTCAATATTGAGATAATACGATTTAAATTGAAATTATAGTTGTTATAGTATTGGTCTCATTAAGTCACTCAAAATTGACACATATATAATCAATATTTAAATAAAAATATATAATATTAAGTGCAAATATCTTTTAATTTATATCCAAAATTTACTAGGCACACAACTATCCATAAACAATGTTTTAAATATCAAGAGTACAAGATATCTTGTCTCAACTTGAAAATAAATAAAACTATTAGTTGTCTCAAAATGGTCTAATCCACCAGTACAAGGTTCTCATCACTTCAACCCCCACTGAACTGAATTGGAACCAAGTATCCCAATGCACATTCATATCTGCACATATAAAAAATTGACTCTATGTCAGCCATAACTGATGTGTTATTCAAAAATTCAACCCATTATGTTCAATAAATCACACCCAACCCATTAAATTTACATTAAAATAGATCAAAGCACAAGGATTAACCATAGCAAATTCTCAGTCATTGGATCACATCCAAATCAACCCAAAACACACATTCAAAATTGAGAGATTGCAATCCATGTCGATAGTGGTTTATTGATGGCATCATGATAAATGAGATTGTTTGGAGGATGTTGCTATGTTTCTCATGGTTATATATTTATCTAACATTGTCCATTGCAAGAGCTATTAGAGGTTGAGGAGAAGTGCATTGACTTTGTATGACTTACATTATTCTCCATAGTCTTGTATCAGTTGCATGTAGTTGATTTTTTCTAATTGATGGTTTCTTTGAGCATTCATGAAAAAATACATTGTGTATGTAATTAGTGAGAGAGATCAACATGCATTAGTTCCAGTGATTAGAAGTCATGGTATATTTTCATATAAGATTTTTTTTTTTATTTCGCTATGTTGTTGATGTTTATGGTCCATATGCATCCTTTTTTATTCTCTACTACTGCTAGTTTTTGTTACATATGATGTGATGTTAGTTCCATCAAATATTGATCTATTAGTCACATGATATCTCACCTATGTTCATTGCTATCATTTAGGATATTGGTGGTTACTTGGCCTATGTTGCATTTAGTAGATCTCCTTATCGTTCATTATTGCTCCACGTTGAAGATTATTAGTTGTTGCTTAATGGTTGCCATTATGCATATATGGCTTGGCGGTTACCAGTGACATGCTATGCTGGTACTTGTTGGAGGTTTTGTTGGTTAGATTTATTGTTTCATGGATCAACGATTTTCTACCATAATAAATTAAGGCTTATCTTACCATGTGAGATATGTTGACTTGATTTCTGCTATCTTGAGTGGTTGGTTTCCTCTTGCTGTAAATGGTGTACATATTTTTGACATGTTTATTGTTGTTATTTGATAGATGTGTTGGTTAGGGCATTATGGATGATGTGAGATGATGGTTATATGTTGCTGCTATAATTTCATGAGCTATATTTATGTTGCTACTACAAATTGGATTCTTATATTGCTCAGTTGATGCCATGGTTATATGTTGTTCATTATTACATATTTCATGTTGATTAATCGATGTTGTTATCACTTTATTTGCTGCTAGAAGATGGTGCCTTGATAAAGATGGATCTATCTTATGCACATGGATGGTTATATGCATGATGAGATTTATATATATTTTTATCATTAATCATCTTTCTGATTGGCCTAAATGTTTGTAGTGTTGGTCAAGAAGCTTATTTGAGTATGTCTTGGAGAGAAACATAAGTTTTGATCATGTTTTGAAAATTTTGATTGTTATATAACATCCACATGATTCATATTGTATTTCATCAGTTGCAGTCATGTATCCTATTTATGAAGCCTTTTAGTCAAGTGTTCATATCAATGAGTTCATGTTGTCATGACAAGTTGGTGTTGCCGTGACTTGTTGTAGCCATGTTTGAGTTGTTTTATATCATGTCATAGTCATTTTGTAGCCTTGTATCTCATTACACAACCATGTAATACATCGTATTGCATATAATTTGTCATGGTCTAAAATTTATTGATGAGGTATGAACAAACCATTCATGTGGGATGGTGGGTGTTGTTTCATTCATGTATTATATATCAATCATATTGTGTGGTTAGTCCCTTTATCCTTGAGGTGTAGCCTTCAACTAGAAGGAATTGGTTATGGGATGATAATGATGGTCGGGAGGAGCAGGTACAATATTATGTTGCCGATCAGATATGGTTTGTTGCTACTACTACACTATGTTGTTGTTGGTTTCGATGAGAGTGAGGTTGATGTAGTTGGTGATGCTGAGTTGAGTGATGATGTTGTTTTTCCTTCTCTTGTTATACTGGTGTTGCTGATGGTTATGCTATGCTACTGATGGAGAGAGTGTTGTTACTCATGGTATTTTGTTGTTGTTTCTCATGTTTCTCTTGGGTTGAGTATTGTTGTTGTTGGTTGAGAGTGGTGAGCGTGCAGAGTTTTCTACTGCTACTAGTTGAGAGTGGTGTTCATGGAGAGTTTGTTTTTGATTCTTTAGGAGAGAGATATATATTACTTATATTCTTTAGTTGGAACGATACCATGAGGAGCATTGTTATCTATTGATACATTATGAACTGACCTAACTAGTATGCATGGGGAGTTTTTCCTATTCATCTATGGTTACTTGGATGAGCTCAACCCTTTGCCATTGATGTCAAAGGGAGAGTGAGTGGGGATTTTTTCAAAGGCCAATTGGTTGGTTTAGCTTGGGTTTCCATCAATGCCAAAGGGGGATATTGTTGGAATTATGGATCAATTGTTGCTTGGAATTGATGTAATCCTAGTAACATTGGTGTATTTTTGGTTGGCATTGGTGTCAACCTAGTAGCATGTGATGCAAAGTCTTATTTATGCACATGTTTGGTTTCTTATGCTAGTGACATGGTACTTGTCTTGTGCATTGGTTGCAAATCTTAGCTTGGTGGTTTCAAATGTTAGTGCAGGTACTTGGCTTGTCTGTGGAGTAGTGAGCTGCTACACCTAGTTGAAAATGATGGATACTGTCAATTTATGTTTATGGTACCTGGTGTGTGTATAGATGATTTTTAGCTTCTATGATTAGTTGCAGGGTCTATCATTGATGATTTGAACGTTAGACAAGTGTTGGAAGTAGTTGGACATGTTGTTAATGATCCTAACTAATGTAGAGATGTTAGTGCCTTGAGTTGGTGTTCTTGATGTTGCATAGGTGTTGTAAAAGGTTTTCATGATGCATCAAGGGGTCAATTTTATTTAGGAAGGTTGTCACAATGTCTCAATCACTCTCCTAAAGATAAACTCCAATAGGTTGTTGTAACATGTTCAGAACTTGGATTTTTGAATGTATACACTACTTTCATGAAGGAAAATAGCGTACATATGCTAGTCTTGTGAATGAAACAAGTGTATGCATCATGGAGGTGATTTTCCCCACATTATCCATGCTTTTCAACTAATATTTTGGTTTTTACGGCTTTGTTTTTATCGAGAAATTTTATATAAGGTCAGAAAAAGGCTATGAACTTCTAGAATATGATTAAAAGAGAATATTCATTAGTAAGTGAATATATTTGAAAAATATATTTGAAAATTTGGAATTTATATATTTGAAAAACTGAATTTTCATAGTTACAAAAGGGAAAATGAAAATTTGAAAACACTCTGTTATTATATCTAAACTTTCTCAAGTAAATTTTCAAAAGGTTTAACTCTTTCATATACATTTCTTTTGGGTTGGGTTAGGATAGTGTATATCATATTTTTTTGGGTTGGGTCTATTTGAACATGCTCAATTAAATTTGTGATAGATTTGGATCCAAGTATTATAGGTTACTTTATTTTTTATATATGTTTAAATATATTATTTGGTATAAGATGTTCTAAGATTTTATTTTAATTTTCATAATATTTAATTTATTTTAATTATGTTAAAGAAATTTAAATGTAATTTCAATATAGTAATTTATTTATATTTGATCTCATGTTAATTTAACTTTATATGGTCATTGTCATTATTATTATTATTATTTATATTGAAATTTTGTTGTATGACTATCTCTCATCATTATAACAAAAGATTTATTTGGTTTAGGTCAAGGTCTTGAAGGACCTTTTTCTCTTTATAGTATATTATTTTAGTGAGACTAACCACCTCAATAATTAAATTCTCTTTTTATAATTTAAAATTAACAGAGCATAGCCGAAAAAAAAATTCACTCCAATCAATAAAAAATAAAAACAATTCACTCCAATCAATAAAAAAACAATCTTTATTAACTATCATATAAGGATAAATGACTCACCCCTAAAATGAAGACTAATGAGGACTGACTAGCCAAATCCTCTTCATTTAAACTTTTCCTAAGGGACCTGCATTCATAAAGTAAAATAAATGGGGACAACAATATATATAAAGAGAACTTGAATGTGTTAGATGAAATAAATCAACAAAAAAAATTCACGATCATAAAACATATTATGATAACTCTGATTTGGAACAAAAAGGAATCAGTTCCTTATTATAAAAATTGATAGCAATACAAGACTGTGAAAATACATGGTTCTTGCTAAAGGTCATACTCAAAAAAATTTTCTAGGTCCCTTGACTCTAGGCCACTAAAGGTCTCAACAACATTGTCTTTTTCATTCATAAAAAAAGAGATAAAGAGAAGGAGTCTCTTTCCAATGCCTAGAGAACAAAGAGAAAACAAATAAAAAGAGTTTTAAATCTAAGGGAATATCTTAAAATCTCAAGAGGATTGTAAACAAAAAGGTTAGTGCAAAAATTGCCAACATAAGCGTGGTTGTGTATACTGTCACTACCTCTCTCATTCACCCAAGGCATCATTAAATTGTGAATGCAGGTCCTTTAGGAAAATTTCAAAGGAAGAGGATGATTTGGCTAGTGGACATTAATGAATCGATTTTGTGGGTGAGTCATCTATCCTTAGATGGCAATTAATAAAGATTGTTTCTTTTCTTATTGATTGGAGGAGCGAATGTTTTTTTGTCTCTACTTTGTCATGGTTTTAACCCTAACCATAGTGAAAAAAAATAGAAAAAAAAGAATTTACTTCTTTACATGGTCTATCTGATAAAAATACAAGAATTGATTGTATTAATGAAACTGGACAACTCTCAGATGAGAGACTCCACCTAGATACTGCCACTGCAGAACACTCATCATCAATCACATTACAATCGACAATATATATTATTCACGCATATAGGGAAGTTAGAACATCTTACCTAAGGAATAGAAACTAATCCCTAATCTAAGGTTCTAGTGAACCGACTCTCTCCTAAATTACATTCTCCATTATCTTCAACACTGCCCCTTAATGGAGAAATGGTTCATTAGAGAATCCCTAACAAAATGAAACTCTATATCAATATGATTTGTGTTTTTATGAAACATTGGATTATTTGCAATGTTGATGGAGCTTTGGTTGTCACATCTGATAACTGTTGCATCTTTCTCTTATTTTCTGGCATCTTGGAGAAGTCTCCTCAACCAAACTGCCTCACATGTTGTTGCACACATGGCTTTATACTCAGCTTCTGCTTAAGACAAGGATACAATGTTATTTTTCTTGCTGCTCCATGCAATGACCCCGGACCCAATACTGAATGCATAAACTATTATGGATCATTTTCCATCTAGATTTCCAACTCAATGAGAGTGAAAAACTAGTCAATCTAACATCAAATAAATCAATATATATAATACCAAAGTCTAAGGTTCCCTGAAGATACCTTAAGACACCTTTCACTGCAACCGAATGACTCTCAAGAGGCTTTGACATGAATTGGCTCAATACACTGACTGCATAAAGCTAGATACGTCCTAGTTGTAATCAAGTAATTTAGACACCAAACCAGTTGTTTATGCAATGTTGCATCTGGCTTTTCAAATTTATATATGAAAATTAATATATATTATACAAATAGTTTATGAAATGAATAACTTAATAATATGTATTTTTAAATAAGAGAAAAATAGTTATAAAGTGAAAGTACATCAATAATATATTTCATCTAAGTTGAATAGTGAATATTTATTTTAATACTCGAAAGTTTTGCTAACCTTTTTTTTCCTTCATTACATCCAATTCAAGCACTAACCATTTAAGGCAAATACTTTTATACTTCGACAATCCAACCCAAATTCAGTCATTCCAAGCCTTTTCTGCCCTCTATTATTCATTGGCTTTTTTACCATATTACGCTTCCCCATACTATACTATTATTCATTGGATTTTCGACCTCTTTTTCACTTGTCCCCTTCATTTTTGATTGCACTTTAAATTCGCTTTGCAATTCTTTTCTTACCTGCACATTTCGCTCGTTTTTTTCTCTTCATCTCTACCATGTCTCGGCTTGTGCGTGGCAAAATGAGCTACTCCCTCCTTATGCTGCTCCTCTTTACCTCTATTGCTTCTGCAGCTGGCGCTTATTATCCGTCTTTTAAAGAATGGGCTCCTTTTACTTGTGGAAATTCCACCATTCAATATCCCTTCGGGCCATGTGGTCTTCTATATGCTTATTGCGGAGACAATGAGATCACGCTATAGAGCAAAAGCGATCATGCTTGCAACAATTCTTAAATGTACGGAACAAATGCCAGACATACCCGGCGATAACATCAAGAGGTTAGATTGCACAGAAAGCAACAGATATTTTTCAGAATGAAAAAGCAACAGATCTTGCTTCTTTTACCCTGGTGACGGTTTCCAACTCTCAAATTGCGAGAACTATCCTATAATCATTCTAACAAACAAAAGCTACAATATTAGCGCAGATAAGGATTTGCAACAACTCCAGCAAAGAGGATTCCAAATTAAATGGTCTATAAATGATTCCTGTAAAGCCAGTGGGGGAAGATCATGCTACTCTTCCTTTGATGATGACACATATTGCATTTGTCCTGATGATGATGTCCACTATAGTGATTGCAATGATGGTGAGAATCTTTTGTGTTTCGCTACATCTATCTATATATCTGTGCTGCTTTACGTTATGTTGTGTTGCATCTATCTATCTCACTCAGCAGTTTCTGTACTATTGGTTGCCAGAAGGATATGTAATACAATACGGAAAGAGGTTATCTACAAAAGTCTTCGAAGGTACATTGCTAGTGATCTTTAAAACCGATCAATTTTTATGCTTGCTCATTTTTTATATTCTAATTACCATTTCAACTTTATTTGCAGCTATATTTTTTGGCAGTATGTGCTGTGTTTAGCATACCAATGGTCTATTGCATTATGGTTCATCGAGGAAGTTATTGTTGTTAGAGGAGTTCCCATGAGTAGCAACAGGAGAGCATTCGAGCGTTTATGGATCATGAGGATTCAAGACCTCCATCGGTTGAAAATTTCTTAAATTATTATTCCTCTCAAGCCCCTGCAAGATATTCTTATAGTCAAATTATAGCTTACACAAACAATTTGGAACACAAGCTTGGAAAAGGAGGTTTTGAAACAATTTATAAAGGAAAAATTCCTACACTACAACATAAAGGGGGGTTTTAAGACAATATTTAAGACAATTTTTGGGTAAATTCACTAAATTCTTCCACAAGTTTTCCTCGGGAAGGAGGGATAACGCAATATGGGAAATTGAGGCTGGGGGAAACACATTCTACAAGAACTCTGAGATAAAGTCAGCGAATGTTGATTACTTTCGGTCTCTATATGCCAAAAGAGACATGGTGCTGGCCGAGGATCACATGGAGATGATTACTGAATATCCTATGATGTTTAATGACACAGATAATAGGATGTTTATGGAAGTGGTGATGCGCGAGGAGGTAAAGGGCGTCATCAACTCTTTTTCTGTTGATAAGAGTTCGAGGCCCGATGGTTGGACCCCAGATTTCTTTATACACTTCATTGAAGACTTTATTAGGACATAACGGAGATGGTAGAGGAGGCTCGTGTCTCTGGGTAGATCCAGGGGGTTGTAAATTCAACATTCATTGCTCTTATTCCTAAAAGATCTGGTAAGCTATCCTTTGATGATTATCGGCCTATCTCTCTTTGTAATACACTTTATAAGATTATCTCAAAAGTCATTGCACAGAGAATGAAAGGTAATCTATCAAGGTTTATTACGCTCGAGCAATCTGGGTTTCAAAAGAATAGGAATATTCATGATGCTGTTGGTTTGACTCAAGAGATAATTCATACCATTGGGCTCAAAAAGATGAATGTTGTTGCCATGAAGATAGATTTGAATAAAGCGTATGATAGGGTGGACTGGTTATTTTTGAGACTGGTGCTTCACAGGATCAGTTTGAGCACAAATGCGGTTGCATGGATTATGGGTTGTATTACCAGGACTTCTATGGCTATCATAATAAATGGCTCGGCTACAAATTTATTTCAGTCGGGGAGTGGATTAAGGCAAGGGTGCGCTTTGTCCCCCTTGCTCTTTATCTTGGTCATGGATGCATTGAGTCAAAGGATTAGTAGGGCTGCAGCCATGAAGTCTTTTCAGGGGATAAAGATCAGCCCACAACTGAACCCTACTCATAGTCTTTTTGTCAATGATATTTTAATTTTTGGCATGTTAGTCTATAATGGTTGGGTGACTCTGAAAGAAATTTTCTCTATTTTCTGTATGGCTACGGGAATGGTGATTAGTGATGCGAAACCATGTATCTATTTTGTGGGTGGAAATGACAAGAATAAGGATGATTTTTCTTTACTATTTGGATTTGCAAATCCTTCTTTATATGATGGAATAACCTATCTTGGGTTTCGGATGAAGGCCCTGAGTTACTCATCGGAGGACTGGAGGTGGTTACTACATAAATATCACAAGAAACTAAATGTTTGGTCTACCAAGTGGCTTTCTAAGGGTGGCAGATTGATTTTGTCACGGGCTATCTTACAACAGATTACTGTTTACTGGGGTCACCTATATATCATACCAAAGAAGATTGTGAATGAGATTCGTAAAGTAATGGCAAATTTTATATGGGGTGGGAGAGAAAAGAATAATGTCATTCACTTGGCACATTGGGACCTGTTAACATGCCCAAATGATAAGGGGGGATGGGGTCTATTGGACTTGGGACTATTTGGTCAATATCTTTTGTTGAAATCTATGTGGATAAGTCTTCATTCTGGTGGATTCTAGCAGGACATCATTAACCAGAAGTATTTGGGAGGGGCTTCTTTGGAGGAGGTTTATGTCTTGGGATGGAAATCTGGGAGTGGAAGCTCTGCAATCTGGAAGGGCTTTGGAAAACTGTGGTCGGTCTTAAAACAACATTTGATATGGCAGTTTGGTAATGGTAATAAAATCCTTGTTGGGAGCAATAACATTATGGGTATATGGAACAATTTTCAGCTTCGGGATGGCTTGATACTTTCTCTGAATCAAAAATGGATCTTTTATATAAACCAAATTATTGAGGAATGGGAGGGTGATATTCTAATCTGGAAGAATAGGTTGAATCTGGGACTAGAGGGTAGATGGGGAGAATCATGGGATTCTTATTTAAATCTGCTGAGAAGACAAGGTATATGTATATTGATAGAAGGGGATCAACTAAGATGGGAGGGCTCTCACTGTGAAGAGGGCTTGAGAGTTAAGGACACTTACAACACTCTGATAGAACAAAATTCGAAGCTGGAGCAGGATTGTTGGTTTGGGGTTTTCTGGAAGGTAGATGTGCCGGTTAAAATGGTTATATTTCTTTGGCTAGTGAAGAATGATAAAAATTTGACATGGAGGAATCTACAACACAGGGGTTGGTATGGGCCAGGACTGTGCCTTCTTTGTGGCACACATGAGGAAGATAATTCGAATTTATTTTATTCTTGTCCATATGCTAAGGCGACCCTTCAAATTCTATGCGATTGCTTAAATTTGTAGGTTCCATTATTTGGATGCACGAAGGAATGTTTGCGTTGGTGGCTGCAAAGAGGTAAGTGCTGGTGGCCAATACCCATTCTGTTTCATTGGCATATCTGGTGTGGGAGGAATAAGAGATTATTTGAGGGATGCTATTTTTCTCTGGCAGAAATTGTTCATTATATTTATAAGGACTGGGTCAGCATAAAACATGTGGAAAATCCTATCAAAGATTTGTCCAAAAGACTTTTCCCATTTGAGTACCAATTTCCAGTAGGATGCTTTGATGGCGCGACGCAGAACTCTATCTGTGTTTGTGGAGCTTGGATTTTCTTTTCCATAGAATGTCACCATAAACTGTACTAGAATGGTGGAATTGGGACTAATATGAAAGCTGAAATTATGGCTTTGTGGGGCCTTATGTTGTGGGCATCACTTCTCAACGAAGATTACATATGGATTGTGGGTGATTAGAAGGTTTTGATTGACCATCTGAATCACAAAGAAAAAATTAATTCTGGATCTCTTTCACATTGGCTATGCAAAATTGAAAATTGAAAATCTGTATCTGCAGGTATTTCCTACAATCATATTTTTCGAGAAAAGAATATTGTTGCAAATGATCTGTCAAAACAGGGGCTGAAGGCTATATACAAAAAGATCTATTACCAGCTTCATAACGTGCAGGGTCTACAGGTTGAAGGTTCTGTTCCCATTATTTGAGTAGAATGGGGATCAATTGCTACTGCGTTTTCAGTATTCAGTGTTGATGTTTTACTTAACATAGGAAACTATAACACTATTTTTTCTGTTTTGTATGGGCTATTACGTAGCATATCTTACAGTTACTTTCTGATACTGAGGTGGTGGTGATAACAGTAAACATCTGAATGTAATGATGTGATTACAGGCAAAAACTTTTGAATGTAATGTCTACGTTAGTACTATATTTTGTGTCAAATTGTCTTAAACAGTAACAATCTTGTGATATGGAGGCCCAAGCCATGAACGTTTTTGTAATGTACTTGAAGTATGTTCTTGGTACTATATATAAATAAGGGTATTTTTCTTACTGAAAAAAAAATTGTCTTAAGTTGAGACAAAAGAAAACTTGTGTACTGTATTAAATATTGTTAAGCCGGCGTCTGAAATTAAATCGTCTTAAAATTAAATTGTCTTAAATATCGTCTCTATAAAGACAATATATAACACAAGCATTTTTGTCTCTCCAAATACAATCTCATTTTTGTCTCTATAATTTCATTTTTGTCTCTCTAGAGACAATTTCATTTGTCTCTCTAAAAGCAATAGTTGGAATTAAAATAAATCAATATAAAAATATTTAATTAAAAAAATCTACAATATCATTGAATAATTCATGTTAGGGTACAGTGGAATCGAACCACCAACCTCTTGCATGGCAAGTGCTTTTCCATTGAGCTAACACCCTTTAAAGAATTATGTGAGGAGTTATGGTAGTCCATTTGTCCCTTTGAATCCAGGAACTCTAAAAGCTTTAGGAAGTCCACATGAAAAAGAGTAATGGAATGGTTATTCAAGTATCTCTTTAAAAAAATTAAGAAAGAAAATGTTTATAAATTTAAGTATAACTTAGTCAATTATATATCTAGGTATTGCCCATCCAGGCCCTTCTATTGATCCTTGGATCACCAAGCCAAGCCCTCTCAGCCATAGGTACACCACTGATGACATTATCAGGCATTGCATTGGCACATTATCAAGCACTGCTTATGGAATTTTTTCCAAACAAAAAAATAACTTTTAAGCCTTCTGTGAGATTTCTTAGTCCTTATTTTTGTTCCCAAAGTGCAATAGCCTGAATGAATATATATTTTAGTGCCAGCCTCTTGTACAATAGATTGCAAAGGTGTAGTGGAATGGACCTAACATTCCTACATATGGTAACATCAAGGCCCAACACCATTTCAAAAGTTAATATAAAGCATAATCAGTTCCGTGCAAGATCAAGCCACACAAATATTTAACCTTTGATTATGTTAGCCAGACTTCAAACCAGAGTCTCACTGCTAGATCCTTCTTCTCACACTATAGACTCTCATTTTTGGATCCCTCCTCTCACTCTAGACTCTCACTGCTAGATCCATAGAAAAATAAAAAACACAGATAGACCGCTAATAAAAACCATACATGATTTTATGAAATATCAAAATGGAAAAGCCCAAGGACAATTACCACTATGTGGCTACAGCTCCCTTATAACACTGATTGTTTATCTCTTCTACATTTATAAAAAAAAATATGTTTCTTAATTGTATCTTCAAGTTGAAAGAGAAAAATATGTTGCTTAATTGTATCTTCAAGTTGAAAGAGTTATGGTGGTGTTGTCCTTTCGAATTTGAGCAAGTTCTAACGGTGTGCAACAGTGACGCGGTACGTCGATGAGTGATTTATTTGACAGACTAGTGTAATTATCTCCAACAAAATCATCTTTAATTACTAAAATTCTATTGTATTCTACTAAAATTTGCAAATATCAAAACATTTATAATGCATTAACTTAATAATTCATTTGTTAATCAAATTTCACTTTATTTTTATCCAATCCATAAAATAGAACCAATAATTAACTTACTGCAAGGTTCTTTATATTTTCTTTTATAACATGGAACTTGTACTGTACCTTTAACCTTGTATCGCAATTTGTGTGACCAATTGTCTTCTGAACCAGAGATGGTAAAATAAATTCTACTGCAATTCTCATATAGGTTGACAAGTGTAGTTATTGTGGCTACATTTATTTTCTCCCTTGTGTCAAGACGGGAGATAATCACAAACCTACCTCCTGAAGTCATTTGATGGATAACACTTCTAGATACTCTTCATTGTATTTAAAACATGAAAGACCTTACCCATTTCTGTAATACCTAGGGATATTTTGCTGATGGAACATTTAAAATCTTGAATGAGCATTCTCAATTCATGAACATCAAAATAACAAGCCTGGATAATTGAACATTTAAAATCCTAAATGAGCATTCTCAATTTATGAACATCAAAATAGTAAATTACTTGTTGGACAATAAGGGAAATACAAAGTGTAGCAGTTTTTGAAAGATAAGTTTTCTTTCATGACACACTCACATGCACTGTAAATATGTACGAGTTAATTTGGACTCATTTCCACTTTTTCATCATTTTATGCATTAAATAATTACAGTATGTCCCTCTTCTCTGGATATGAAAAAAAATTAAATAAATAAATAAAAACAGAGCTGCATAATTATAATCATTGAAGAGGTGGCACATGAAATAATATTTGTTTGTTGTAAATCATCTCAACAACTTTACAGTGACTGTTTTAGACTGTGATAGGTGATGCAGGTAGTCCACAACAAATAGGTATATACCATATGCTCCAACAAAGAAAAAGTATCATCTTAAATCATATTAATGAAGGTAATGTACTCACTATCAGAAACTGTCTGAGACTTGTTTTCAATTTGGACAATTATTTCCCTGATGCTAACCGAACCGTCTCATTGCAAATCAATTAGAATTGGTGCACGAGTTGCTCCATTTTCTCCTGTAGGCTGCACAACAGAGACAAATGAGTAGGTCAAAAGAGGGGAGGGAAGGGTATATTACAATTCTTTTACATATGCACCATAATTATTCTAAACTTGAGCTAAATGAAAGAAACACATTTATATGTATACCAGAAAAGGATGACCAATCAAACTGTTTAATACAACTGAATTTTTAGCACCCTGCATACAACCGTAGATCAAATAAATTAGAAATATTCTATATCATGTCTACGAAAAAGATATGGAAGACAAAAAAAATAATTAAATGGTCTAAAATCCTCAGATACCTAGAAGACGTCAACAAGATTAGCATTCATCCTAGAATCAACAGTGTAAATGTGATTCTGATTTATGTCCAAAAAATATAATATAGTGATGCAATAATGATGATAATATTAAGCAAGAAGTAACTCATGGCACCAAAAATTGATCTCACAATAATATTTTATGGCCTGTTTGTTGAGACTAGGGATTTAGGATGGTATAACCCAAGAACCAAAATATGAAAACTTTAGAAGGGAATTGGCACAAGCATCACAAAAACATCTACTCCTAGTGAGGAAGCCGACATGATGCTATGCACAACAATCTAACTTAAAGTGAACCATTTCAAGTTAATATGCCTATATCATAGGTGCCCACAATCCTTGAAATAGGCGCATGTCCATGTCTAATAAGACACGCATTGTGTTGAATTTCAGCAGGGCATCCAGTTTTGGCCTGTTTGTTGAGACTAGAGGTTTAGGATGGTATAATCCAAGAACCAAAATATCATGACTTTATAAGGGAATTTTCCCAAGCATGATGACCTAAAACTAAAGTGCACTCCATTTCATTTCCACTAACCTTCTCCCATGCAACAATTCCCTATGTATTTTGTTTCAATGGTGACATGGGAACAAGGTATGACTAATATTAAATATATGTTTTTGGCACTTAAAGATGCCCTCTGATTTTCATTCGTGCTCCTGCTTATTTTATTGGCTGCAATCTCAGTGCATCTATCCACCCCCTAAGTAGTTAAATTTTTCATTGTTACACTTCCAATGTGTGTCATATAAATTGTTGCATGCAGCATAGGCACTACATTATAGCATCTATATGAAAATGGGAATAATTTAAGGCAGAAAATAATTGAAGAAGTCTATCCCTAGGTAATGTTGTGGGTAAAAAGATGAAAACAAGCAACATAGTTACATGAAAAGCAGATTCATGAACCAAAAGAACTACTTGGAGATGGAAAATTTGCACTTAAATGAAAGAGGGGATCCCTTGTGTTAAATTTAGGACACATTATTTTATTAGGATTCCATATTAGCCCATTGATTAATTCAATTACCATATTAGCAATTACTCAAGAAAGAACATATGATGAAGACAAGCCAAGACAAGAGGACACAATAATATGGCACAAGGCAGGGAAAAACCCCAAGCTGGAGAAAACCCTTGATCGAATATTATTATAATTAATATCAATGGTTCATCAGAGAGAGAGTACAATAGAACAAAGTGAAACTGACTTGCTAATTTGAAATTCCAACCTGAGACAATAAAATGTCTCAATGGATGCAATTCTGACACTCTACCAACTAAGGTAGCTACTAGTCTGGTTAGGGTTGTGTACAGTAAGTTGGTATCTCACTCAATTAACCCAAGAGACCTCCAATCTAGTGCGACTGACCTTGACATATAAGGATATTCCTCTTATTGGCACTTGGGGGTGACCTAGATCCAAGATAAGTTGCTCTCGATCCTCTGGATTGGTATCTACGACCTTTCCTGAGACAACAGATTAGGAGATCAGTCTTACAAGGTAAGGCATTCTTTCTCAGGATGAAAACTGGCCCAAAAATAATTACACAATGCAAATCATAAGCAAGGTCATCAAGAATTTTATAGCTCCCTTCGAAGTCTGGTTCTGGAGAGTTATTTATCCTTTAATCAAGTTCTTCTCATATGAGAGAAACAAGATTTAGGAAGTATCAGGTCAAAGAAACATTCTAAAGAGGCTTTTCCTCACCCAGAAAGAATAAATATTCTTATGAGATTATCTCAATATAACTGAATTATCCTTTATTACAAAATGAAAGCTACCAATGTTTCAATTTACCCAATATATCTATTGTTAATGCAGTCAAGATGCCAAAATCGGGGTGTTTTGTTCTTTAAGATCAAGAGGTCATGCAATTTCTTTAATGTACCTATGTTGATCATGAATGAAACAAAGAAAAATTTCTAAGTGTCATCCACTTGTTCTTGTTTAAGTATGAAAGATTTCTTGTAGCTTCATAGTAGACGATCCTTTCTAAAAAATAAGGTATCCACAGTTTACATATGTCTTGTTCACAACTTTGATTGTGAACAAGACTATAATAGTGTCTTCAACATATCTACTGAACTTCTAATGATATCGTACATGAAGCTAGATTGAAAAGAGAACATAGATTATATTGAGTTGTATTTGCTGAGATGTCATACGTATGTCAATGCCACACATAAGATAATTTAAAGAGTTCTATCCTTTATAGCTATATAGGTCTATATAATTTTAGGAAGACCATTCCTACTTATAGAATTGAAGTTTTTAAACATAAGGAGGATTTATTATGGAATTAGATGCTTCGAGATGCTTTCATTTCTTGATGCCTGAAGCTGTTATAAGACAGAATGTCTCCATAATATGGCTTATCTAATATTGGGTAATGATGAGACCTTACTAATGATTAAGAACATCATAATTTTTGGTCACTGTTAGCTAGCAAAATCCTCCTATATTTTGCATATGAACTTCTGTCAGTGAATCGTCGCTGCTCAAGATATATTCCAATGATTATTATTATAAGAGCCCAATACTCAGCCATATTTGACAGTCCTATGGGTGAAAATGTGAAGCTGGGTTACACTTTTTGCCCTTTTTTTAGAAAAAAATTTCATTTTTTTCGGTTCTTCAACTTTCTGCAAACTATAACAATTTTTCTGTTTAGAATTTCATTTTGCGATAAAAATAAAAGTTGTCAAAAATTTTGTTAGCTTTCTATTACTTATTTTTCGAAATTTTTTTATGCAGATTTGTTATGTCAATTTAGCGTTTCTTTGAGTGTGTGTTTCTTAACAATCAAAGGATTCATAAGAAGTCATGTTATGATGCAATGTTGTATTCATTGAAAATTTGTGTTTTTGAGAAAACAAAATGTGTTGCAACAATCTAGATAGAGTCTACTTTGGTTTCATCATATTTACAAAGCCAATGGATGCATATCATAATTACTAGAATTTTTTGAACTGGTCCAATACGAAAAACTGCATATTTTGGATACGTTTCGCGACACAACAAATTTCTTAACATATAAGTTATAAACTAAAAATATAAAAGCTACCCATTAGAGAATATGGACCAATGTAATGCCCCATAATTTTTTCAATTTTTTTTACAATGTATTTTGGGAGATACAAAATTTTGATTGCACTGAATCAAAATGACCCTCAAAAATTGTTTGCATCCATTTTATTAGAAAATTAATTAAAATTAGTAAACGTTTATGAAATTCCATAAAATTTATATTTCCTGAAAGTAGATTCAATTCCAAAAATGCTTGTCTTGGTTCTAACAGTTAATTAAAAACCTTTCATGGAGTTTAATCAGTCCAAAGTTGCAGAAACGTTTTCAGAGCCCGGTTCTGTGTAACTGGTGATGCGTTAGTTCGGCCAAAATTTTATTAAAAGTTTGGCTGAAATATTTTTTGCACCGACGGTTCATTAAGTCTAATGACTTAATAGTTCGGCTGAACTTTTAATCAAAGTTTGGTCGAACTTTTGTATAATTTTCCGTCGGCCGGAAAATTACGCGAAGCCCCTCCTAAAACACATTTCACGGAAATATAAATTGCCGCGAAATCATTCATAATTTTCACACATTTCGCACTATACATATATATATATCTATCATAATTGTCAATTTATCTAATATCTGCTTAATAATAACTTTTCCTTCAATCAAGCATCTAACAAATTTTCAAGTTTAACAACATCGATTATGCTACTAGGATGGAGTACCACAAAACCGATATACTATCAAGGAGTTCTTATATAAATACTCCAAGCCTTTTTTGCTAGACTGGTCAACACTTAATTCGCAATGTTATAACCACACTGATGTAAAGACCAAGGATTCTTTGTGCTACATTTGTTTTCTTACGAATTTGATTATGTATTTAATCTTCTCGTCACTATAACTGCTACAAGATTCCATCATACATAGCTCTTGTGCCTCAGTTCTATAAAGTACTGTAGTTCTGCTTTATGTCCTTAGCTACCTAGAATGGTGATAGTGTAGTACTAGATATGCACATGACTTGACCCTATCAAGTGAGCTTTGGGCTTTAAAGGATTTTTTCATAAACTCCTTTGATTCAATGTTCATTTTGTATCAATAAAAAATTTTCTTGGCTATGTCCAAATTTCTCAAAGTTGAATAAGAATTGTCATGGCAATGATTTGTCTTCTAGGCATAAGCAGCCTTAAAATACTGCTTGTGCATGAATATTCCAATGCATACTATTATTCCCTTCTAGCTTAAAGGCGAACTTTCTCAGTGATAACCATATTTGTAACATTCTTCCATACTAGTAATGGCATACAAGATCTTATAGCTAAATACTAGAAGTTCTTACTTAGTCATAGTGTTAGAGACAATAAGTGAATCTTAATATAAGAGGCATACTTTGGTCTCAATCAAATTTTTCAATCTCCAACAACCTTAAATACAACATGTCTTCTCATATTAAGAGTTTTTTCAAAAACATCCTAAAAATGACCTTGGATCGTACTTTGCAATATCTTCAAAGAAGAGCACAACTTTTACCTTCTTGTACATGAGTAAAGATCACATATTCTTTAGGGTTCACAGTTGTCCTTTCTTCAATAATACTTTACAGTACCATGACTAATTATTAATGAGTTTAGATAGTAGCTCAAGAATCTATGTTGCTAGATTTATGTATCCTTTCTTTTATGTCAATTAAAGATCTAGTGTTGTCTCTGTTGGATTTCGTAGGCCAAAAAGAGTAAGCTTCATGATCTATGTAGGGAATCTAAGCTCACTATCACAGGGATCCCAAATTTCAACGAATCTTCATTAATTCACAATTTGTCTCTGGAGTCTCGACTCAACATAAATCTGAAAAGGCAGGTAGATTCCTATCAACATAATTTATGCTTCGACCATGGCACAATCATTTGTTTAGAGGACCAAGAAAATCGTCTCTTGATCAATGCATGACCAAGTAATTTTTTTTATATGATTTCATTACAAAGTCATGTAGATTTATTTAATCGAGATTATTCCAAATTGAATTGATTTTAGAGGACAAAAGGATTTGTAACACCCGAATTCCCAATAATATAACCTTCATTATAAAGCTCCAAACCGCAGATATGATCCTTAGTGGGCCAAAGATATGAACTACAAAGAGCCACAAATAAGCATGAGAAAATTTATAATTTCCATCCAAAACCTTAATAGATATGGTCAGTAGGAGTTAACTATTGAGAGGTGCTTCACTGTCACTACAAAAATTCAGTGAAATCCCAAGAAGTGAAACACATGTGACAGATAAGAGCTCGCCCAAACATATTTTGGATAATCCTTTTAGAAATCATGTTTCTATAACTTCCTCTAGACAATGTTATATTTTCCCTGTGATTACTCGATTAGTCATCAGAGCCCATGGAACCTGATCATCAAATCTTGCTTTCATTCAAATATATGTATCATAAATTGATATTGGATTTGATACTAGATTTCTACAGAATATTTAGCTTAGCACAGAATAACTGTGGATCTCTACAACCCTTTGTTATATTATCGTAGTAGCCTCGGTTTTGTCGCAGATCACTGACAAGTATATGCTACTCAGTTACTCACATGCGTTCCGGGTTCAGACTTAAACCCAAGTTCAAATTTTGATGAAAAATATTGCAGAATTGCACAGAAGATAGATTGAAATCTTCACTCGCAGCATAGTGTTAGATCACACAATTATAGGAAATAAAGCTATGGTAAATGGAGTCATCTTGGAAATTACAACAAGCCCCACTAGAACTACCGCCGATTATAATTGCCAGAAACTAAACTATTGCTATCTTCCAATAGAAATAACAAAAGGCCACAGGATCTTCCAAATACAGACTCGATGTCCGACATTCGAAAAGATCAGATAACATCACACATAAATAAAGAAAATAAAATAGAGGCCCGCAGAAGAACATATAAAATGCACTTGTGTACCTTTGTTGCTTCTCTTTTGGCACGACTTTGCAAGATCAAACAGAACCCAATACTGCCTTCATGCATTGCAACTTCTGCCTTGGTAGGATCAACAATTAAAATCTCAGCATCAATCGCCACAAACATTGCAAGTGCAGTGACTGCTCTCCATAACTCAATGCACACGGAACCTTTAATATCTCCAAAATCAGCGACCTGAAAGCCACATCTAAGGCTATATCCCTGCGCGATACATCCACTGCATTAACCAATATCGAAAGAGTGACCCAAAGTTGTGAATCCATTGTCCACTTGATGTTATAAGAACCTACCACAGACAAAACCTAAGAGTCGATGCATTTCCTAGCACCGTCTCATCGGCAATCATCCAATCAAAGGGGCTAAGCTGTGAAATGTTCCTGGCAGTGCCTCCTTAGAAGCTTATGCTCCACAATTTTTTAGATGCAGTGGTAAAGTCCAAAGTCCAGAGGCATGAAGAAGAGCCTAAAAACCCCTGCAAATAGAGACGAGAGGCAAGGCTATCCCTATCAAAACCCCTGCAAAGGAAAATGGAGGCAAGAGGCAAGGCTAAACCTATCAAAACCCTGCAAAAGAGGCAAGGTTGGCCCTGTCAGTGGAGGCGAGGCGAAGTTGGCCCTATCACTGGAGGTGAGGTTGGCCTTTCCCTTAAAAGCCCCTGCAAATGGAGGCAAGAGGCAATGCTAGCCCTATCAAAACCCCTGCGAATGGAGGCAAGAGGCAAGGCTAGTCCTATCAAAACCCCTGAAAAAGGAGTCGAGGTTGGCCCTGTCAAGGTGAGGTGAGGTTGCCCTTGTCCTGGATTCGAGAGGGAAAACGTGCTCCTCTTTCGACCTGCTTGTAACAATTACCTGTTTCCAACCTTCATGTGTCTACTTCCCCTCTTCTTTTTCATCATTTTTCCACTCGAACGAATTGTTTTAATTTCTAATAGTTTTCGTCATTTTTCCACTTGAACGAATTGTTTTAATTTCTAATAGTTTTAAAATAGTTTTAATTTTTAAACTAAATTAATAATTTAGGATTTTAAAACAAAATATTAGTCGGCAGTCTTAATTTCTAACTCACTATAATTAAAATAGTTTTAATTTTTAAACTAAAATAATAATTTAGAATTTTAAAATAAAATAGTAGTTGACCTTAAAAAAAATGCTTTAGAGTGATACAAAAATAAACTAAAATAATAATTTAGGATTTTAAAACAAAATATTACTCGGCCTTAAAAAAAAATTGCCTTAGAGTGATATAATTGTTATGTGGAGTAGTGATATAATTGTTATGGTTGTTTAATCATTTATTGGGTTTACAAATAGAGCATTACTATTTTATTTTGTTCTCGAGGATTATTTTAAGATGTTTGTGCATAGTTTAGGTGTAAGCTTAAAATAATCCAACATAAAATGTTGTTTTTGAGTGTTTTAAAGAGGATAGAGATTAAAGTACAAATTAGATTATAGAGGGATGTGATAAGTTTCTTAATTAAAATACGTGTAGTGATTAGATGGAAAAGAAGCAAAGAATATGCATCTTATATGAAATTAAATTTAAATAAGTGCACTTTAATAACAACACAATCCTTGTAGCATGATAACATATACAGAACAACCACATGAACTCAGAGAGCTATGAAATAAACATATTAGAAACCATTTGATATGTGAATGAAGTGTTAGAAAGTAAATCATAAAGACATTGTACCATGGGCTACCCTATGAAGCTCTTACATGCAGTAGTGGAAGTGCTCTCAAGTCTAAAATGGATGAGGGTAGGTGATGAGAAGCTCTTGACACATTTGTAAGTAAATCCACCCTCTAGAATGAGGACTTGCACCTCTCCTTTATATAACAGGGTAGGAGGAAAGATAATGTAGTCTAGGAAAGAGAAGAGGATCAAATTGTGGGTTAAGGGCTTGTGTGCTAGATCATTTTGGATGTCACAATTCCTCTCTAGTGAATTTTCTCTCTTTCAAAACCAGGTTTGTTGAAAGTACACACCTACTCAAAACACTTCGTAGCTAATGTTTTTCCTTTAAATGACAAATATGTTGAAAGTATATTTAGTGAGGTGCATGTCTTCTAAAATATGTGTTGTTTTAGCACGTAATACTCATGATAATGCATTAAATGTATGAGCAACAAGTCAACACAACAACGTGGCACAATCAAGTCCACAATATCTATTTTTTTCTTATTATGAAGTTCCAACCTACTAGAAAAAGTTCAATATGGTGCCCCCTTTGTAATTACTTGTTGTTTTCCTTTAGTAACCATATATATCTATTGATTGTCGTTTTTATGGATGAAATACAAACATTGCCTAGAATTATCCTCCTTGAGCACGCCCTCTCCAAGACTGTTCACTGTTTGAATGGTTGAAACATGAAATCTGCTAATAATAATCCCTTTTAACTACATCACCTCTCAATATTTTCCTTTCTCATTGTAATAATTAACATGTGTGGATGAAAGTAGATCTAATTTGACTTCATGAAGAAAAACCTTGCATATATGGCTAGGTTGAATTGCATCATTACCTAGTTAACCCAGTCATTATCATCATCCTTAACCTCAGTCCCTCCATCCTCCTTGATTGCACATACAACTCAACCCCTCTCCACTCCTTCAACTGGGATGAAAAGGATTCAATTTCAATAGGAAGAATCGATGGGATGAAGAAACTCGAGTAAGTTGCAATCCCTACATCCTCCTTGACTATTCCTGTGACTCAACCCACTCATCTCCCCCTCATCTCCATCAACTAGGATAAAAAGGCTTCAATTTCAATAGGAAGAATAGGCGGGTTCGGGAACCTCAAACAAGTTGTAGTCCATGCATCCTCCTTGGATTCATCTGTAACTCAACCCCCTTAGCTCCTTCAACCTGGATTATGTTGGGTATGTGTTATATTCTTTCCACGACTAGCCCCATGCACTGTACATTGTGCCAGGCGCCGCAGGGGGGTCACAAGGGGGGAGGCAGCCCTGACTATTGGGGTCTGGGGCAGCGCCTCAGCGAAAATTGTTTTGGTGTGCGAACCCACTCATAGGCAGACCCACCCATGTTCTGTGCATGATTTTGCACATGGTTTTAGGGTATGATGGTTTTTGGCCCCTGGTATTTTGTAGATCCGGTCAAGGGAACTATGGTTATGTTCTAATCCAGGGTTAATGGATTGGGGTTTATGTATGCTTTGGCATGTATATATATGTGTTGTAACACAAAAAGGAATATAATGAAAAATCAAGCTGGTCATCCCGATTTGGGATCCAGGGGAAAATCTCTGTGTTTATTTGTTTTATGTTTTATGCTCTCGCTATTGTTTATTTTCTGTTATAAGATTCGTGTGTAGATAATTTTTGTTCAGGGTTAAAACCTACATTTGGTATCGGAGCTGTTTCAGCTTCAAGGGGATGCCTTTGCTGCTGAGGGTTTTTTTGCTCGGGCCCCAGGCAGAAACCTGTCATGAGATCTCATAATAATAAGATCGATTCTCAGGAAAGAAGATGGCGAGGCGGCGAAAGATAGATCAGAAATTTAATGGTCGTAGCTTGTTGTGGCTACTTGCTGGTGGATAAAGATCAGTGGATCACAGTAGATCCAGATACTAAACAAATGGCAATGTCAGATGAAGACTGGAAGAAACTGGATTGGAAGGCTAGGAGCATAATACGGTTGTGTGTCTCAGATTCAGTATTGTTGAATGTATCTGGGGAGGCTACGGCGAAGAATTTGTGGGAAAAACTTGGGACTTTGTACCAATCTAAGTCTCTAGTGAATAAGTTGTTCCTGCAGAAAAAGCTGTATAACCTGAGGATGAAGGATGGAGACTCGGTGACAAAGCATCTGAACGCCTTCAATATTGCAGTAAGTCAGCTATCATCTATTGATATTAAAATCTCAGATGAAGATAAGTGCATCAGTTTGTTGTGTTCTCTACCAGACTCGTGGGATAGTCTGGTTACTGCAATAGGTAGCAATACAACTACCTTGAATTTTGATGACATTGTCTCAGCCTTGCTGTCGGACGAAATGAGACGGAGAAATATGGAGGGCCAGAATGGAGATGCCTTATCTCTATGAGGAAGGTCACAAAACAAAAACAAGAATAAGGTTTTGAGTGGGAGATCCAAATCTAGAGGGAGATCTAAATCTCCTGGAAATTTTGTAAAGGTATGTTGGAAATGCGGAAAGGAAGGGCACTACAAAAAGGACTGTAGATCTAAAGCTCCTGAGAAAGGAAAGGGATCTGATGATGCTCCTTCTGCAAAGGTAAAAACCACCTCGGATGAAGGCGGGGATGTGTATTTGGCTTCTTCTTCAAATACACATGTAGATCATGAGTCATGGTTGATTGACTTAGGTGCATCCTTTCACTTCACTCCCCATAGGGAGTGGTTCTGCGAGTATGAGAAATATGATGGTGATGTTTTCCTAGGGGATGATAGGAAGGCTAGAATCGTCGGACGTGGAAAGGTCAAGCTAAAGCTGAAAGGTGGAAGGATTAGAACACTTCCTGGTGTTTTGCATATTCTGCATTGGCCAGAAATCTAATTTCTGTAAGCAAGATGGATGATGCAAGTGTAAAAACAACGTTCAAGAAAGATGCCTGCAAGATGGTTTAGGGAGGACTGGTATTAATGCGGGGATTTCGGACTGGAACTCTGTAAAAGCTTACAAGGTAGCACTGTTATTGATGGGTGTAACAGTTATGTGGTTCCTGAAAGTGGAGCGGAAAGCCTAGCTGTCTCTGGAGAAAAGACCGTGTTATGGCATCAAAGGCTTGGACATATTGGAGAGAAGGGCCTTCGGATACTACATAGAAATGGTATGGTAGAAGGTATGTCTAATTTCTCTCTAGATTTTGATTTCTGTGAACATTGTGTATATGGGAAGAAGAATCGGGTGAGTTTTCCTTCTGGTGCTAAGAGGACGAACAAGATATTAGAACTTGTGTACAGTGATGTGTTTGGACCTGTGTGAGTTCCATCACTGGGAAATTCTGTGTACTATGTTTCATTTATAGATGACTTCTCAAGGAATACATGGATATATTTCTTAAGGAAGAAATCTGAAGCTTTTTGACATATTTAAACAATTTAAGGCTTTGGTGGAAAACCAGACAGAGAAGAAGATAAAGGCGTTGAGGACAGATAATGGTGGGGAGTTCTGCAAGAAGGAATTTGAAGAGTTATATAAGAAGTGTGGTATAGCACGATAGAAGAATACTCCATACACACCTCAGCAAAATGGAGTTGCAGAAAGAATGAACAGAACACTGATGGAAAAGGCAAGAAGCATGCTCAGTGGTACCAGGTTAGGACAAGAATTCTAGGCAGAGGTAGTGGAGACTGCATGCTATCAGGTTAACAGATCCTCTTCATCAGTGTTGGAGGATAAGACTCCACATGAGGTATGGACTGGTAAGAAACCCTCTCTTTCACATCTAATGGTATTTGGATGTGATGCATATGTACATGTTCCAAAGGAGAAAAGGACCAAGTTGGATAATAAATCTGAAAGGTGCATCTTTATTGGGTACAAGGATAGTTTAAAAGGTTACAAGCTTTGGATCCCAGAAACAAGGAAGGTTGTGTACAGCCGAGATGTGGTGTTTAGAGAGGTGAAAGATGTTGTTAAACATGAAATCATACCAAAGGAACCTAAGAAGATAGAGTTTGAGCTAAAGGAGTATGAATCAGACTCTACAACAAAAGAAGATTCAGAAGAGGAAGAGCCACAAACTCCAGCTTTGAGAAGATCAGTTCGAGAAAGAAGGCAACCAGAAAGGTATAGTCCATCTGCTTTCTATTCATGTTTTGCCTTAACTATAACTGATGATGATCCCAGAACTGTCAGGGAGGTAGTAGATTCAGAGGATGGAAAACTCTGGAAGGAGGCCATGGTTGATGAAATGGCATCCCTGCATAAAAATGAGGCATGGGATCTGGTGGAGTTGCTAGCTGGAAGGAAGCCCATCGAGAGGAAATGGGTGTTTAAGAAGAAGATGAATGTAGAAGGCAAGGTGGAGAAATACAAAGCTCGGTTGGTAGCAAAAGGTTATTCCCAAGTGCCAGGAATTGATTTTGGTGATATTTTTTCTCCTGTTGCCAAGGTTACTTCTATTAGATTACTTTTATCTGTTGTTGCTGCATTTTATTTTGAGATATAACAGATGGATGTGAAGACATCATTTCTTCACAGGGATCTAGAAGAGGAGATCTACATTAAGCAACCTGAAGGCTTTATGGTGAAGGGTAAGAAAGAACTAGTATGCAGGTTGAAGAAGTCTCTGTATGGGTTAAAATAGTCACCAAGGATGTGGTATCAGAAATTTGATACCTATATACTAAGACTTGACTTCACCAGAAGCAAGGAGGATCACCGTGTTTATTTTAAATTAATTGGTGACCATGTTATTTATTTGCTCTTGTATGTGGATGATATGTTGTTGATTATGACAAAGAAATTATCCAAGATTTGAAGACCCAATTGTTCTCCAAATTCGACATGAAGGATCTTAACTCGAAATCCAGATGGAATGAAATTAAGAGAGATTAAAGAGGAAGCTCTGGTTAAACCAGAGGAAGTATGTTGAGACTATATTGCAGAGGTTCAATATGCAGGATAGTAAACCGGTGAATGTTTTGATTCTTGTAGGTGTAAAGTTGTCTATTGAATAGTGTCCCAATACACAAGAAGAAGAGGAGGATATGTCTCATGTTCCATATGAAAGTGCAGTGGGTAGCCTGATGTATGCAATGGTTTGTACTAGACTAGACATTGCACATGTAGTGGGAGTATTGAGTAGGTTTATGTCAAACCCAGGGAAGGAGCATTGGATAGTAGTGAAGTGGGTTTTCAAATATTTGCGTGGCACTAGTGATTATGGCTTGTGCTACCAGTGAAGACTATGATTGGAAAGAATGTTGGACATTCGTGGCTTTGTTGATGCGGTCTGGGCTGGAGATCTAGACCAAAGAAGATCTACAAGTGGGTATGTGTTTAGCCTATTTGGAAAGTTAAATGCTGGATGAGTAAAAGATAACTGTAGTGGCTCTTTTCAACCACAGAGCAACAGGTAGCCACCTGCGCAAAGAAGAAATCAAGCTGCGTAGATTGTGTTCAAGTATGGGGTTGGTACAACAGGCTATAAGGATAGACTGTGATAGCCAAAGTGCAATTTTATTGGCTAAGAACCCTGCTTATCATTCAAAGACAAAGCACATTGATGTTCAATATCACTTTGTGAGAGATATGGTTGAGGCTAAAAGGGTGTTGCTGGTAAAGGTGGACACCTTGAAGAATGTTGCATATGCATTAAAGAAGTCTGTGAGCACTCAGAAGTTCTCTTGGTGTAGAGAAACAATGGGTGTTGCAGAGCTGGGCTAATGACTAAGCTCTCTTATGGCCCCCTACGGAAAGAAAACAACAAGGGAGAATGTTGGGTATGTTATATCTTTTCCATCAATTAGCCCCACGTGTCAGACAAAGCTGTTTCCAAGTAGCAGGGGGTCACAAGGGAGGAGGCAGCCCCCACTGTTGGGGTCTGGGGTAGCACCCCGACGAAAATTGTTTTGGTGTGTGGACCCACTCATAGGCGGACCCACCCATGTTTTGTGCATGAGTTTGCATATGGTTTTTTGGGGTACGATGGTTTTCGGCCTTTGGTATTTTGTAGACCCGGTTAGGGGAACTATGGTTATGTTCTAATCCAGGGTAAATGGATTGGGGTTTATGTATGCTTCGACATGTATATATATGTGTTGTAACACTAAAAGGAATATAATGAAAAATCAAGATGGTCGTCCCGATTTGGGATCTAGGGGAAAATCTCTGTGTTTATTTGTTTTATGTTTTATGCTCTTGCTATTGTTTATTTTCTGTTATAAGATTCGTGTGTAGATAGTTTCTGTTTAGGGTTAAAACCTACAGATTAAAAGACTTAAATATGAAGAAATGGTGGGATCAAGAACCTCCTACAAACTGCAATAGGAAGAAATGGACGGATCAAACTACGCCATTCAAAACAACAATATAACAAGAATTTTTCCCATGGGGTATAAAATAAAATTTGTTGAAGCATTTGTTCCATATTTGAAATTTTAATAGATGAGAATCTCAATGATATATAGACAAGTGAAATGTGCTTTGTAATAAATTATAGGTTTGTAATGAACATTGAAAATATGATGTTTGAGCTTAAATATATTGGAGGAGAAAAGGACATACATGTTGTGCATCTACAACACAAAACCACCTACATATTGTATGGTAAGTCCTCCAATAAAATAAGAGGAAACTACCACCAATTTTGCTTGGATCATAACCTAAGAGGAAATAAATTTTAAAGGAAAACCAATCCAAACCTAGCTAAGCTAATGAAAGAAGCGCCTAAAATTTTGGGAGTAGATTTAAGGCTTATGTACCATGTTCATTAAATCTGGATAGATGAAATCTTTTATGATACTTTGTTCCAAAACTAGTAGAAGTTCTAGAAAAAAAGGTTTTCATGAGAGATCCAGTTAGATAAAATTGGTTGAAAAGATAGAGGAGAAAGGATGAGTGAAAAAATGAAATCTAAATAATATACACCAACACAATATCATTTTATCCCTAAACTGCCCAACCCTAGCAATCTCTCGGTGCATATAAGATTTTTACATTGGCTTGTATTTATTACTTCAATCAATTGTAAAGGCAGGAAATTTACTCATCGATAAAAACCGGAGCCTTGAAATCTAAACCAAAGGGGAAGGCGTAAGATTTTATCCTGTGTACACCCAACCCTGCACTCTGTAGCAAGAGGAAACCCAAAAAAAATATGGAAATGAGAAATCAATCTAAGAACAAAGGTCGACATCCAATTAATTGCAATATATAAGCCCAAAAATCACTTCCCACCATACTTCTGATTCTTGCTGCCCCATGGGTGATGGTAAATGATGGCGAATGACCGTGATATCGGTAGTTTTTTCCTTATATATTTGTAAGGAAAGTTCCCAACTAATGAATGAGTCTTGTGCCATTGGTATTGGGGCAAGCAAGTTATCTGCCAAATTTATTATGGAGGTGTGAGCCAAAATGTCCATTCTCCTCTGATACGAGCCATGTCATCGCTGTTTAAAGCTTGGTCTTCACAAAAAGATCCATATTGAGAATTATAGGGACCCATCAATATTTTTCTCAAAAAACCTCTAAATGATAAAACCTATGAATTTCTAAAGGGTGCACCCTAATGCTACTCATGGTAGGTTTTGGTCTTTCTAGATGACGTCCCCATTGATATTCAGGAGAACTATAAATGAGTAATGATCTCATCCAAATCTTATAGGTTTTTATTATCTTTACTTTTAAAAAGGTCCTACAATTCGATATTGAGTAATATATGTTTATTCCCAACTCTTACTGGCTCAAATAATAAGGGCAGATAGGAGAGTTGTCTCGTGTCAAACTCTTTGAGTGAAATCTTTGTTCAATTCTCTTGCCAATAATACCACATGAGTGCACCCGAAAAATAGAATATTGCAAGGGCCTTCGAAAGGGGAATTTATAATCCAACTCCTCTCATTATGTTTCCTAGCAAGTGATTGAATTCACAAATGAGGACTTTTTAAAATGAGGATTTTTTATATGACCGATGAGCTGGACACTCCTCAGTTGGGGCTCAATATTCATCCCGTATACCATGTTCGTATAGTGGCATGATGGCACTCGAGAAAACTTTGGAATAGTAAATTCCCCAACCGCACACCCAATTATGGCATGCAAATATGTCATAGATCAAATTATTATAACCGTAAACCTCTTATGAACTGAAATAAAAGGAAAACCTAGTTAACCCAGTCATTATCATGTCCCCTTAACCTAATTCATTGCATCCTCCCTGATTGCACATACAATTCAACCCCTCTCCACTCCTTCAACTGGGATGAAAAGGATTAAATTTCAATAGGAAGAATCGGCAGGATCAAGAAACTCGAGTAAGATGCAGTCCCTCATCCTCCTTGACTATTCCTGTGACTCAACCTGCTGAGCTCCCCCTCATCTCCTTCAACTAGGATAAAAATGCTTCAATTTCAATAGGAAGAACATGCAATATCGGGAACCTCGAGCAAGTTGTATTCCATGCATGACCTCCTTGGCTTTGTTTGCAACTCAACCCCCTTAGCTCCTTCAACTTGGATTAAAAGACTTAAATAGGAATAAGTGGTGGGATCAAGGACCTCCTGCAAACTATAATAAGAAGAAATGGTCAGATCAAACTGAGCCATTCCATCACTAAGAAGCCTCAGTTTGCAAGGCATTGATCTGCATATGGAGAGAGATATCATCACAAAGAAATAAGAGGAAGAAACACTTACTAATTTGTTCTAATTGTTTGAGCTAGAGGAAGGTAAAGTAGTAGAAATTATATAGCCGAAGAAAAGTGGATTCAATCCAAACTAACCACCCTATTAATTTTAAAATCCTAGAGATAGTCCCAACTTTTTATTATACTTTTGACTTGAAAGCACCTTTTCTTAGTCTCAACCCCTTAGAGAAGGAAATTTGAGAAAAAAAAAATTAGCATGAACAAACAAAGAATCCAATGAGTTGAGATGAGAGGGGTCTCCCTTTATAAACAAGAATCCATAGGCTTGTTAGAGTTAGTATGAATCTTTACTAGAAGGTGAGTAGTCTTCACATCACCAACCACATCTAATAGAAAGGTACCAACCCCTATAATAAAAGTTATGTCTCCAAATAAGGTGTAGTCAATACCAATAATATCATCTCATGAATATATTACAATATTATTTGCAAAGTATGTTTCCATACATGTGTGAAAGAAAAAATCCATATGGTTAGCAAAAGGAAGTCTTTGTGAAGAGCTTAAGAAACTCCCTTGAAGGAGACAATAAGGGTTTGAAACCATAGAATACAAGTTTATCTATGAACCCTAGTTCTGCAACCCTTAGGAGAAATGTTAATAGCCAATAGTCTAATCCCAGATGATATCCTAATCTCATATCAATCTTCGATAACATTGTTGTTCCCTTCAATTGATCGAAAAAATCATCAATCCTTGACAACAGATACTTATTCTTAATGGTCACTTTGTTCAATTGCATGTAATGAATGCACAATATAAGAGTACCATCCTTCTTCTTCACAAATAATACTTGTGTGCCCCATGGTGATACACTTGCCCTAATGTATCCCTTGTCCAACATTTCCTTCAACTAATGTGAAATAATCGATGCACAACCGGAATATGTGTTATCAACTGATACCCATATTTGATGCATGACCAGCATAAAGTCACAACAAATACATTCAACAATGACACCATCAAATTTCACATGGAGACACCACTACAATCATGACCAATGCCATGCATACACAACAAGCACAAGGACCTATATGTAACTGACATGTACATATGACAACACATCCATTCAAGGGGAACATAAACTAGACATCACCCAAGGAGAATGAAACCATGCTCTGATACCACTCTATAACACCCTCCTCCCACATCTACCCAAGTAACCGGCCAACCGGGGCATACATGTGACGAAGAGTTACTATGATATTATTCAAATCCCTATATATCAGTTAAGGAAGTTGACCTGACCTTCTCCACTTGCAACATAACCCCCAAGAGCCATCCAACCCATCCAGGTGACCAACCCTTGAGACAAACTGAAATTTTTCTTCATCAAAGCCTTAATCGCTCCCTTGACATGGGAATTCTTGCGACTTAAAACCTCCAGTCACTCCCACAGTAAGGCATGCCTGTGACTAGGGGCTTTTATAGGTATTTCTGTGCCAATGACTCCATATTCTGAGCCACTTTTTCAGATTCGGGACTAATGCCACTGCCCAAAATGCCATGAAACTTCCAGAAATTAAAAGTAACATCAAAAGAATGATAAAAATGTAAATACTTGAACAATGAATTGAGTGGACCCCTACTAGCCATGACAACCATTTTGTCAAACATTTCACAAATATGCATTCTACAGGTTACAATAATAGACATGAGCACAAGGGTCTCACAATTATCTAAGAATCACTAAGAAGCATTGATGCCTCATCATAATAACTGCATTACCATATATTAAGCCATATAGTCATTGTAAATTCAGTGACTAACCAAAACATGATGAGAGCCATACATTATCATTTTCATAAAACTCAATCATAACCAATAGAAATATCAAGGATATAATAACGATATAAGCCACATATAAACAAGTATATTTACCCATAAAATACCAAGGTTAAAGAGCTCTCATTGATGATTGTATAGGCTGACTAGGTATGGGACTTCCATGAACCACCCGACCATAAGCTAGGATGAACCAAATCTTTCTTTCATCCAGTCACCCTCATGCCATATTCCAAGCATGATTGTGTGATCTCATAGAACAAATCAACCAAGAAAAAATTAGGGATTCCAGAGGCCAAACCACCTCAACCCTCAATCAGTGATTCCACTTCACAGTCGAACATCACTAACCATCACCATATTGGTCTCTAACCAAGCTGTCTAGGGATCCAACACGTTTTTTCCAACCAGGGTTTCCAGGACTAGTACTCAACAAACAGTTGTTATCGGGCTTCCAAGGCATTTTTCCAACCAGGGCTTACAGGACTAGTAACTCAACCCACCAAGCGCTTCCTGAGCATTTGTCCAACCAAGGCTTCTAGGAACTAATAACTCAACCCACAACCCAAGGCACAAGAAAACCAACCAGAAAACAAAAGTAAAACCCACAACAACATGGCTATCCAGGAAATAGCAAGGCTAGGCAAAACCACTGTCAATCCATGCAATCCCCCATGCCATTGACAAATCATAACCAAGTAACCACATGCATATGCCATGCATGCCAAAACTAGTAAGAGAACCATACATGAAACTCATTACCTGCAAGAAAAACTCACTATAGCTATCGATCTTGTTGTCCTATTGCGCTTTCTTTCTTTTCCTTTTCCTTCTTGCTCCAAATCCAAAGTATGCCACAATCCTCCAAGAGTGCTCTAAGAAAACTCAAAGAGTCCAAGAGTATGAGAGAGAGAATAGAATGAGAGCTCCAAAAATTGAACTGAAAAAGTTTGTGCAAAATCTATCAACTGATCCTCATAAGCCTTTTATCAATGAGGCCTATAATTTCTTCATTTTCCCATTATTTTCCTTCATTTTCCTACTCACATGCAACCTGTGACCTTTCACCTCCCTTTTCTCTTGTTTTCCATTATTTTCATAAATAAAATGCTAATAAATGCCTCATGCCTTTCCAAAGCCTTTGCCATTTCCTTTGCCAATTTCCAAAACCATTAATAAACCAAAATGAACACCCACTAGGATGTTTCTGCACAACATTCAACTTTGAATACGTGTCCCATGACCAAGGTCTTATTTTACATTTATTAACTTTTACATGGATTTTTGACCAGGGTTGTTACAACTTGCTGCTACATTCGTAGCTTCAAACTTCAATTCTTCATCAAACATGGCACTTTCCATATTTCCACAATCCGATCCTTGTTTCGAGAAAGAGACCACAAATTTCATCAACATAATTTTCATCCACTTTGTGGTAATATATTTGAGCATGCATGTGCTCATTAATAATTTCAACTTCTCCAAATTCATCAATTGTTGTTGGATTCATGAGAGATGCACATTCAGCTCTACAGACCATTACTTCATATGAAAAATTGTCTTTGTTATTTTCAAACTTAAATGCTTCAAACTCTAATGCAAAGAGGCCATCATAAACTAAAATCATACCAACTAGATCACACATGTTATTCACTTATTTATTGGAAGCTTCACAATCATCAACACGGACTATTGTTGGATTCACCAATTCACTACTCACTTTTCAGTCACCATCCACATGTGTCTCATTAGAATGGGATTCGCCATCATCTTCAACATCCATGTTACATTGGGGTTCTTGAGAAATTATATGTTCTTACTCTACCTCACACGTAGGGGCTTCAACTTCTCACTTTGAAATCTTTTGTGTGTCTTCTTCATCCATATGCATGTCTGCATGATGGGTTTCACTTTTATAGTCTTTATGACCATCATCCACATTTGAGTGGGATTCTCCAAGCTCTATTTTCCTCCTAGAGTCTTGCTCATTTAATCTCAAAACTGTAGTTAACTTTCTATTTATTCTTCAACAGACTGTAACATATTTTTTTACTTTATGTCACTTCCTTTATACCAAATTCTACTTCCAGGGCATTCCATGCTTCCTAGGAAGATGTATATTTTGCTACCTTACACAAGGACTTCTAATCCAATTCATGGTTTATAAGATCCAATACTAATATATCACATAATTCATCACATGGTTTATTAGACCGATATTGAATCAATTCTTTACATCAAAGAAAAGTTTTCATTTTGATAGTTCCTAAAAAATAAAATTTTTACTAGTAAATTTTGGAAGTGTTACCGAATTTATCCTGATCCATTCATCCTCGAATTTTGTCTACTTGTCTTTTAGATGCCTCGACTATGGAGAGAACCTCCATGAGATCTTCAAAATACTTTGGATCTTCCTCTCAATTTGTTTTCTTGGTTTGCTTCATTCTTACTTTGTCACCCATGGTTGTAGTCTTTATTTTGTCTTCTACCTTCTTTCCTTATTGTGTTAGCCTTCTAGAAATTAACATCACATACACTTGATTATCTTAAAAAATAAACATTTTAACCTTCACTTTAACAGTGGATCCCAGCAACTACTAGCAAGTTTTCTAAGCTCTTCTATGCATATTCTTATGGAGGCTCATGGCTACAAATTACGGTGGAGACTCTTTCTTTGGTCAGTGGTGGTGGCTCTTTCCTCTTGATATGGTGGTGGCTCTATAGGCTACTCACCCTAATATTTTAGTAGTTGGGTTTACAAACTCTCAACGACCTCTAGTTTCTACTTATGGACCAATGGATGCAAACTTCGACTTGCAAACTACTCATAATAACCAAGGATCTTACTAGAAGTAGCTCATGACCTTCTTAACTTGTTTGGTGATTTTAAACCTCGCTAAATATGGAATCATGCAAACTCTAACTTTCTTTTCTTCATGCAAACTATGACTTGATGCTTTAACTAAACTTTTTGAACTTCACTTTAACATAAACTGACATTTTTCTTTTCCTTCACTTAGCTTTTCTTGACAAGGCATTACCTTTTTAAATTTGACTCACTTGACTTGTAATATTAGACTTAATTAGATTTAACTTGCTTTCCTTCACTTAGTTTAACTCTTCATACATTCCATGCATACGAGAGTACTTACTATTTCTATTAAGTGAAACAATTTTGATCTATGACAAAGTTGCGATTGATGATTGTAAATGAATAGGAAATTTGGTGATAGGTTTGTATGAATTGTGTGCTCTTATAATTTAAATTGTTATATGAGACTAGTGTTCACTTGATTTTACAACACATTTGAATATTTGATAACTGTTAGGCCACTTAGGTTGTTGATTCTATAAGCTTACTTTCATTCATATCATTTGCATATTGGTTATGTTAAGGCATAATTGTATGGAATTATTATCTACATAATGAAATAAGTGTTGAACTTATGAATTTTAATGATCGTGAAATATAAAAAGTGAGGTGTAGTATATAATCACATAGTTTCATATTAAGAAAATCAATTAGATGAAATGAATTAGATGCACCAAAAACCTATAGTGATGGGCCATCTAGGTGCGCTAAGTCAGTCTCCAATATGGGTGACTATAGGGGCTTGACAATGACTCTTTAGGTTAAATTAAAGTTTATGCTAAAGTACTCTTTCAACCTCCTTCACAAATTCTTTACATATATCTCTATTAAGTGAGGAAGATAAACCATATAATCATTATTCCCTAGTTTGAAATGATATCAATTACTAATATTGCTTGGTTTCTTAATAATGCATTCATATATATAATTAAATACTAAAATTTTATATAACAAATAATTAAATTATTGTTACTTATCTCTTTGATATATTTGTTCAACAGTGAAAAGAAAATTGAGATGTGACTATAAGACATATATAAGAATCAAATTTTTGATTTTTGATTTAGAAAGAAAAGAATGAAGGTTTAAAATGCATATGGATGAATTTGTATTTTTTAATGTATAGTTTTGATATATATATATATATATATATATATATATATATATATATATATATATATAACAATTCACCCTAAAGGATTTTTGATAGGAGGGCGAACAACAATAGCAGCTAGGGTTTATGGGTTTGAACATCAGGGAGACAAGGCAACGACCTCCATCGCCTGCGATAGGACCAAATGGTGGCTCGGGCTGCTTCCTTTCTATCATTCGATGGCTCAGGTTTGGAATTTCTGCTCCTTAGCACCATCTATGGTTGATTACCACCATTTTCTCAAGTCTCTCGACCTCTTAATAGAGGCGATTCCCCCATAAATCTACAGACTACAGACGCAATGGATCAGTGAATGCTGGAGCACAAATTTCGTTGGGATTGTGGGTGAATATCCACATAACCGGCACCACAGTTCGGCTCTTTATGAATTGTTGGGTTCGACTGTGGATGAGCGTGGTGGACTCTGTTTCGCTTCCAAGGGACTCTGCACTTATCACTTCATTTGGTTACGGGGATTACCCTGTCTCTTACACGGGACGGTGATGCTTTGTGTCCCACATTGTTCCCCTCCAACGTTTGGATGCTTGTCCACTCGCCAACCCTGCAACCAGTGTTGAAGCCCAGGGAAAATCTCGTAGCCATCAATGACAATGAGGTAAGTGATCAAAATATTCTTTCCCTTAGGGGGCTTGATGAAAATATGAAGAGGTCACAGATCTGAAACTCAAAATTGGTCAAATTACCAGGTATCCTAGTCAACTACAAACTTTGATCTACAGGGGACGATCACTACAAGAACTTTTCACTTTACATGAGTACTCCATATGCTCCGGTTCCACTGTCATTCTCAATCTGAGACTGAGAGGAGAGGCCACTGAAAAACACAGAACTTCAGGTAATGATAAAGGAACTAGCACATCAAGACATGAAAATTTGAAAGGGCCCGCCTATAGGAATATTCTAAAGGGAAAACTCAAAATCGCTACTCCAACAGAAACAAAAGACAATGCTCCCAAACCTTACATTGTTGAGAAAATGAATAGCATACCAGAAGTGAAAATAGAGCTTACAGAAGTAGACGAGAATTGAATTGTTTATGAAGCACAAGCGATTATCTACAGATTCAACAGTTTCTGGCCAAAACCAATGGAGCTGTTCCATTGTATTTTCACAAACTAAACTATGGATTTTGAAATCCACCTCTATTCAAAGGGGTTTTTCATCATCAATTTTGCATCCTCGGAAGCCAGAAATAACATTCTGAGGGTGGGACCATGGTTCTTGGGCTCCACTGGGCTCTTCATCACACTTTGGTTCCCGAATTGCGATGCAAACACCATGGAAGTGTCCAGAATGCCAGTCTAGGTCCGGATTTACAATCTACCCTTGCATTTATGGAACGAAAGTGTTCTTACTTGCATTGGGAACATTCTGGTGTGATACATCAAAATAGATACACAACTCTTAAAGGAGTGTATCTACACTTTTTCTCATATTTGCATGGAAGTGGACCTCAGTAAAGGGCTGCCAAAATGCATACATTTGACACACAAATAGCAGAAATGGATATAGAATCTTGACTTCAAAAATACTGCATTCAGGTGCAGAATCTGTAGAAACACCGGGCATTTGAAAAATACATGTCCGGAAGAAAAAAGAGACAACAGGTAAAGAAAGAAGACAGTGAAAATTCCAAAAGGGTCGCAATTTCCCACAAGCAAGCCAGAAGAGGAGGAGGAAAAATAAGAAGAAGAAGATGTTATCAAACCAAAAGAACATAAACAGACAACCACATATATAGAGTCAAAATAACAGGAGATGCAAGACCCCTTCGACATCACCCCCTTGGACTAGTTGGCAAAAGAACAAGTGGCAACAGACCCCGGGGGTAACAAAAGACAACACATTTCAGACAATTCAGATTCAGATAAGGATAATGGTACAAGCACTGAAGAAAACTAGTTAGCCCTTATCACTGCCATGCCATCACAAGGTGCCTGGAGGAAGGTCAAAAAGAAGAAGGAGATAAAAGCTTAATTTTCTTCCCATGTATTTTATTTTTCTTGCCACTCATGATAAAGGGCAAGCATGACAAGCCCAACCCTGCGGGCTTGTTGTAAGTTTATTTTTGGTAGCCTAGCTACAGTGACTAGTGTGCATGTGCAAATGGGCCCATAAGGCATCTCGAAATGCTTAAATGCATTTGCAAAGTTGTAAATTTCATTAATTTTAATAAAAAGTTGCTGATTTTTTCTTTGGAAAAAAATAAAAATAAAACAATTGAGAATATATATATATATATATATATATATATATATATATATATATATATATATATATATATATATATATATATATATATATATATTATAGTTATATTGTATTTAATTTCTTGCAAATTTATATCAAAGTTTAGTTGAAGTAATTTAAAATTTTTCACATATTTAAAAAATAGACAATTTTAGTTCATGGAATGTAATTCATTTGACAATCACCTTGTTATGAAGTATTACGTTAAAACATGATATTCAAATTTAATTCCCCTTGAGTGGCCAACCAAAAAATAATATTTTTTATTTATTTTTTTATTATATTTTTAGAATGTGGTTTAATGAAAAGAGAAAAATAGAATATAAAATAAATAAAATTGACATGATCAAATTTCATGCAGTTTGAATATTTATTTTTAAAAATAAAAAATATAATTATCCACTATCCACTCATGGAATTTGAGTGAAAAGAATGAAGGTTTAAAATCCACATATGGATGAATCTCCAGTAGGCTTTTATTTCATTTTCTTTTGATATATGTTTTATATAAAAACTATCCACTATCCACTATAGTTTTGATGAATTATCCACTATCCACTCCACCATTGCCCAGCCTCGTTGAACGGTTGATTATTTTGCAAGATCTTCCTCTCACCAATCTTCTTCACCTTATGCTCTAGAGATTCAAATGACGGATCTCAACAGCATTGAGACTGTTGAAGCCTCTAGGTGATGTAACATGCTACAAAGGATAGTGGAAAAATATACCTCAATGGAAAGTATAGATAAGTTTTCAATGGATTTTACTCAGCATAGTATTATTTGTATAAGGTTTTGCTCTATTAGCTTGAAAGGATTTTGAAAAAGTGCATACAAGAGCTCTCTTCATTTTAAAAATAATGTAGAAGACAGTTTCCAATGGAGTAAAAATAACAGTTTTCAATTAAAGAGTAGTTTTCAATTGAATCCTTTCAACAAGGTCTTATTTTAATTTTGTATAGCTTCAAAAAATTGAAAAAATGTGTGTACAAGATATAGTTGTATCGTTCAACACCTCGATACCTATTAGTGTATTTATTAAATTCCCAAGAACAAGCTGCTACAGTTTGTGGCATATTTGATAGTTTCTAACAAGCCTATAATATATAACCTATTATGCCTATGCCAAGTTTTTCGTGATGTATAATAACATATTTACTGTTTAATTATCTTTCAAGGTGAAGTGCCACATTTTCAAATTATGTACAGGAAAATTGATTCTAGCCATTTTGAGAATCTATATTTGAAAACTGATTTAGGTCGTTGAAATTTTGGAATTTCTATATTTAAAAAAAAAAAAATCATGGATACTAGCCTAGATCTAAGCTTACTCTAGATTTATCATGCCAGAAGCATCAAATCTCTAGAGGTGTAAAAGTTCTTTTTCTTTTTTGGACTGTATAATTTGAGGAAAGGTTTGCACCACTAGGGATTTTCACATCTAGGGATTTGATTCCTCTTGGTCCATGATAGATCTGGAATTAGATGAATCTAGGTTGGTAATTTGATCCCTCTAGATCCATGATAGATCTGGAATTAGATAGATCTAGGCTTGTTCTAGTTGATGGCAACAATGACACATTTTTAGATTATCATTATTATGTATATGTTTGAGATAAATTTCATACTTTTACATTTATATTATGTTTTCTTTATTTGATGTGACTATATCACTTCTCTTCTTTAAGTTTGTTTTTGTTGCTTTTTTTGAGTGAGCTAGGAGGTTTTGAGTGTTTATGTGTTTGAATTTGGATTGTAATGTTTGTGAATGTTACAATTGTTGTGCTATATTTATATATGTGTATGTAATTGTGTCCCTCGAGGTGTTACTAAATATAACTTGAAGAGCAATTTTAATAATTTATTGCATCAATATTACTCTTGAAATCATTTGTTTCATTGCTAATGTTTTAAATAATTTATTTCCTTTAAAATATTTTGATTGATTGTTTTTTTATCTATATTTTGCTTTGCAAAAGTCAATAAATAATGTAATTTTCAATTTTCTTTAATGAGTAGTGAGATTTACATAATATTTACATTATATGTTAGTTTTTTCATATTTTCATATTGATTATATGAAAAGAATACTTGAGACAGTAAACCATTCAATTCTTTAATTCAAACTTTTATAATAAACGACATACCTTGTTTCTCTTTCTCTCCAATATTAATAGGTTGAATTACTATAAAACAATTGAGAATATATATATATATATATATATATATATATATATATAGTTATATTGTATTTAATTTCTTGCAAATTTATATCAAAGTTTAGTTGAAGTAATTTAAAATTTTTCACATATTTAAAAAAACAAACAATTTTAGTTCATGGAATGTAACTCATTTGACAATCACCTTGTTATGAAGTATTCTGTTAAAACATGAGATTCAAAGTTAAATCCCCTTGAGTGGCCAACCAAAAAATAGTATTCTTTTTTTATCTATTTATTTAATATATTTTTAGAATGTGGTTTAATGAAGAGGAAAAATAGAATATAAAAAAAATAAAATTGACATGATCAAATTTCATGTGGTTTGAATATCTATTTTCAAAAATTAAAAATATAATTATCCACTATCCACTCATAGAATTTCAGTGAAAAGAATGAAAGTTTAAAATCCATATATAGATGAATTTGTATTTTTTATTTTATTTTTTGATATATAGTTTTGATATATAAAAACTATCCACTATCCACTATAGTTTTGATGAATTATCCACTATCCACTCCACCATTGCCCAGTTCCTGTTGAAACGTTGACATGCCTTTGCAGCGATCTTCCTCTCACCAATATTCTTCACCTTATGCTCTAGAGATTCAAATGACGGATCTCAACAGCATTGAGACTGTTGAAGCCTCTAGGTGATGTAACATGCTACAAAGGATAGTGGAAAAATATACCTCAATGGAAATTATAGATAAGTTTTCAATGGATTTTACTCAGCATAGTATTATTTGTATAAGGTTTTTCTCTATTAGCTTGAAAGGATTTTGAAAAAGTGCATACAAGAGCACTCTTCATTTTAAAAATTATGTAGAAGACAGTTTCCAATGGAGTAAAAATAACAGTTTTCAATTAAAGAGTAGTTTTCAATTGAATCCTTTCAGCAAGGTATTATTTTAATTTTGTATAGCTTCAAAAATTTGAAAAAATGTGTGTACAAGATATAGTTGTATCGTTCAACACCTCGATACCTATTAGTGTATTTATTAAACTCCCAAGAACAAGCTGCTACAGTTTGTGGCATATTTGATAGTTTCTAACAAGCCTATAATATATAACCTATTATGCCTATGCCAAGTTTTTCGTGATGTATAATAACATATTTACTGTTTAATTATCTTTCAAGGTGAAGTGCCACATTTTCAAATTATGTACAGGAAAATTGATTCTAGCCATTTTGAGAATCTATATTTGAAAACTGATTTAGGTCGTTGAAATTTTGAAATTTCTATATTTAAAAAAAAAAAATTCATGGTTACTAGCCTAGATCTAAGCTTACTCTAGATTTATCATGCCAGAAGCATCAAATCTCTAGAGGTGCAAAAGTTCTTTTTCTTTTTTGGACTGTATAATTTGAGGAAAGGTTTGCACCACTAGGGATTTTCACATCTAGGGATTTGATTCCTCTTGGTCCATGATAGATCTGGAATTAGATGAATCCAGGTTGGTAATTTGATCCCTCTAGATCCATGATAGATCTGGAATTAGATAGATCTAGGCTTGTTCTAGTTGATGGCAACAATGACACATTTTTAGATTATCATTATTATGTATATGTTTGAGATAAATTTCATACTTTTACATTTATATTATGTTTTCTTTGTTTGATGTGACTATATCACTTCTCTTCTTTAAGTTTGTTTTTGTTGCTTTTTTTGAGTGAGCTAGGACGTTTTGAGTGTTTATGTGTTTGAATTTGGATTGTAATGTTTGTGAATGTTACAATTGTTGTGCTATATTTATATATGTGTATGTAATTGTGTCCCTCGAGGTGTTACTAAATATAACTTGAAGAGCAATTTTAATAATTTATTGCATCAATATTACTCTTGAAATCATTTGTTTCATTGCTAATGTTTTAAATAATTTATTTCCTTTAAAATATTTTGATTGATTGTTTTTTTATCTATATTTTTCTTTGCAAAAGTCAATAAATAATGTAATTTTCAATTTTCTTTAATGAGTAGTGAGATTTACATAATATTTACATTATATGTTAGTTTTTTCATATTTTCATATTGATTATATGAAAAGAATACTTGAGACAGTAAACCATTCAATTCTTTAATTCAAACTTTTATAATAAACGTCATACCTTGTTTCTCTTTCTCTCCAATATTAATAGGTTGAATTAATATAACACAAAAATCAATGCACATCGTGAATCATTTTTTTTTTTTACACTAAAACTAATGCACATTGTTAATCTAGCCACTTTAAGTTAACATACCACCATACATTGAGTTACATCAAATCATAAATCATCATCTCCTATGAAATCAATGCATCTAATGCATGCAATCAAATAAGATTAGAAAACATTTACACTAAAATCAATTAATATAATGCAATCAATCAAATAAGATAAGAAATTAACATCTACACTAAAATCAATGCATCTAGTCCAAACAATCAAATAGGATTAGAAATCACCATTTATCATGAATTCAATGCATTTTAGTGCAATAAATATTATTCCCTCTCTCGTTGTCCGTATATATATATATATATATATATATATATATATATATATATATATATATATATATATATCTCCCTCCATCTCGCCTCCTTTTTCTATTTATCTCAGTGCAAAATATACACACTCTCTCTCAATCTTTTTGTTTTCATTCCACCCCTCTCTCTCTCCACTTTTCTCATTGTATATATTTCTTCTACCCTCCCTCTCTCCCCTTCCAAATCCATCTCTTTGTCTTCCCTCTCTCCTCCTCTCCATCCTTTCCTCTCTCCTCCTCTGTTTCAAGTCCTTTCTATCCCATCTCCCTCTCTCTCCCCCCATCTCTCTCTCTCTCTTCGAACCTATCACTATCTCCCTATCTCCCTCCCTATCTCCCCCCTCCATCTTTGTGTCTCACTCTCTCTCTCTTACCCTTCTCTCCCTCTCTCACTCCTCTCCTTCTCTCTCTCTCTTAATTCCTTCTCTCCCCTCTTCTTCAATTTATCTCCTTCAATGCAGGCAATCAAATAGGATTAGAAATCACCATATACACTTAAATCAATGCATCAAGTGCAATAATTCTTCTTCCCGCTCTCCCCCCTCCCTCTATATCTATATATCCCTCCACATCTCCTTCTTTGTCTCTCTATCTCACCCCCCTAAACATACACGCTTTCTCTCTCCATATCTATCTATCTATCACTATATTTATCTCTCTCTTCTTCCCTCTCTTCACCTTCCATCTATATATCTATCTCTCTACATCTCTCTTTTGTCTCTCTATATCACCCTAGAACATACACACTCTTTCTCCATATTTATATATCTCTCCCTCCCTATTCCTCTCCCCGCTCTCTCTCTTTCTCTTCCCCTTCTCTCCCTTTTTGCCCCCTTCTATCTCTCTTCCCTCTTTCTCTCCTCACTCCCTCTCTCTCTCTCTCCACCTTTCTCTCTCTATGTATTTATTCTTACCTCCCTCCTTCTATATCTAGATCTCCCTCCATCTCTCCTTTTTCTCTCTATCTCACCCAACCCCCCTCCCAAACACACATGATTTCTCCCTCCATATCTATCTATCTCTTCCTCTCTTCACCTTCCATATATATATCTATCTCTCTTTGTCTCTCTTTTTTCTCTCTATATCACCCCCAAAACATACACAGTCTTTCTCCATATTTATTGATCTCTCTCTCTCTCTCCCTCTTTGTCTGTGTGTGTGTGTGTCTCCTCGTTTATCTCTCTTCCCTACTACTCTCCTCTCTCCCTCTATCTCCATCTCCCTTATCACTCACTTACTCTCTCTGCACCTTTCTCTTTCAGTGTCTTTCTTCTTACCTCCCTCTTTCTCTCCCTTCCTCTGTCCTTCACTTTCTCTCTTTCTCTCCCACCTCCCTTTGTCTCTTCCCCTCATCTCTCCCTATGTCTCTCTCTTCGCCTTCCAACTTTGTCACTATCTCTCCTTCTCCCTCCTCTTCTCTCTATCTCTCCTTCTTTATCTCTCTATCTCACCCCAAACATATGCACTCTCTCTCCATCTCTCCCTTGTCACTCCCTCTCTCTCTCTCTTCCCACTTTTCTCTCTTTATGTGATTCTTTTCCCCTCCCTCTATTTCCTTCCAACTTTGTTTCTCTATCCCTCCCTCTCCTCCTTTCTCTCAATTCTTCTCTCATCTTTCCCCTCTCTCTCTTTCTCGCCCTTCCTTTCACTCCCTCTATCTCTCCACCTATATCACTTTGTCTTTGTTCTGCCTTCACACACACATATATCGAATTTAATATATATTAAATTTATAATAATGATATTATAATATATTAATATTAATATTAGATTTAATTATGTCCATGGGGTCTTGGATAGATGGTGCCCTTCCCCGATGGGGGTGATATGTTGGACATGTTGAAGATGTAGTCCTCGCAAGCTTAAAAAAGATAATTAGATTTAATGATATTTTTTACATGCCATGACAACAGTTTTTTCAAATATTGAAACTTTGACGCGGAAATATTTATGTCTTTAGAGATTTTAATATATCAATAAGATTTGATTTTTCTTTTAAATATTAGTTTTACAAATCTTAATTAAAAGAAATATTAAAATATTTTGGAGAAATAATTTTATTCTTTGTGTTTAATTAGCCTTTTTACTTTATTTTATGAAATGATATTGACTTTAGTAAAGAGTAAAAATGTTTAAAATTTTGCACAATTTGGAATTTTAATGTGGTAATTTTTTTTTGTTGAAGGTAAACTTAAGATCCATTGAAATTTAATGTATATGATAAAATAACTAAACCCATAAAATAATTATATTATAGTTTTTTTTCATTGGTTATTTTGGCCTAAGTAAAAATTGAACTTCGGTAATGAACATACACGATTACACATCATATTGGGTTTTAGAATGTGCCTCTAAGTGCAATAAAAAGAAAATATCAATTTTGAGAACCTTGTTTTATTATATCTAAGCTTGCTAAAATAAATTTTCAAAATTTTACCTCATTATATTTTATATATATATATATATATATATATATATATATATATATATATATATAAACATGCTCAACTAAGCGGGCTTGGTAGAGGTTACTTTCCTCTTTACATTCATTTATTAGTATGTAACATATTATTTGGTATAAAATATTATGAGATTTGGTTTTAATTTTATAATCTTTAATTTATTTTAATTATGGTAAAAAAATAAAAAGTAATTTCAATATAGTAATCTAATTATATTTGATTTCATGTTAATATAATTTTATATAGAGATGGTTATTATTTTATTTTATTTTTAAATATTGATGTATGAATTTCTCTCATCATTATAAGAAAAATCTTTTTTGTTTTAGATCAATGTCTAAAATGGTCCATTCTCTTTCTAATATCTCATTTTAGTGAGATAGACTGTAGAGCTAAGACAAAAAAAAAATTCACTCTAATTAATAAGAACAAAAATAATATTTATTAACTACCATCTAAAGATAGATGACTCAACCTAAAAATGAAGACTGATGAGAGTTGACTAGCCAAATCCTCTTCCTTTAAACTTTTCCTAAAGAGTACAATTCCTGATCATAAACTATATTATGACAACACTGATTTAGAACAAAAAGAATGAGCTCCTTATTATAAAAATTAATTGCAATATCAGTAATTTTATAACAACTTGCTTTTTGATAAATAGAAAATAGAAAGGCTCCACCAAATTCACATAAAAACAATTAGGAAACTAAAGGTCTCAACAACAATGTCTTCTTCTTCCAGAAAAAGAGAGAAAGAGGAGTCTCTTTCCAAAGCCTATAGAGCAAAGAGAAGACAACAAAACAAGGGTTTTAAATTTATGGGAATATCTTAAAAGCTCGAGAAGATTGTAAACAAAAAGGTTAGTGGGAAAATTGCTAACATAAGGGTATTTGTGTATACTATCACTATCTATCTCCTTCCCCCAAGGCATCATTAAATTGTGAATGCAAGTTCTTTAGGAAAAAATTAAGGGAAGAGGATTTGGCTAGTCTACCCTCATTAATCTTCAATTTTCTAGGTGAGTCATCTATCCTTAGATGGTTGTTAATAAAGATTGTTTATTTTCTTATTGATTGGAGTGAATGTTTTTTTTTTGGCTATGCTCTATTGAGCTTTTAACCTTAACCATAGTGGAAAAAAATTAGAAAAGACAATTTAGAAATTAGAAAAAGAGAATTTAATTCTTGATTTAGTCTATTTCACTATAATAAAATATTAAAATAAGAAAAATTTTAGGTTCTCTCATAAAACAATAATAAATCCAAAAATAAAATAAATAAAATAAATATTAAAAGTTAGGAATTTATGCCTAACTCTTTAGATTGGGTTGTTCCTCTAAGATAGGAATTAGTTTAGGTAGCTCCTATATTGGTGTGTGTTTGGTTGAGAAATTATCTCAACCAAGGTGTCCAAGATAGCACGCACTATCTTGAGACATTGTCTCCTTATCTATTTAATTTGTAACACTACATTCTTTTAATAATGAGAAAATATGTGAGGAAGGAAGCCGCGAGGCTGAAGCCTTTTTCCACCAATATTTTGTGTCTGGTTTATTATATGTGTTTTCTGTATTTGATGAGTTGATTTGATTTTCAACATGTGGTATCGAAGCTACAATGCTAGAATGTGTGTAATGCGAAGCGCTGAAAAGTGTGGAGGAAGAACTGGACTAGCGTATGGCCAGTGCGTGTGAGAGGAGAACCAATATATAATAAATCACCACGGTAGTACCCTGTCATTTTTTTTTTGTTATGACGCTATTTCGGCTTTAACTACTTCACTGCTTGCAAAGTGGAGGGATATTGATCAGTTCTGCAACATATTTCTTCAATTTCAATTTCGCAGCGTTGCTTTTTTTTAATGCTTTTTAAAGATATTTTCATACGGGATTTTTATGGCCATGGCTAGAATTATTTAAGACTTTTAATAGTTTTATGGTCACATGGAGTACGTTTTTGTATTTGAAGACTTTGTGTCATTTGATGTTTAATCGATTGGTCATGGATGCTTAAGAAGTACAGGCGATGATGTTTTTTTGGTTTTGGTCTAAGCGTGTGCATAAGGTTTAGTATGAAGAATTAGTGAAATTTATCCATATTGGATAAGAAATACAACAATGAATGGATGAGGTTGAAATTATTCCATTAGCACGAAATGATCTCAAGGTTGAATGAGGAGGTAGTTTGAAGTTTGAAAATTATATATGATGAGAAATTAAGCCTTTTTTTTGTAAAGCAATATTTTCAGACTTGATGGATCCTAGAGCTTTTGTAAAAGTATTAGTGGGAGCTGTTGGATTAAAAATATCAGATGCCTCAAAACTGTAAGGAGCAGTGTTCGTATCTTGTCCTCTCCTTGTTCCTGTGAAATTAGGCTTCAAGGATTTTCCACATTCTGTTGATTAAAACAATAAAAGGGAGTTGTGACTGCCATCTATGGTCAATCTGATTGCTATTGGAGCGATCAAATTTCAATCTATGAACATGGCCTTGATGAAGTTTCTAAAGCCTGCAGAGGAGAAAACCTCTTTTTTAGTTCCGATGTTGAGAAGCATGTTGCTAAAGCTAACATTGTGTTCATTTTAGTAAACACCTCCATGAAGACAATAGGCCTCAGCTATGAAAAAGCTACAGATTTGACCTACTGGGAAAGCACGACTAGAATTATAGCCAATGTTTTTAATTCGATCCACAGATCAAAACCAAAACTCATCAATCTGTGTCTGTATTCTTGTACTTCACATGTAAGAAAATCAATTACCTCGTCTTTCCTATATATAAGATCTTCAAAATATGACAAATATTTCCGATCGTGAGAAAGTTTTCCCTTAGCCAATCTTTTGTACTGACTGGCTTGTAGTCGCAGAGCAACTTCTTCTTTTTGAAGCTGCAAAATCATTGCCAATGTTTCATTTGCTGCAATAGATGAAGAATTTCTCTCATTCTCAAATTCCGTATAAAGGTCCTGTAAAACCTGGTGTTGGCTATAGAGACTCTCTTAAAGTAAGAACATCATTTTCAACCTCTCTAATATGAGAATGGCTTCCAATTTCTTTATCAGCCATGTTCCTGCTCGATGAGAATCTTGGACGAGGCCTCAGACGTTGTAACTCATTTCAGGGTTTGTATTGTCTGACAACAATTTTCTGCAAAACCTTTGGCTTCTTCCACCGGTAAAATTATGGATCCTGCGATTCAATTCCTGCACGAGTTTTAGTCTGGAAGCCGATGGAACTTGGCTATGGTCATTCGTATTGGCCGGAGTGGGATTTACAGTTGCAATGAATGAAAAGTGTGAGTATTTCTTTGGTACGTTTAAAGTTCTATGAATTTTCAACAAACGCTTTGAATTTTCGTTCTTTGAGGTGGAATATCGAAAGAGCTTGGCATTGAAGATTTGCTGCGTGTGAACTTGCGTTGAAGAAATACTTGCATGCGTCCAGTTTTCAAAAGTTTTCCTTTTGAGAATAGCCTTGGAGAGGAGCATGGATCAATGACGTCAAAAACTTGATTCATGTGCCACGAGAACATTTCAACGCATGGAAAGTGATTTACACAGTCTAGTTTTTTTAATCTCCATAGTCCATTCCAAAGAGATTATAACGGCAAGTTATAAAATTCTATGCACAAATTCATAAGTTACTTTTTCAACACATGAAACTTAAATTATATGGTTTAAAGCTTTTTACATAAGTATAAACCAGAACCGTTACTTTAGATTCACAAAAAGGGAGACATAAGTAAATTGGAAAAGTGTATTTTTTTTAATTATTAGTGAGTTTTTTGGGGTGATAAGATATTAAGTAGGTTGGGAATAATAAAGTGCAAAGTTTAAAAGGCATCATTTTAAGTGGCTTAATAAAGTACATTAAATTCTTTTAATAATTTAATGGGACGTATGGAGTGTTTTATGAGAGAATGAGTGGAGATCTATATTATGATGTATGGTTTCACTATGAGAGAGAATACGTGCTTTGAATTATATGGAGGAATAAGGTGAAATTTGTAATTTGGTATATTTTTGGAGTGATAAGTTTTTGAGTGTGTTTTAAATGAGAGTTTTGAGGTGAATTTGGAGTGAAGAGTGAATATTGTTAAAAGGGGAAGCTCATTGTTGTATTTTTTCTAGGAGGTTGAGTCAGTTTTTGAAGACATTTTTTTCAAGAAGTTCTGGAACTCTGATTCCATGAAGATGTTGTGAAGCTGAGTGATTATGTACTCCAAATTTTAATAAAGATATCATTTTTTGGTGATCGTGTTCTAGATCCGCTCGAAATTGAATAAGGGGATCTTAGGTACACCATGTATGTTTGTGATGGCGTGTGTTTTTATGGCTTCATGATATTGCTTATGATTTGTGTCTAGTTGTGACACATAAATGATCTCATTTAACACACACATACAGTTCAATGCAAGCAAGCACAACACCTGTAATGAAGTAGCTGCAAGGAAGGATAATTAAACTCAACACATGCATTTGCACCACTACAACAAATAATCAAAGTTGTGAACATCAGCATTCCACCTCAATAAGAAAATTTAGTCAATACAATCAAGTTAATGTGTTTCAAAGAAAATTCTACATCAACATTATTGAACTTGTAATCAAATTCAAATTGCACTGAATTGTAAGGGTGCATTCTCGGTTGAAACCGACACCCAAGTTTTGAATTAAGTCTAATTAAATAAAATTGAATTCACTGTAGTGAGTCATTAAAATCATTAAGCGTTTTTGGGTGCAAGTTTTCGACACCCTTTCTTTAAGCTAAATGAAGTGAATGCATGAGTTTTAACTCTAAAGAAAACAAGCAACAAGTTCACATCTCCTGCAAGCAAGCGTGAGTATTCATTCAAGCAATTTCCATCAAGTCAGTACAAAGTTCAAACCATCAAGCGAGCCAGCATGAAGTTCATTACAGCAACCATCAAGCGAGCCAGCATGAAGTTCATTACAGAAACCATCAAAACAACCAAGCAAGTTCAACTCTAACACCAATCAAGCAATTTTAAATCTACATCAAGCGATCGTGATGATTCACTCAAGTGAGCATGAAGTAATCAAGAAAGTCAAGTGAGCATTCAAGCAAAGCGATCGTCACCAAGCGACCGTGAATTCAAGAGTTTAAGAAAGAAAGTTCTACAACTATAGCAAGTGTTCCAAACAAGTGGAACAAGAAACAAATCAAGTGAGCGAGCCATTTAAGCCACATCGCAAGCGAGCCTGTCATTCAAGTAACAAAATCAAGTGAAACAGTTCAAAGCACAACATCTATGACAAGAGAGCTTGAATTCAAGAGAGCGAGTTCAAATGGCGCAACACATCCAATTGTTAAAAATTCTTCACAATTTGATCCTCTCAAGCGATGAATACATGGTGCAAATCAACAAAGAAACTCTTGTTGATATTTCACGGCATCTACAACAAAAAAATTAAACCATTGAGTTTCTTCAAATAGAGTTGCAACTACAACAAAATGAGTTGCAAGAGAAGAGTAATTCTTCAGAGTCTTTGAACCATATAGCTAAAGATGATTCTAAGTCATTCATCCAAACAACTTCTAGTGTTGAAGTTGTTCCAATTCAACTTTCTTCCAAGCCAATCATCAAGCCATGGGAAGAAATTCAAAGTAACAAGAATCAACGACGCTTAGGATATGTCAACAATGACACCAACTTGAATATCCTAGATTATTCCAAGCGAATTAAGTTCGTTAGTGTAGGATTTATTGCACAAATCACCTCAGCAAGTTCTGAGAAAGTTGCAAACAAAAAGAAATGCATGCAACCCGAAGTTGCAGTCAAACCAACATGTTCTCATTGTCAAAGAAATAGTCATATGGGAGATCAGTGTTTTGATCTCCATCCTTGTCACCATTGTGGCAAGCCCAATCATTCCTTAGAGAAATTTCACAACCACCAACAATCAGCCAGATTGAAGATACATTATGAATGGATCAATCCTTGGGAATGGTCATCCACAGTGAAAATATTGTCTTAGTTCTACAACCAAATACAATCACACATAGTGTAGAAGATAGTGAAAAGAAGATGGTACTCTCATGCAGTTGAACAGGGGAGTACACCAGTGCAACACTCCTACACCTGAAGGGGGGCAGTTCAGGAATAATTTCCAGAGAAGTGTCTCTCCTTTCAGCTGACAAAGGGGGGAAAATGTCAATGAAATTGACGGTGGTTTTCAGACTGAAAGTCTCGACAAAACCAGCAAAAGAAGCTTGTGGGAAGCTTCCGTAGCCAGTGGGAATCTTCAACAGCCAGTGGGAATCAACAAATTCGCCAGTGGGCAGTCGACAGCAAAGCAACAGTGAGAAGTTTTCAACACAACAAAAGCAACAATGAGTTGTTTTTTACATCATCAGCCAGTGGGCTTTCAACAAATTTTGTCAGTGGAAAAAGGATGTTGATTTCACACAAAGGACAGATGGATCTTTTTGCAACTTGGCACGTGATGCAGTTGTCAAGCAAAATCCAGAGATGAATCAGACATGCATCTAACTCATGATCTCTTCAGATTGCAGTTTTTTCAGCATCCAATTTTGATGGTTTTTCAGGCAATATTTTTTAGGATCAACATGAGAACTTGGAAGATGGTTCCTCATTCTTATTTTGGATTTATCATTGAAGGGGGGAATGTTAGCCTCTCTAATAAAACAATAATAAATCCAAAAATAAAATAAATAAATTAAATATTAAAAGTTATGAATTTATGCCTAACTCTTTAGATTGGGTTGTTCCTCTAAGATAGGAGTTAGTTTAGGTAGCTCCTATATTGGTGTGTGTTTGGTTGAGAAATTATCTCAACCAAGGTGTTCAAGATAGCACGCACTATCTTCAGACATTGTCTCCTCATCTATTTAATTTGTAACACTACATTATTTTAATAATGAGAAAATATGTGAGGAAGCCGTGAGGCTGAAGCCTTTTTCCACCAATATTTTGTGTCTGGTTTATTATGTGTGTTTTCTGTATTTTATGAGTTAATTTGATTTTCAACAAAAAAGTCATTTTAAACATTAACCTAAACCAAAGAATTTTTTTATTATAATGATAAGACAAACTCATACATCAAAATTTCAATATAAAAATAATAATAATTATTGACATAAAATCAAATATAAATATAACCATTCAAAGCATATTGGAAAAAAAATATAAACCACATTGATTAATTTATTCCAAACGCACCAAAAATACATAATAATATCATATATATCTGATTATCACCACACAAAAAAAAACAAAAAAAACAAATTTTTTTTTTTTTTTTTTACTTCATGTAATGTTATGTTCCCACCTTTTTTATGGTAAGACAAAGTTATTTATCGTTTAAAAAGACAAATGACTTAATCTTTCAATTTACATAGTCAAGTGATTAAAGTGGAGACGGTATATCAAAATCCAGAGAATTTCCATTCAAACACAATCCTCGTCTATTCCATTCCACCAACTACTCCTCATCCACGTCGATTTTTTTTTTTTTTTGACTTTAGTCCACTCAAACACAATCGCCGTCTCTTCGATCACTTCTCTACATGGGCCATCACTTCTTGCAGCCTTCTTACCATTCCGTGTTCACGTCATTCTTCTCAGTCACAAATTTTGTCTCTCTAGACGGATAAGGGTTTTCACTTAATGTTTTGATTTTTGTAGTTTGTTTCAATTTCATTTTTTAACTTTTCAGTAGGGTAATTGTTAAAATTAATTTAAATATTTTAATTAAGTCATCAAAATCATTTAAAAATACATTACATTTAACTAATTTTAAGTTATTATTATTATTTTTAAATTTTATTCTATAATATCTCTTCTATATTGAGATAAGATGATTTAAATTGAAATCATATTAAAGAGACAAAGGGTTAAAATTTTAAAAGTAAAATTCATATAGAGGGAAGATGTCTGATGTTGTGCAGTGGTTGTTATAGTAGTGGTCCTATCAAGCCACTCAAAATTGACACATATACAACTAATATGTAAATAAAAATATATAACATTAAGTGAAAATATCTTTTAATCTATATCCAAAATGTCTTGGGCCCACAACTATCCATAAACAATATTTTAAATATCAAGAGTACAAAATATGTTGTCCTAACTTGAAAATAAATAAAACTATAAGTTGTCTCAAAATGGTCTAATCCACCAGTACAATGTTCTCATCACCTCATGGTTATTTTGGGAAAGAAAATGTTTTAGGAATTCTAGACACGACATCGGTGGATAGGTAAACAAAATTTTTATAATTGCAATTTCCATTCCATGATATCCTCTCTTTATTGTTTGATTGTATTTTGGACGTTTCTTTTGATTTTGTTTTGTCTTTAACTATGAAATTGAAAATACTTGGTATCATATCCATTTAAACAACAACCAAAGCTTGAATATTAAATTAGAATTACACGATATTGATTGGAATCCTTATAGTTATTTTTTGTTCAAATATTTTCATGATTATCAGAAAAGTTTACTTTCTTGTTGTTATTTGAGCACATGTTGTTTATATACTTGACCAAATTCAAGCATTAGAAAATGAAATGTTTTTGCGAATAAAATGACAAGGATTGAACATCACACCTCACATTATTTGTTTTCACAAGTTATCTGCAGCTTGAGCTTTTTAGCATATAACTTGGTTGAGATGATTGTTCCTAAGCTTTCCCCGAAGATTGAATACTAAGTTACTAAGGTGTTATTTTCTATATATGGTGACATTTTATTTTCTTTGTTTGTGTAGGTTATCTGGGCACATTATAGTGGCCACTATCTCCCAACTGAAGAAAATTTGTTTGAGTTTCTTACTTGTGTGGGTAAAAATGGCTTTCACATTGCCGATGTTGAGGTATATGTCGTATAAAATATTTATATTCTAATTTAGTTTATATTATAGTGTTCAATGTCTTTCATGTCTTACACTCTGCATTTTATCTTCTTTTGTTTTCATAAAAGGAACTCAAAATTGATGGTAAGAAGTAAGAATTGAAAAAATGAGAACAATAACATTGAGGCGATAAATGCAAAAAAAAATAGAAGAGAATTGGTCTGGTGATACCCTTAGAGCCAATATCTTGCATAAGACACACATATAAAGACTGACGTTCAAGTCTCCAGAGTTGGTGAATTGACCTGCAATGCCTTGGAAACACAATGATAATGTTTTGAAGTGATGAAAAATAATTTCATGTGTAAATTGTAGTCCAACCAATATTAAGTTGGAAACACATATTGTAATACTCTAACATTTCATATATTAGCACAATCACATTTACCAATGTGGTTGATATACGCCGATAGGCATATATGAAATATATTTACAACCACATTCACTAATGTGTTTGATATACACCGATAGGCTTATATCCACCACCCACCACATGTGTTTTACCAAGATAATCATTATATATTTATGAATATAAGTACCGATATATTTTATATATCTACTTGTAATATATTAATAATATAAAATATATTCATACTATATATTAAACTATAATATATATATATATATATATATATATATATATATATATATATATATATATATATATATATAATGTTATTATTTGATAATAAAATATTATTAAAATTTTTCAATACATTAATATTTATAACTCAAAACATTCTAAAATTACAGTATAACATAATACTAGTATTTTATTAGTATTTATAATAAGTATATCTCTTTTACCAATATAACAAGGGATTATTAATATTATAATCCAAAAGAACTAATATGCCCAAAGGTCTAATAGTATAAACCCAAGGAATTAGTGAACCTAGGGGAAAAATATTAAAAAGCTAAGAGATCACGAAGTAAAAAAAAAAGAGATTAATAAAACCTAGGAATTAAAATTTTAAATACAAATGAATGATAAACTCACATGATTATTCATATTATAAACCGAAGAGAACAATCAACTTTAGGGATTGTTAATATTATAAACCCAATGAATTAAAAAACTAAAGGATTAATAAACCCAATGGATTCATATTAAAAACCCAAGGAAATAATAAATCCAAGGGATCAATAAAGCCAAGGGATTAATATTAAAAATACATGAAATTAATAAACCTTAAGAATTAATATTTTAAACTCAAAAACCTAGGATATTAATAAACCATAATAATCAATATTTTAAACTCAAAATATTAATAAACCCAAGGGATAAATATTAAAAACCTACAGGATCAATAAGGCCAAGGGATCAATATTAAAAACACAAAAGATTAATAAACCCTAAGAATAATTTTTTTAAACTCAGAAACCTAAGAAATTAATAAACCCTAATAATTAATATTTTAAATTAAATAGATTAATAAACTGAGGACATTATTAATATTATAAACCAAAAGAAGTAATAAACCCAAGGGTTTAATATTATAAAAATTTGAGATTAATAAAGCCTACAAATCAATATCTTAAACAAAAAGGTTTAATAAACTCACATGATTATTAATATTATAAAATAAAGGGAATAATATTAAACCTAAGAGATTAATATTATAAACCTCAAGTATATAAAAACCTTTAGATAAATACCATAAACCATAAAATAAACATGGTTGAGCATTCTTGACTTAAACGTTGAGACAACTGTCGTCATAATGCGACGTTGGATGAAGAATGACCATGGTTTTCCATGGTTGATTTTCATATTGAATACTTTAACATTGTAATACTTTAACATTTCATATAATATAACTTGTGTAGTTGAAATTATTTATAGTTTCACTTGATATTGTTTAGTATGGTAATCAATGTTAGCACTCCAACACTTCTCCGAAGGTAGAGAAGGAGACCAGCAAAGGTAACTAGATACCACTTTGACCTAGTAGCTAGCCCTACTAGGCTGAGAAGGCTCTCTCAATGAGATACACAACCAATTTGACTGGATCATGGAGATTTTGGGCTAGATATGCATATTAGGGTTTGTTTGATTTCAATTTTTGTTGTGGATGAAAATGGACCTTTAGAGCTAGGCTTGAAATATAATAGGGCTACAAGAGAAAAAATTGCAGGGGAATAAAGGGGCAAGGTAGGCATGCTTGAATGACCCTTTAGGCTTTATGGTTATGGTTTAGGATTAACAGAGAGATAAGGAACAGGCATATAAGTATGAATTCATTCCTTAAGAAAAAAATAAAAACAACATCATCATATTATCAAAACAGGGCATGTATTCCTCATGAATCATACTTAAAACCTTTAAAGACAATGAGTGAAAGTTGTAGATATGTAGTGGAAAGAGAAATAATTCAATGGAGTGACTTACAAAAGAGAAACATAGCCATAAAAGCTCACCACATGAATCCCTAAATTTAAGCTGCAACGTTTCTCTCTATTCACTATATTACTTTGTTAAAATGAAATACACTAGCTCAATGTCCAAGACTCCAACCCTTGCAAATGATTACAAAAGGCCTCATATAGCTAGTGAGGTCAAAATCCTCCCTTGGAGGTTGAAATTTCCAACAAGAAAGTCAAATTCATGCACCTATTTGAAGTTTACTACTCACTAGGGAGGTTACACAACAAATTCCTCCTATATCTAACCACTAAGAGACATATCCTCAAAGCAATAAATGGAGGATAAGACACCTATTTACCTCCATTTTTACCATTTACATTTACATTTTGACTGTTACATTAATCTACATTCACTTTTTCACTTTTAAAAAATTGAAACTGGAAATTGGAGTAAATTACACAGTGAAATTTTTATAAAAATCTCATAAACTTGCAGATGCACAATGCTAACTTTGAGGCCACTTTTGGGCACCTTCCTGGAGCAAATATTGAAAACTGAAAGAACGGTAAACTATCCATGTATTTCTAATTTCTAGAAGACTTTTAATTTTTTTAAATGACCCATGGGAAGGCCTTAAAAAACTCATTATCCCAAGGTATCTCCAAATGCACAGCGCCTGTCAAAAACAAAGGCAGAATGTTGATTTTTGACCTCTTTTCTCCATTTTTCTCAAAATCTGAGCCATTTCTGGAAAATCTGAGGAAATGGGTTTTGAGAGGTGGGCATAAGATTTCCAAAAATGTTGAATTCTTCCCATTTGGAGCCTTGAGGAAAAAGCACATGTCCAAGGCACTACACATCCAACCTTAGTGAAATTTATGAATTCTGTGAGTTTTCACCAAATTTGACCAAAAAACAAAATTTGCTCCAAATCTTCCCAAAATTGGTCCATAAGTGCTAGATGATTTATACTATGCAATAATGGCAGCATAAGAAAGAAAATCAAGTTTAGCCTTCTCCTTTTGGCTGATTAGGGCTTGCTTAAGCTTGTATTGCAATTGCTTGATTTTGATGTGTGCAATTTGATTTCTTGTTTGCTCGTGGGAAGCCATGCGTTTGTTGATATTGTTATCCCTGTTTGCATTGTCAAGGAGATTTTCTAAGTGAATATTAGCCTTCTCAAGCCAAAACTCTTTGTCCTCATTGATCTCCTTTGAAATCCTCTCTTCAAAAGTGAGCTCCTCCTTTGTAGGGTTTTTTTCTCTTTCTTTCTCCAATGCCTTCTTGAGACCCATGGTTCTTGGCCTCTTCCTCTTCATCTTTTGTTCATGCTCATCATTGTTAAACACGCATGGTAAATACAAATGAAAATAAGCACACATAGACCGAACTGAAGGATAAGTGTGAGATTATTTATTATTAACCACATATGTGTTTTTATAGTACATTAGGCGTGATCCTTGGATTCCGCATTCCAAGGTCACTTGGACTCCATTTGTGACTGTTCGCCTTCCAAACCTACCCATAGAGGATTAGGTGTCTAACATTCTCCCCCTTAATCTGAAGGGGTATGTGTGAGTCCAAGAAGAGAGTTGTAATACAAATCTGCAAAGTATGCATGGTAGCACTTAGGCTAAATCAACTCTTTGAAATGTTGGCAAAAAGAGGTGGTTTAAGGATGACCACCAACACTGGAACACAACACTTATTGTAGTTCCCGGAACTCTTCCAAAACTGGCAAGAAGCTGAGGGCTTTTGCTAGAGGAAGTGTCCCTTATATTTGAAGAGGGAGACCTTCAACCTAGAAGAAGGGAGGTCTACAACTTGTGATGGTTTAAGGATGACCACTAACACTGGAATGCTTAATGCATTTCCTAGAACTCTACCAAAACTGGAAAGAATCTGAAGTGTTCTGCAAGATTAAGTGCTCTGAATTCTTTGAAGAGGAAGAATATGAACCTCACATGGATGGTTTAAGGCTATCCATCAACCAAAGGCATGCTCATGGGCATCCGTGTTTATGGCTACAACTATGAATCTAGAATGACAAGTTGTGGCTCAGGCTTGCTTGAACTATTGTGTCTCTGGCTACAACTCTAAATCTGGAATGAGATATTGTGGCTCAGGCTCTCTTGATGTGGCTTTGAAGCTTGTAGATGACCACCATTTCCCCCCCTGTCAGGTACAAGGTGATATGATGGAAAAAAATCAACTGCAAGATTGTTCAATATTCGAGAACAAGTTTTGACATGCGACTTAAAAATCTTCTTGGTTGTTGATGCACATTGCCAACAAGCGATCCAACCAAGATGAATCTTTGTTCTTGTAAGAGGCTTATTTCTTAAGCATCTATGTGAAGAATAGGTGTGCCGACCACAGTGATTGCATGGGTGAGGATAAAAACAATGATCTTTCATATGGCCAACTCGATCATGGTGTTGGCATTTTTCAATTTGTTGTTGCTGCTATGGAAGAGGAGCAAGATCTGGAACAGTTGAAGGTGAACTGTCATATAGAAATCCGACACTCTGAAATTTTATGGACTTAGAGTAGTCTGAAATATGAAAGGAAAATTCCTTTTCATATCCAAGACATGTTCGGTGCTTGTTGTGGACAAGCTCTTCCCAAGGTCTAATGATGGGCGTGGGAGGTGCTGGCTGGATTTTTCCTTCTTTTTGCAAATCTACGCTTAAAATTGGTATTATATCTACAATTTCTTGTTGCTAATGGGAATCTGTCTCAATGTTCTCAACAAGAACAAGTTCAGAATGATGACTCCACTACTGTAATTCTTCTTGTTGTAGCTAAGATTCAAGCTGCAAAAAATCAATCTTCTCTTGTGTGTTTTGCAGACAAGTTTGAATGTCTGAAAGAGAGGCTTTGCTTATTTTGACCATACTAGACTCAGTTGTGGAAAGTATGAGAGTATCTAAAAACTTTAATAACTCCGTAATCCTGACCATTTTGTTAACAACTCACACTCAACAAATGGAAAACGTGATAGGAAACTAAATGTGCAATGTTCCTGCAGATCCCCCCCGGAACAATATGAAGATCAACAATAGTTTTCAACAACCAATGGTTGCAATACAAAATGATATTGCTCTCAAAAATAAAATGAGAAAGTGGTGATAATTCTAGCAAGAAGAACTACTGATGCAGAGGCATTTTTTTTTTGAAGGAAATAGAGAGAAGTGGTACAATTAAGTTTCAATCAGTTCTTTTAACAAGTGGAAAATTGAACACCAACCTCAAGATTTTGGAGCGAGGATAGCAGCAACGATTAAATAAAATCGAGGGCGAGTAAGGGGCAATGACTTTCACATTATTTAACAGCATTAAATGCGTTGTTCTTATCGAAATCTGAGTGCAAAATTCTGCCCTTTTTTTGTTTCGAGAAATTTTCCTGCCATCAAGACATGTGTTTTATGGCTACCAATGCACCGGTGTTAATTTACAGTAGCAGGGATATGGAGAGGGAAACACCATTAACTGTTGTTAAGTGTTTCCGTCCTTTCTCTCCATCTTCGCTACCCGACATGGATGTTTAAATTGTGAACATACACCTGTGGCTGAATTAGATACTCTTCTAGTGAGATTTGAAGAGTGCGAGCTAGGAGGAGGGCCGACAATTGAGGAAGGAGTTGTGTGAGCTGGCAGGAGTTGCTGATAAGTGAGTATGTCATGTCTTGGCCAGTCAACCTCCCACACTCTGGTTCGTTTCCCAGTACACCGACCTTCTCTGCCTCCTGTTCGCTGCCTCTCCTCTCATTCGTCAGTTTCACTACTTGAGGCCCGTCCAGCACAATACAAAGACACAACTGGGAAGTTGAGACTATGTAGAGGAGCCTAAGGGGGAATGTTTCAGGAGCATGTGAATCAACATCAACAAAGGGTGAAGGGATCTGGCGAAGGGATGAGGCCACGTGGTAAGGGAGTCGACGGGAGTGGAAGAGGCTGAGGGTGTAAGATTATGGGTCTGGAGTAGTGAAGGTGAGGGAGCAGCAACCGAAGAGCTCTGCGGGAGCAAGGAGGGAAGCCCGTAGGTGGAGGGAGGAGAGGATAAGGGGGCATGCGGGAGTGGATGAGTGCTGATGGGGAGGGAGGGGGTGAGGCTGCGATGGGAGAAGCAGCATGAGTAGGAGTTGGAGTGGAGTATAGAGGGCCACAGTGAGGGAGGGCAGGCCGATAGTGGAAGGGCATAGGGCATAGGTCGCCACGGGAGCAGAGGTGGGAGAGTGAGCTGGCATAGGGAGTGAGGAGGTAGATGCAACGATAGGGAGGGAGGCCGAGGAGTGGCAAGCATGCGGGAGTCGGCGTGGGTGGATGTGGGAGGCTGACGGTGTGGAGGAGGGCCATGAGGAATGGAGGTGCCGAGAGGCAGAGTTACAACTAGGATAGTCGAGGTAGCAGAAGTCATGGAGGAGCCCAGGAGGGCAGAATGCATAATTTTTGAGTGGCAAAGGGGTAGGTTTGATCAACCTCCTCATACCTCACAAGTTCAAAAAAAAATAGAGATTCCAACAATACATACTCATTCTCTTGCCTCGAAATCTATTTTTATTGGGAGCCTGACAAAAGCTATTTCTTAATAAATTTGAGCAGAAATTTCCAACACTACTGTTTCAAGCAGGAAGCAACTCGCAAAGAGATAGGTAGAGAATGGCAGAACCATTACTGTGGACACAAATTGGCAGAGTTTTTTCTGACAAGTCTGACATTCTAATGGAAAATAGACTCCAACAAGGTTAACTTTGACCAGTCTCTGCTCTTACAAAGTCTGTCTCTGCTCTTACAAATTCTTAGAAAGGGACAGAACCAACAAGGAGGGAGGAGAGCACAGGTTCACACAAGCCTCCTCATGTTAGAACAGGGCAGGAGAATGCCCTCTTTGATACCATGTTAAACACGCATGGTAAATACACATGACAATAAATACACATAGACTGAACTGAAGGATAAGCATGAGATTCTTTACTATTAACCATAGATGTGCTTTTATAGTACATTAGGTGTGACCCTTGGATTCCACATTCCAAGGTCACTTGGACTCCATTTGTGACTGTTCGCCTTCCACACCAACCCATAGAAGATTAGGTGTCCAAAAATCATGTTCATCATGCTCAATGAATGCTTTTCCTCTCTCATTTTTGTTTTCCTCAAATTTCCTTTCCTCCAAAATCAACTGTTGTGTCTTGAGCTGACTGTTCTCTTGTTCAAGAAATGAAATGATGAACTGGGACCTTGCCAAATTGTCTTGGAGATATTTGATCTGAGAATACTTCTCTTTGATTATCCTCTGCAGGTTTTCCTGCTCATCATGGTCCTCCAAATCAACTAAGTCAAAGTCATGTTCCTCCTCACCATGCATGGATATCTCATGCTATGCTAATGGTGATCCCTGCAGTGAAATAGGCTTGGCCCCTTCCTCTTTCCGAGGAGAAAACACAAGCCTACTGCCTCTCTGATAGGTGACAGTAACCTCAGGCCTAGGCCTCTTTGAAAGCTCAACATTTTTTCTTGATGATCCCACCTCCATATGTTGTGCTGACATGGGAAGTGATATGTTTTGTTGCTGAGTTGGTGTAATAGTTGTGTGCATATGCAAAGCTGTCTCAATGAAGGCATCCCATGTCATGTTATTCTCAGCCAACTGATGGTGAACTATGAATTTCACCAAGCAGTGGTGAAAGAGGCCAGGGTAATGATCAGTGTTCATGACTTGTGCCTTTTCTGCCATCTTTCTCACATTTCTATACAGGAAATTGCATAAGTTTAGGGACTTTTTAGCTGTGAAGTGCATGAGAAATCTAATATGATATCAGTACAATCTAGAAAACCTACCTTCACATGAGAATAATTTCATCACAACCTTCATCAATGGTTCATACCTCTCGAGCAAGTATCTGAATTGAATAATGTGTGAATGAGTCTCTTTGTACTATGATTTTATGAAGGATTTGTACTGCTCAAGGTCTAGGTTCATGCCTTTGAACCAATATTCCCTATGATTAGGTATCCCCATGGCAAGAGAGATGGTATCAACTAAAAATGTGAAATCAATCCTTGCAATGGTAGCCTTTTCTCCCTTCAAATTAGTGGCAAAAAAATCTGTAAGCTCTTCAGAGTAACCTACCTCCTCCACCCTTTGACAAAACCCTAGGAAGTTGACATCTTCAAAGAATTTTATGATTAAGGGTGAAGAAATGATTTCATTGAAATTTGAGGGCTCATACCTCAGTATCTTCACCCATTGTTTTTTTATTCTCTTCTCTGATGGTGAAGAATCTCCTTCCAGAGTTTGAAAAACCTAGATGATGTGGAGGGGGGAAACAAGGAAAAGTGAGTGAAGAGAATGAAATGAGGGAGTTAGGAAAGGGAGATGGGGGTAGAAAAATTTATGGGGAGGGGAAAGGATATTAGGAATGTTTAGGGAGTGAAATGAAGGTAAATGAGTGAGCGGAGTGAGCTAGGAAATTCAAACATAGTCCTAGCTAGGAAAACAGTCCAATTTGGTATAATAGGGCTAGGGTTAGTAGGGATATGATGCAAAAATGATGAGAAATAATTTGTGGAGTATGGTAATGATGTATAACTAACCAACATAGGTGTAGGGACAGTGGTACTAGGGTTTCACAACATTAATTGATCATTTGACAACCAAATGCATGAAATTTTTATGAAACTGTAGGGAAATAAGATAGTTATAATTTCTTATTTTTCCATGGAAGAGAGGGCATGAGGATGAGTGTACTTGTATCAATGCTTTGGAGAGTGAAAAACCATGAGTGGAAGCTAAATATTTGAATTTTGATGATTTTTGAGCAAAATTCGGCAACTATGCCCTGTGTGCAACACAGTTCATAGATGTGCGGCGTCGATGCACAACACAGTTCAAGGATGCACACCGCATCCTCTAGATGCACAATACAGTTCACAGATGCGTAGTGTCTCCAATTTTTTGCCTGTTGGGGTTGTAAAAACCCGTTTTTCTCACCAAATGGAGGATGAGCTCGATGATGAAGGGAAAGAGGAATGTAAATGAAATGTTTTTATGAATTTTTGGCCCGTTTATAAGCATGGAATGGATTTCCTTAAGTGATAATGGGTCCCACATGAATTCTTGAAGCATGGCTTTCTTTCTTATTTTTGACTTCACGACATTGGAATTTTGTAATATGAACTTTTTGAATCTTTCTTAGAACATTGAACTGCAGCTTTAGAACTTTGAAGTACTTATTACATATGGAAACATTAAATTACATTTAAAATAAAAAATGTATTGAAGAAACCTGCTTTATTAACACTCTTCCAATTGCCAAATTTAATGCATGAAATGGCAGTTTGGTGACCTTGAAACCATAATGACCTAATGGAGACTCTGAACTAAATGAGATCAGGGTGGTGATGACTGGAATGATGATGAAAATCTCTGAAAAATGATATACTCAGTTTATTTGATGAGATGGACCAACAATTTAAAATTTTGGAAAGAGTGGAAAATAATCCTAAACCTAATGCCCAGTGACCAAATTTTTGCTTGAAGACCTAGTGAAATGAAATAAATTTGACTATGAGACCTAACAAGACATGATAAGAGTAAATTTGATCACTGGTGACAGGATGAAAATACTGACACTAACATTGGCTCCAGATGGGGATGACAGCTCCTTGGAGGTGTCAAGAACGTCGTAGACCAAGTAGCCTGACCATTGGGAATGGAATCAAAATTTAAAGACCAAACTGAATACTGAAAAAATTGACATGATAAAATGACTCAAAACTGGACTGACTTGACTCTTACTGAACTTTAAAAACTTGCAAAAATTATTGATGACAACATATCACTGAGACTTTAGGGCTTCAAATACCGATGACAACTACTTGTCTACTAAAGATATATGTACAATCATGTGAAGTGATCCTTCCAGTGTAACCAATCCAATAGATGGCTACTTACTTGAGTCATTCTCACACTTTCCTTGAGCAGATAGAAAAAAAAAATACAGGCAACTCCGAGTGTCCACTGAAAATTTACTCATGATCCATAAATTCAAGAGAATATATCATCCCTATTGTATATAGGAAATCAATGTAAGGGTCTTCAAAATATGAAATGTTACCTTGTCTTGAGATCTAGTAGAAAAAATACAAGTACTCCATTCATTTTGATCTGAAATAACACTTGGTTGTTGATCCATAAGAAGGCATAGGGAAGTATAACCTTCTGCTACCTGAGTGTTGGTTGTATATTCTTCAAGCATCAGAAACTCTGAATGTATCTCGCACACTATCTATCTTAGGCTCATACTCCTAAAATTCATAGTCTAAATCATCCTTGAATAGAAAAAAGTCTTCAAGATTTTCAAACATGACAATCTTATCCTTTTCATGAAAGAAAACATTCATTATTAGCTTATCTCTTTGTAGGAAATCATCATCACAAATTGGCTTACTCACAACAAATTCCCATATAGTTTCATCAGTCTCATGACTATCGTCATTTAAACTCATATTTTCATTTTCAATAATGGAATAATTTTCACTAACACATTCTTGACTATGTGAACACTATAAACTTGAATTAGCTTGGGATGTAACATGACATTTAAGGAGCTGATCTATTTCATCTTTAGACAGAGAAGAAACTTGAGTTTTATAGAAGTTAACATTGGCTTGTTGATTTTCATTTTCAGGATCGGAAATAGGAATTTCTCTATTTTGGTCCAATCTATTTTTTCCAAGGAGGAAGCTACTGATTCTTGTTGGGAGGAAAAGTCATGAAGGGCTTCTATGATCTCATCATCTAGACACTCGTCATCCCTATACAAATTTTCAAGAAACTCAATGAAATTTTCAGAAATCTCACAACAACTATCAATCATCGACAAAGAAGAATTAGAGCTTTGATAATCTTGAAAGAAAACTGAATGAAAGTCCTTTGGAGAATATAAAATAGCAGATGGTAGACCTTCATACCATGATCTTGATTTTTCCTCCAAGGTAGCCATGAACATCTTCATCAGAAAATCTTCAGGAAACTCAATCTTTAGTATATGAATATGAAAATGAAATTTGACCAAATGAAAGCTAGCATCTTCTCCATCCTAACCTTTAAACTTTGACAGTCCTGTTTGCTAATCTATATAAGGAATCCAATTTGAAAAACCGGGAATATGAGTTCAATTCATAGGAGCATACCTTCGAGCATTTGAATCCATTTTGATAACAATGAAGTCACCAAGAAGTTCTGCAGACTATTAGTTCTTGAAAAGTGGAGTCGCCATGAAAATTTTGAACCTTGGATTCTCCAACACTGGAGTCACCAAGCGAAAGATGCACAACCTTCTTGTGCCTAATCATTGTTCACCATCAACAATCAGATCTGATCTTTTCATTCTTTCCCAGGGAATATTTGTCACCTCGCTCCTCGACAAGGACGCCAAGATGTTAGCACTCCACTAGTTCTCTGAAGGCTGAGAAGGAGACCAACAAAGGTAACCACATACCACTTTGACCTTGTAGCTAGCCCTACTATGCTGAGAGGGCTCTCTCAATGAGATTCACATCCAATTTGACTAGATCATGGATATTTTAGGCTAGATATGCATATTAGGGTTTGTTTGATTTGGATTTTTTTGCTAGATGAAAATGGACCTTTAGAGCTAGGCTTGAAACTCTGGTAGGTTACAAGAGAAAAAATTACAACGGAATAAGGGGGCAAGGTAGGCAAGCTTGAATGACCCTTTATGCTTTATGTTTATGGTGTAGGATGAACAACGAGATTAGGAACAAGCAGATAAGTATGAATTCATTCCTTAAGAAAAAAATAAACACAACATCATCATCTTATCAAAACAGGGCATGTATTCCTCATGAATCCTGCTTAAAACCTTTAAAGAAAATGAGTGAAAGTAGTAGATATGTAATGGAAAGGGAAAGCATTAAATGGAGTGACTTACAAAGAGAAACATAGCCATACAAACCCACCACATGAATCCATAAATTTACGCTGAAACTTTTCTCTATATTCACTGTATTAATTTGTCAAAATGAAATACACTAGCTCAACGTCCAAGGCTCCAAACCTTGGAGATGATTACAAAATGACTCATATAGCTACTAAGGTCAAAATAATCCCTTTTAGGTCGAATTTTCCAGCAAGAAAGTCAAATTCATGCACCTATCTAAAGTCTGCTACCCACTAGGGAGGTTACACAACAAATTCCTCCTTTATCTAACCACTAAGAGACATATCTTCACATCAATAAATGGAGGATAAGACACATATTTACCTCAATTTATACTATTTAAATTTAAATTTTGACCTTTACATTCATCTACATTTTTTTTTTCACTTTTATAAAAGTCAAACTGGAAATTGGAGAAAATTACAGAGTGAAACTTTTATAAAAATCTCAGGAATTTGTAGATGCACAACACCAACTTGGAGGCCCTTTTTGGGAACCTTCCTGAAGTCAAAATGGAAACCTGAGACAATGGTAAACTATCCTTGTATTTATAGTTTCTATAACACATTTAATTTTTTAAAATGACCCATGGGAAGGCCTTCAAAAACGCATTCTCCCAAGGTGTCTCCAGATACACAACTACTATAAAACACAGAGGCAAAAGGTTGATTTTTGACCTCTTTTCTTCATTTTTCTCAAACTCTGAGCCCTTTCTGGAAAATATGAGGTAATTGGTTTTGAGAGGAGGGCATAAGCTCTCCAAAAATGTTGAGTTTGTGCCATTTGGAGCCATGAGGAAAAAGTGCATCCAACCTTAGTGAAATTTATGAATTATGCAAATTTTCACCAAATTTGACCAAAAAACAAAATTTGCTCCAAATCTTCCCATAGTGGTCTAGAAGTGTTGGATGATGTGTAATATGAAATCATGGAAGCATCAACAACCAAATCAAGTTTACCCTTCTCCTTTTGGCTGATTAGGGTTTGATTAAGCTTGTCTTGCAATTGCTTGATTTTGATGTGTGCAATATAATTTCTTGTTTGGTAGCAGGTAGGCATGTGTTTTTGTATCTTGTTATGCCTATATCCATTTTCAAGGAGATTTTCTAGGTGAGTATTAAGCTTCGCAAGCCAAAAATCCTTGTCCTCATTGATCTCCTTTGCAATCCTCTCTTCAAAAGTGAGCTCCTCCTCTGTAGGGTTTTGTTCTCTTTCTCTCTGCAGTCGCTTCTTGAGACCCATGGTTCTTGGCCTATTATTCTTCACCTACCGTTCATGCTCATCATGTTCATCATGCTTAGCCACTGCTTTTCCTCTCTCATGTTTGTTTTCCTCAAATAACCTTTTCTCCAATATCAACTATTGTGACTTGAGTTGACTGTTGTCTAGTTCAAGAAATGAAATGATGAATTGGGACCTTGCCAAATTGTCTTGGATCTCTTTGATACGAGCATCCTTGTCTTTGATTATCCCCTGCAATTTTTCCTTCTCATCATGGTCCTCCAAATCATCTAAGTCAAATTCATGTTCCTCTTCATCAAACATGGATGTCTCATGTTGTGTTGATGGTGATCCTTGTAGTGAAATAGGCTTGGCCCCTTCCTCTTTCCGAGGATAAAACACAAGTCCTGCCTCTCTAATAGGTGAGAGTGATCCCACCTCCATAGGTTGTGCTGACATGGCAGGTGATGTGTTTTGTTGCTAATTTGGTGTAGTAGTTGTGTGCATCTGCAAAGTTGTCTCAATGAAGGCATCCCATTTCATGTTCTTTGTTGCCAATCGATGCAGAACTATGGATTTCACCCAGTTGTGGTGAAAGAGGCTAGGGTAATGATCTATGTTCATGACTTGCACCTTTTCTGCCATCCTGCTCACACTTCTATACAATAAATTTCATAACCTTAGGAACTTCACTGCTGTGAAGTGCATGAGAAATCTAATATGATATCTGTAAAATCTGGAAAATCTACCCTCACATGTGAAAATTTTCATCACAAAATTCATTAATGGTGCATACCTCTCTAGCAAGTATCTGAATCGAAGAATGTGAGAATGAGTCTCTGTGTACTGTGATTTTATGAAGGATTTGTAATTCCCAAGGTTTAGGTTCATGCCTTTGAACCAATATTCCCCATGATTAGGTATCCCTATTGCAAGAGATATGGCATCAACTAAAAATGTGAAATCAATCCTTGCAATGGTAGCATTTTATCCCTTCAAATTAGTGGTAAAAAAATCTGTAAGCTCCTCATGGTAACCTATCTCCTCCACCCTTTGACAAAACCCTAGGCAGTTGACATCTTCAAAGCATTTTCTGATGAAGGGTGAGTAGATGATTTCATTGCAATTTGAGGGTTCATACCTAAATATCTCCCCCCCTCCCCCTTTTTGTTGTCTTCTCTTCTCTGATCTCCTTCCATATTTTGAAAACCCTAGATGATGGGGAGGGGGGAAACAAGGAAAATTGAGTGAAGGGAATGAAATGAGGGAGTTAGGGCAGGGATATGGGCCCTAGGGATAGAAAAATTTAGGGAGAGGGATAGGGATCTTAGGAATGTTTAGGGAGTGAAATGAAGGAAAATGAGTGAGGGGAGTGAGCTAGGAAATTCAAACATAGTCCTAGCTAGGAAAATGGCCCAATTTGGTAGAATAGGGCTAGGGTTTGTAGGGATATTATGCAAAAATGATGGGAAATGATTTGTGGAGTATGGGAATGATGTGTAACTAACCAAAATAGGTGTAGGGATAGTGGTATTAGGGTTTCACAACATAAATTGATCATTTTACAACCAAAAGCATAAAAGTTTTATGAAACCTTAGAGAAATAAGCTAGTTGTCATTTCTTAGTTTTCCATGGAAGAGAGGGCATGAGGATGATTGTACTTACTTGTTGCAATTCTTTGGAGAGTGAAAAACCCTAAGTGGGAGTTTAAATGTTGAATTTTGATGATTTTTGAGAAAAATTGAGCAACTCTACCTTGTGCGCAGCATAGTTCACAAATGCGCAGTGTAGTTCAAGGATGTGCAATGCCTCCTCTAGATGCGCAACACAGTTCACGGATGCGCAGCAACTCAAATTTTTTGCCTCTTGGAGCTGTAAAAATGCATTTTTCTCACTAAATGGAGGATGAGTTCGATGATTAAGGGAAAGAGGAATGCGGATGAAATGTTTTTATGACTTCTTGGCCCTTTTATAAGCATAGAAAATCTTTCTTTAAGTGATAATGGGCCCCACATGACTTTTTGAAGCATGTATTTCTTTCTTCTTTTTGACTTCACAACCTTGGCATTTTGTAACCTAAACTTTTTGAATCTTTCTTGGAACATTGAACTGTAGCTTTAGAAATTTTAAGTACTTATTACATATGGAAACATAAAATTACATTTAAAAATCAAAATTTATTGAAGAAACTTGCTTTATTGCCACTCTTCCAATTGCTGGATTTTATGCATGAAATGGTAGTTTGGTGACCTTGAAAACCTAATGACATAATGGAGACTTTGAACTGAATTAGATCAGGGTGGTGGTGACTAGAATGATGATGAAAATCTATGAATAATGATATAATCAACTTATTTGATGGCATGGACTGGCAATTTAAAATTTTGAAAAGAGTGGAAAATAATCCTAAACCTAATGCCCAGTGACCAATTTTTTGCTTGAAGACCTAGTGAAATGACAAAAATTTGACTATGAGGCCCTAACAAGACATGATAAGAGTCCATTTGATCACTGGTGATAGGATGCAAATATTGACAGTAACAATTAACATATGGAACTTTGTGTTTTCATATTAGATGAATGTGGACATTGTATGACATTTTCTAAATCATACAAATTGTTTTATGTTGGTTAATAATGAACACATAAAATCAATTTAAAACTACTAAATTAGTAGTTTATATTGATTAATGATGAACAAAAATAAAATGAATATACGAATAAATTAGCCATTTATAATGATTATTAATGAAAGAAATGAAATTAATATAAACCACTAAATTAGTCATTTATATAATGAATTTGAAACTACTAAATTATTCGTTTATATAATGAATATGAAACTACCAAAAAAGATAAATGACTACTACAAATGATAAATTTGTGATTACAAATGACAACTAAATTTTTCATATATACAACTATTAGTAGCTAATTTACAATATCTTGTAACACTAACAAATTTTAGTCATATTTCTTTCGTCACTAATTGGTTTCAAATGATGACTACAATTTTCATATATATGACTATTAGTAGCTAATTTACAGTATCTTATAACACGACCAACATTTTGGTCATATTTCTTTGGTCATTAATTGGTTTTCTTGCATGATCATATAGTAATATATTTTGTTTTATATTTGGTAATTAATTGTGACAATTAATGACAAAATCAATGATTAAATTAATGACCAAATCAATCACTAAATTAATAACCAAATCAGTGCCTAAATTAATGACCAAATATATTATACTACTAGACAAAAAAATTGAGATAACCAATTAATCAATAAGATAAAAACGACTAAAAGTTGATCGTGTTATAAGATATTATAAATTAGCTACTATTGGTCACCAGCCGAAATATAGTTGTTTATATGCAAATTTTAGTCAATTTCTTAGTAACTAATTAGCCATTTTGTACTAGTGTTTGGTTGATTTTTTTTTTAATTATTATTCCTCAAAAGCACCGGCAACGTATAATTATAGTCAGATTATAACTTACACAGACAATTTAGAATAAAAGCTTGGAAAAGGTGGTTTCGGAACAATTTATAAAGGAAAAATTCCCAATGGACGTTTAATAGCTGTGAATATTTTGTATGAGTTGAAACAGAGCGAGCAACAATTCATTGCAGAATTGGCTACAGTGGGAATGACCTGTCATATTAACCTGGTGTGCCTATTGTGTTATTGTTCTCAGGGATGCAAAAGACATTCGGTGTATGCATACATGGTTAATGGCTCTTTGGAAAAGTATATCCATGGAGACCATAAGGACGAGTTAGATTGGAAATAGTTGTTTTCAATTGCAGTTGGTACAGCTTGCGACATTGCATACCTACATGAAGACTACATAAATCACATCCTACATTGTGATATAAATCCCCACAAGTTCTCCATGATGCTAATTATTTTACCAAGGTTTCAGATTTTGGTCTCGCCAAAATATCAGACAGAGAGGAGAGTCATGTCTTTGTCGCTAATAGAGGAACACTAGGTTACGCTGCTCCAGAGATGTGGTCAAGATTATATGGAGTTGTCACTGATAAATATGATGGTGGGAGGAGGAAAGAAGATTGATTATGACTATCTGGAAAGTAGTTTAAGTAAATTCTTCTATGCAGAGTGGGCTTTTAAGCAAGTAGAAAAGGGGAAGTTCAAAAATATAAGAAAAGATGAAATGTAGAAGATGATTGAGTCATCGCCAAAAGGTTAATTTTAGTTGGGCTATAGTGAATCCAGTTCAAGGCATCTCGTCGTCCTTCCTCCATTCTTTTCTCATTATTTGGATGGTCGTTGGTTATGTCCATGTTACATTTTACATTTTAATTTTTTATTGTAAAATCAATTATGGTTTTTGGGCATGTCGTATTGATAAGCCATGGTATTGTAACAAAACCTATTTAAAAGTTAATAATATCCATAGTATTGTAAGGATTAAGTTTTTATGATGTTATTAATTAAATTCAACTATGGTTATGGAATCATTATTAGTATTCTAACAATAGATTTGTGTGTTCATCAGTATTAGCTTAGCAAATGACCAATGCAAATTATAATTTTCAATTTTTAAAAATAAATATTCATTTTTTAGTATTATAAAAAAAAAAAATTTCAAACTTTTGATTGGACCATAGCCTGATGTGGCCTTTGCACAGTATAATATCATGTGATAACTGTCATACATATTTTATGCTATAATTTATGGATATGGTTGCAATATTCATGCATGATTTTAGATATTTGCGTTGTGATTTTTTATTTTTAAAATAACTTAAGTAAATAACATATTTACATATTTTATGCTATAATTTATGGATATGGTTGCAATATTCATGCATGATTTTAGATATTTGTGTCGTGATTCCTAGATTGATTATCAAGGGAATATGCTTAGCACATGCTTCATCTCAATGCTTATCAAGAGTTGTAGTGTGTTACAGAGTTTGTTAGGTTGCATTGACTTTTAATAAATTTTAAAAATTATATTTGTGCCACTCGCTCCCCTCCTCCCACCTATTTCCTAGGGATTTCAGATTATTCCAATTCTAATAAGGTCCTCCATGATAAGTTCCTCATTATTATTTATAACATTCATTTATATATAAGTAAATTTTATTTAGAAAAATATTCCATTACTTTTAATAAATTGAAAAAGTTAGATTCCTACCCATCAATTTCCTAGGGATTTGAGATTATCCAATTCTAATAACTTTCATTTATACATAATAAAATTTTATTTTGAAAAATGGTTCATTTTACAATAAGATGTGTAATTCCTTTTTTTCTCAAGTTAAAGTTGACCTATAACCTTTTTATACATGGTTAATCACGTAAATGTGTGCATTAGTAAGGAATTTTTAGTGTTTCAATAATATTTTAGTCTTTAGCTACATCAACCACATTAATATGTTTAATGTGGTTGCACTAGTTTATGTTTTGTTTAGCACTTATGTAGGAGTAAAATTGTAAATGTGTAGAATTAATAGTGGCTACTACCACCAAAATTTATACAATTTCTTCTGCTTGAGAAAGAAATTTACTTATGTGTTTCACATCTCAATTTATTAGTTCCAACATAATTTATAGCTTGATTGGAGGTGCTAAACTCGGGAACGCAAAAAAATTACAATATAATAAATTGAAGTTTATTATTTTTGTTACTTTTAACTTCTCTCTTTTATTAATTGAGCCAATATTTAAATGTTTACACTGGGAACCGTAACATCTCTCCTATACTAGGTTCTGATATTACTTTTAACCTTTTATTATTTTTTAATTGAATCGAAATATAAATTTATTAAATGTTTGTATTAAATGTTAAACATTTACGCCTACACATCTACTCGTATAGTCGGATCGAGAGCACAAGAGTAACATTCAAGTGCAACGGGTATACCTTATTATTTTTTAGAGACTAATAACTGATGAATGGACTTCAACTCCCAACCCAACCTTATATCAACTACACTACAATATTTCTTGCAATTGACTACCCTTGAGGTGGATTCAAAGTTTGAGGAGGAAAGTTTCTCAGAAGTTCCCTACCAACAACCAGTCAATAGAAGGTAAGAAGAAAGTCCATTTCTTAGGTCATTTCACAACAAATTCCATTTCTCAGGTCATTTCTCCACCACATGGACTTTCATCTTGGTAAAACAACAACCAAAAAGGTTCAACGAAAGCAAAAAGAGTTCTAGCTTAGTTCTTGGAGAAGGATTGTGCATGTATAGTAGGATTTTTATCAGTTGGAACCACTATTGTAGGAGCAAGAGTCCACTTCTATAGGTATTTTATAGAAATTTATAGCACCAGTGTTATCATCCCTAAGGCTACACTTGGTGGTTTATTATTCCTAGCTAGTACATGGGTGTCTTAGGCTAACTAGTAATTTGTCAACCCAACAAATTCCCAGTGATTTATCAACCACAAGGGAAGCCAATTATCTATTTTTTATGAGTGAGAAAGCCCTTATGAGTTAATTATCCCAACTACCACCCGATTATCACAACTCCACCAAAAACTCTGCAGCACAAAACACACGCACATACACATGCCTCAATAGAACACTGTGAATCTATCCCACAAAAGAAAATAAAAGCTTAGAGAAAGTAAAATCTTCCAGGAAGATCAAAAACCACTACCAAACTCTACTATGCATTTTCTTTCTCTCCCATGCTCCGTCGTGTAGGAATTTTCCATGAATCAACAACTCCCCTTAAAAAATCATCACATAAGACTTCTCTCCTCAACTTTCTCTTGAGTGTTGACCCTGTCAACACAATCCATGATAAAAATTCTATAGAATCTTCCTCCACTCAGAAGTCACATTCCCTCCATTAAATATTTGTACAACAGTGCCATTAAACTAATAGGGATATAGGCGAAGAAATAATTCCAATGGCATGGGTTTACAAGCAACTCTTCATCAAGCCTAATCCATGTCCTCTTCCTCCTCTAGTTAATGTGTTACATTTCTACATTATTTACATGAATTATAATTCATAATAATATTTACAAGAAAGATTGGAAAAGGGGATTTTACACTTGATCCTTACAAGGTTAATCTTTATGATCAAAATTGGCAATTTACTCAATTAAAGTTTGTTAGTCTCATTTATATTTAAAATATAAAAGCATTTTCTTTCAACTATTAACCATAAATTATATATAATTATATAAAAAAAAACTTTCTTCCTAATACTAAATTTCATACATATATGTGTGTGGAGTAGTATTTAAGTGAGATTTTTTTGGAGTCTCTTACATATTTCGAGTTAGAATTCGGCAAAAAAAATTGGCCAAATCTTTAATTTTTTTGTTTAAATTCGTTTTTTGACTACATATATGGATTCACCACCCTAAAAAACCCTAGGACATTTATATTGTGAATAATTCACATGTAAAAATTATTTCAATGGATCACTCATGAATTCTAGACAAATTAGATCTGAAAATAAACCAAAAAACTTTCCAAAAAATAACACTTAAAACTACTAATAAGATATAAATAAATGTGAAGATGAATTGCTTCTAATAAAAATCAATTTGGTTCTAATAAACATCAATTTAAATCTCATTTTAGCTTCTCCATCGTGCAACACATCCTACTTGCACATGCCATAACAATTATTCAAAGCAGGTTAGAGGAAACAACACTTGACGTATAATTATGGTTCCACCTTTTCATGGTAATACCAACCTATTTTCTAATTTGTAATTGAAATCATAATAAAGAGATGAAGGGAGAATTTAAATATTTGAATTCATATAGTCAAGTGATTAAAGTAGACACGACATTTCAAAAACACAAGAATTTCCACTTGTGGGTTATCGGAAACCAATAAATCGTAAAATAAAGGAAATTAAATGGGATGGGGCAGTGCATGCCCACCGTTAGATTTAAATGAATTTAAATCTAACAGTGAGAATATATTGCCCCACCACATTTAATTTTCTATAGCTTACAATTTATTGGTTTCCATTGATTTTACTTGTTGTCGATTTTTCTCCATTCAAATAAAATCATCGTCTCTTCCACCACATGAATCCCGAGTCTCGGGTGTAGGTGAAACATCACAATCAATATACCTTCTATTTCAACATAAATTTTCTTATTATTTGACTTAGGTGCATTAAAACACAATCATTTTCTCTCCCACCACTTCCTCGTCGTCATTAGTCAACACGATTTGCAACCTTCTCACCATTTCGTGTTCCCATAATCCTTAACTTCTTGCTCACAAATTCTGTCTATGTGGATTGATAAGATGAGTTTTCATTTGCCATATGATTTTTACTCGCTCTTTTTCTTTTTTATAGAACTCTTTAATTATTTTATAAGTTTGTTAAATTGTAAAAGTCATCCAAATATTTTGATTATTTAAATCTGCAGAGTTACAAAAATCATTAAAAAAATCTTCTAAATTATCAAAATTATTTAAAAATTACAAAACTATATCAAAACCAATCTAAACTAGAACAATCTTTAAAATACTTGATTTTAAGCAAAACAAGATCTTTCAAAACCATAGCATAATGGTACTAGCCTTAAAAAAAAAAAAAAAAAAAATTCTAAATTCTATTTTTTAAATATTTATATTTTATTTGTTGTATTAAAAAATATTAGTTTATATAATGGATTTTCACATTATTATTTTAAAAACATTGTAATTTTAATTTTCAAATACTTAAGAAATGTTAATGATAACCTATGTTTTGATTTAAAGGTCGTTTCGAAGTTTTAATTCATAACCATATAATTTTTCAAAAAAAAAAAATCAACTAAATTGAGTTTTAAGTTTCTTTTTCTTTTCTTTTCTCAATTGGTCATATTTTGTGAGTATTATTTTCAAATTAAAAAATTTGTTTTAAAATAATTTTATATAAATGCCCCGGACTGGGGTGTGAAGGGAGAGATGACAAGGATATTCATTATGGATAGGACATTTGGTATGAATAGGACGCCATCGGGCACAACTGGTGGGCGACTCAACCCATGCCACCACACACCGAGAATGAATGAGGGCAGGAGCAGACATGAAAGTATGTCCAAATTTCATGGGGAAGAGAGCCAAAGGCCGCGAGAAGTGGTATGTAAAAGAGGCAACAGGAAACAGGTAGTTAACATTGTTGTCATCGTGTGAGAGATAACAGAGAAGATTGAGCTAGTATCACAGGAGCAAAAGCAGGAGAGGAAGGAAGAATGACCATCAGCTGAGCAGCATTTCTTTGGGTATGTATCCTGGCCTTACCTGGTAGAAATTATGGAGTTATTGTGGATGACTGGGAAATGCAACTCGCGAGATCGATGAAACCGAGTCCTAGGGAGGTTGCTAAAGAGTCCGAGTCAAATCTGTTTAGTTTGTTTGTGTTAATTCCTTGGTTGAATGAAAGAAATATATCCCGAAGGGGATTTTTCTGGTATCTGCGCCTAATTACTAAGAGTTACTTGGGCATAGGAATGGTTTAAATGAGTATTTAAATTCATTACTGTGATAACCACTTGCATGTAGGTGTCTTCGGGATTGTAAGCCCAACTAAGGGCATCTTCTGTGATCCTTGTGCTTACATAAGGCTTGATGAGGACAACCCATGGGGGCAGGGTAGGGGGTCAGGCTAGATAGGTGCGTACTGGCACCATGCTCCTCTTATAGAGACTAATTGGAGTAGGGGAAAGGTTATATGTTGTAGAACACTGTGGTTCAAGAGGAACCCAGAACAAGGGGGTGTCTGGGGGGTCTTGAATGAGGGTTATGGTCAAAGTAGAAGCATTGGGATAATGGGGATGACTTACTGGTTGCATTGTAAAAAGAAAGCCAAAGAGGGAGATAATTCCTTTTGGATCCATAACCCAAACATTAAACACTATCATTATGGGCGCATTGGCTCCATATGGGTCGATGGCGGCTCTGCGAAACTAAGTGAGGCCAACCGAAGGTTGGAACACTCCAGTAGAGGGGCAAAGAGAGATGCCAATGCATGCAAACCAAGCAGTTGAAGTGTGGCTGATTGGAAAGTCGACTGGAATAAAGAAGGGAAGAGAAAGAGGCTCTGTTAGAAAATTGATTCACGGTTTTTTTTTTTTTTGAATTTACAGCTCTACCTAGCATGTCTATCTCTTTGGACTCTGCACGATAGGTGGGAACCCCCGTGTGGATTCAAGTGTATGTAGAGCTGCAGGGGGGCTCAGAAAACAAAAAATGGTTAAAGGTAAGTCAAGAAAAGGTAATGGAGGGAGGGGCAGGCAGCTAGCACTAGCAGGAAAAGTGAAAGGCAAAGAGAAGGCATCAACCATTAAAAAACCCAATGCAAAAGAGGGAGAAAAACAAACCAAGAGAACATGTAGATCTTGCTAAATTTTTATGGTGTTGGGACTCCAACTCAAGTAAAATCACTGATATCTGGATGGGAAATAGACCTAAACACCAAAATAGAGGAAGGCATTTTAGATGATGAAATGGCATCCATGGTGACAGACTTGGGAAACACAAGAGGATGAATGACCTTGTTCAAGAAGATATTCGACCTCTACTGGACCATGAAATGTTTGATGACGAAGGCCATAATAGTAGTTCAGGATGCAGGAGGAGATGCAGAGGCATCCTCGAGTTTGGTTGAAATACACAGGGACATACAAGAAATACAGTTGCAGGGGCATCATCAGAACATGTGTCGCAATTGCATAGAAAGGAAGCTTCAGAACCTACACCAAGTGGACATGTCCGAGTCAAGTGTGAAACAGCCAACACTGATTGAGTCATCTGAGGAGTAGCTGAGGAAGTTTAGAAAATTTTGTTTATGAAATATGATGTGGTCGACTAACATTTACTTTTATAGTAGCATGTTAAAAGAGACAATAGATATTATAGCATATAAGGCATTTAGAGACAGAATAAAAAAAATTTAGTTTTGGTTGGCTTTTAACTCATGGAGGTGACCAACATACCTGGTTTCCTATGAGCAAGTTGAGAGTACCAAAAACATAATATGATATAATCTGTTGTTTTTTAGATTAAAATGAATGAATAAAGAAACTCTACCAAACTTACAAAATGAAAATAAACATTTATAAAAATAATGATTTTTAATATAAAATTGGAATATAATTTTTTTAGATATAAAGAAAATAAAAATAACAACTATTTAATCAACCAAATTTACAAAATATATAATTATAAAAAAATATAATTTTTTTCTATTTATCTTTATATATATATATATATATATATATATATATATATATATATATATATATATATATATATATATATATATTATATATATTTATATTTATTTATTTATATATATATTTATATATATATATATAATTTTAAATATCTTTTATCTCTATTTAATTTAAAAAATAAACATAAATTTAATTTAATTATAAAATTATTAGTATGAAAAATAATAAAACATTTAAATTTTATAATAAATAGTATTACTATTTTATATTTAATATTATTATTTTACATATAATTAAATTAATTTAAAATAACTAAATATAAACAAATTTCACATCAATTAAATCATTAGTAACATAGTCTTCATCTTTGTCATTTCAAGTTTCATGTGTTAGAGTGAGATGACATTCGTTTCAATTTTATTACTTAGAATGATGGATAATATGATTATTTCTGTCTTTTAGGTTTTATGTTTCATATATTATAATGAAATGATTTAATGAATAAAGCCAAATTGATTATATATATATATATATATATTATTCTAAAATTTTATTTAAATAATAAATATTTTATAAATTATAAAAAATCATTCTATAAAATGTGACATACATATTTCATTATTAAATGCTTCAAGGGAAAAACCTATTAAAATAGTAATATTCAATTATGTAAGTTTGAATATAATATTAACAAAAGGTTGTATTTTTAATAATTATATTTATTGCTAGGAAGAATGGGAGAGGGTTTATATAAGACTGAAACTTGTTAGGAAGACTCAAGGAGGAGGCATTAGTTTTGTGCAACGGCTAGTGGACAATATGTCTGCTGCTTCAGAGGGAGGGGCGTGATCCCATCCTACAAAAATGTTATAGCAAGAGAACAGAGTACGCAAGAAAGCAGGATCTCAAGGGGGTTCCACCCAGAATGCAGGCCCGGTACTCAGAGCCGAATGGCAGGACAAGACACGAAGACAATGTTTGCCACGGGCATTGAAAAAACCAAGATTCATCATCCCTGCAAATAAATTGGATGAGTACAAGAGCTATATGAAGGACCATGCATTAATCTATAAATTTATAGGCATTTTGCCAACAAAAAAAGATCTATTGAAATGGATACAAGAAAAATGGAAACCCAAGGGTCACATAGATTTAAAATTTGACCCCAAAGGGTTATTTACAGTCATATTCACCAATCTTTTAAATAAATAAATGATTCATAAGGGGAATTTTGAGGTCTAAAATAGGGCTCCTAAGGAAATAATAAAATAAGATTTGATTACATCATCAAATTTTAGAGGGAAAAAAGAAAAAACTACTTTTTCAACTCGTATTTTCAACTTATCTTCCAAAATTTTTACTCAAATTTAGAGTAGGAGTACTTGTTAGATGCAACACTTAATTCCTCATCCAAGGAGTAGCCATGTTCCATACTTTCGATGGATCCTGCTACACGAAAAATGAGAAACACATGAAAAATGTGATTGCAACCACATTTTTCATGTATTTCTCATTTTTCATATAGCAAGGTCCATAAAAAGTATGCAACATGGGTACTCCTTGGATGAGGAATTAAATTTTGCATCCAACCAGTACTCCCGCTCGAAATTTGAGTAAAAAATTTGGGAGATAAGTTGAAAATACGAGTTGAAAAAGTAGTTTTATTATTGTATTATTTTTTAATATGTTTACCCTTTTACTTAAAAAATGGTGAATCATCCCCCATGGGTAACATCATCATCTTGAATCCTATTAGTTCTTATAAAGTTTATTCTGGTTGTACATTTTTCTTATCTGGCCCATTTTAGAGCTCAAAGTTCCCCTAATTTTGAGGGTGGTCCTTACTTGTATTACAATGTTGGCCTATTTTTATGACTATGGGAGGAATGCTATAACCCAGATCAGGAACACTCCATGGTTGCACCAGTCTGGGTTCGGCTCTTCACACTCCCGATGGATTTCTGGGATCCTGAAATTTTAGAAGGAATTGGAAATTCCATTGGAAGCTTTGTGAAAATCATAGAAAGAACGCGTCAAGGCTGGTACACCTCTTTTGCCCGTATATGGGTGTATATGAATATTTTGGAACCGCTTCCAGAATCAATAGAACTCGAATACGAAGGAAATATTTGGCATCAGTTTCTGGATTATGAACATATTCTATTCTGGTTTCGTAGATGCCATGAGTATCGCCACATTTACAAAATGTGCCCATTGAATAATCTTGAACATATACAAGGAAAATCATTAGAGGAAGCTAAAGGGTCACCTAAAAAATATGATGGATTCAAAACAATTAATAGTAAAAAGAAGAGTAATAAGTAGCATGCAAGAAAAAACAATACTCCAAAACAGAAGAATACTCAGAAGTGATATGATATATTGCAAGCACAGGGGGAAAATTCGAAGGAAGGAGAAGAAAGTCCTCTCGAAGGGCAAGGAATGGTACCACAGAAAAATCAGAAGGAAAAAAGAAAAGCTCCACAAGAATCCTATGAAGCAGAAGAGTATGGCCCTGTGGAATAGTCGCCAATGGACATAGAACATAATAGAGATGATCTAAGCTCAGAGGAATTTTTTTTAAAACGAGTCCAACATGAATGTAGGAACCTAGATGATTGCTTCATTCTAAATGATCATAAGAACTTGTATAAAGAAACCTTTGGGCAATACTAGACATCCCAATCCTAGAAGCAAGTAAGTGCCCCTAAAAACACGTCTTCCAAGGAACTCAATACCCAACCAAAAGGCGGAAAAAATAAAGGGAGGAAGAACCTGCATGACTCAATCCAAATGGTAGGTGAAATGTTAGTTAACTCAGGAAATATAATACCGTTAACAACTGTATTCCAACAACTCCACAAAGTTAATCAATGAAAGTGATCTCCTGGAATATTAGAGGTCTAAATATTCCACCACAGGGACTTTCATATTGGTAAAACAATAACCACAAGGGTTCAACGAAAGCAAAGAGAGTTCTAGCTTAGTACTTGGAGAAGGATTGTGCATGTATAGCAGGATTTTTATCAGTTGGTCTCGCTATTGTAGCAGTAAGAGTCCACTTATATAGGTATTTTATAGCAAGTTATAGCACCAATGTTATCATCCCTAAGGCTACACTTAGTGGTTTATTATTCCTAGCTAGTACTTCGGTGTCTCAGGCTGACTAGTAATTTTTCAACTCGATAGATTCCTAGTAATCTATCAACCCTAAGGGAAGCCAATTCTCAGGTGCTTATGAGTGAGCAAGCCCTTATGGGTTAATTAGCCCAACTACCACTCAATTATCACAAATCCACTGAAATCTCTACAACACACAACACACGCACATACACATACACATGCCTCAATAGAACACCGTGAATCTATCCCACACAAGAAAACAAAAGCTTAGAAAAATTCAAATCTTCCAGGAAGGTCAAAAACCACTACCAAATTCGACTATGCATTTTCTTTTTCTCCCATGCTCCGTCATGTAGGAATTTTCCATGAATCGACAATTCCCCTTCAAAAAACATCACGTCAAGACTTCTCTCCTCAACTTTCTCTTGAGTGTTGACCCAGTCAAGACAATCCATGATAAAAATTCTACAGACTCGTCCTCCACTCAAAAGTCGCATTTCCTCCATTAAATGTTTGTACAATAGTGTCATTAAACCAATAGGGATATAGGCAAAGAAATAATTCCAATGGGTTAGGTTTACAAGAAACTCTTCATCAAGCCTAATCCATGTCCTCTTCCTCCTCTTGTTAATGTGTTACATTTGTACATTATTTACATGAAATAATTCATAATAATATTTACAAGAAAGATTGGCAAAAGATATTTTACACTTGATCCTTACAAGGTTAATATTTATGATCAAAATTGACAATTTAATCAATTAAAATTTGGTAGTCTCATTTAAATTTAAAATATAAAAGCATTTTCTTTCACCTATTAACCACAAAATATATATAATTAAAAAAGAAAAAACACTTTCTTCCTACTACTAAATTTCATACATATATATGTGTGGAGTAGTCTTTAAGTGGGGTTTTTTGGAGTCCCTTACATATTTTGGGTTAAAAATTTAGGAAAAAAATTGGCCAAATCTTTATTTTTGTTGTTTAAATTCTTTTTTTCACTACATATATGGACTCACCACCCTCAAAAACCATAGGACACTTAGATTGTGAATAATTCACTTGTCAAACTGATTTCAATGGAACCCTCATGAATTCTAGACAAATTAGATATGAAAATAAACCAGAAAACTTTCAAAAAATAACATTTAAAACTACTAATAAGATATATATAAATGTGAAAATAAACCATTTCTACTAAACCTCAATTTGATTTTAATAAACATCAATTTAAGCTCATTTTCTCTTCTCCGTAGTGCAAGTCATCCTACTTGCACATGCCATACCAATTATTTAAAGCTCATTTTCTCTTCTCCATAGTGCAACGCATCCTACTTGCACATGCCATACCAATTATTCAAAGCAGGTTAGAAGAAACAACACTTGACATACAATTATGATTCCAATTTTTCATGGTAAGAGCAACCTTCTTTCTACTTCGTAATTGAAATCACCAATTATTTAAAGCTCATTTTCTCTTCTCCATAGTGCAACACATCCTACTTGCACATGCCATACCAATTATTCAGAGCAAGTCAGAAGAAACAACACTTGACGTACAATTATGATTCCAATTTTTCATGGTAACAACAACCTTCTTTCTACTTCGTAATTGAAATCATAATAAAGAGATGAAGGGCAAATTTAAATATTTGAAATCATATAGTCAAGTTATTAAAGTAAACAGGACATATCAAAAACACAAGAATTTCCACTTGCGGGTTGATTTTATTAGTCGTCGATTTTGGTCCTCTCAAATACAATCATCTTCTCTTCCACCACGTGAATCCCGAGTTTTGGGTGTCGGTGAAACATCACAATCAATCTATCTCCCACTTTTGCGTCGATTTTATTATTAGTTGACTTCGGTGCATTAGGGGAATTTTGAGGTCTAAAATGGGCCTCATAAGAAAAATGTACAACAAAAATAAACTTTATAACAACCAATAGGATTCAAGATGATGATGTCATCCATAATGGATGATTCACCATTTTTGGAGTAAAAAAGTAAAAATATTAAAAAATAATAAAATAATAAAACTACTTTTTCAACTTGTATTTTAAACTTATCTCCCAAAATTTTTACTCAAATTTCGAGCCGGAGTACTCGTTGGATGCGGAATTTAATTCCTCATCCAAGGAGTACCCATGTTGCATACTTTCGATGAACTCTTCTACACGAAAAATGAGAAATACATAAAAAACGTGATTGTAATCACGTTTTTTTTATGTATTTCTCATTTTTCGTGTAGTAGGACTCATCGAAAGTATGCAACATGGGTACTCCTTGGATGAGGAATTAAATTCCGCATCCAACGAGTACTCCCGCTCGAAATTTGAGTAAAAACTTTGGGAGATAAGTTGAAAATATGAATTGAAAAAGTAGTTTTTTCATTTTTCCCTCTAAAATTTGATGATGTCATCAAATCTTATTAGATTTTTTCCACTATTATTTTATAATTTCCTTAGGAGGCCCATTTTGGACCTCAAAATTCCCCTAATGCATGAAACACAATCATTGTCTCTTCGTCGTTAGTCAACATGATTTGCAGCCTTCTCACCATTTCGTGTTCCCGTCATCCTTAACTTTTTTCTCACAAATTCTGTCTCTATGGAGTGATAAGATGAGTTTTCACTTGCCCTCTGTTTTTTACTCGCTCTTTTTCCTTTCCCTTTTTTAAGAACTCTTTCATTATTTAATAAGTTTGTAAAATTGTAAAAGTCATCCAAATATTTTTTATTATTTAAATCTTCAAAGTTACAAAAAAAAAAAAAAAAATAATAATAATAATAATAATAATTCATTTAAAAAATCTTCTAAATTATCAAAATTATTTAAAAACTACATCAAAACCAATCTAAACTAGATCAATCTTTAAAAGACTATATTTTAAGCAAAACGAGATCACCACAGCATAATGGTACTGGCCAAAAAAAAAAAATCTAAACTATATTTTTTAAATATTTATATTCTATTTGTTGTACTACAAAATATTACTTTATATAATAATTTTTCATATTATTTTTTAAAAACATTGTAATTTTAATTTTCAAATATTTAAAAAAATGTTAATGATAACCTATGTTTTGATTCGATTTGAATTTTTAATTTATAACCATATAATTTTTCAAAAAGTTTTCAACTAAATTGATTTTTAACTTGTTTTTATTTTTATTTTTTTTTCTTTTCTCTAATGGTCTTATTTTGTGAGTATTATTTTTAAATTCAAAAATATATTTTAAAATAATTTTATAGAAATGCCCTGATTGGGGCGTGAAGGGAGAGATGACAAGGATATTCATTGTGGATAGGACACTTGGTATGAAGAGGACGCCACGGGGCATAGCTGGTGGGAGGCTCGCCCCACGCCACCACACGCTGGGAGTGAATGCGGGCAGGATCAAACAGGAAGGTATGTCAAAATGTCGTGGGGAAGAGAGACAAAGGCCATGGCAAGTGGTATGTAAAAGAGGAAATAGGAAACATTTGGTTAACGTTGCTGGACCATCATGTGAGAGATTGCAAAGAAGATTGAGCTCAAATCACAAGAGCGAAAGCACAAGTGGAAGGAAGAACGACCATCAGTTGAGCAGCATTGCTTCGGGTATGTATCCTGGCCTTACCTTGTTGAAATTATGGAGTTCTTGGGGATGATTGGGAAATGCGACCCGCGAGGTCGATGAAACCGATTCTTGGGGAGGTTTCTAAAGAGTTCAAGTTGAATTTGTTTAGCATGTTTGTGTCAATTCCTTGGCTGAATGAAATAAAGATATCCCGAAGGGGCTTGGTCTAGTATCTCTACCTAGTTACTAAGAGTTACTTAGGCGTATGAATGGTTTAAATTAGTATTTCAATTAAGTATTGGGATAGCCAGTTTCATGTAGGTGTCTTCGGGCTTGTAAGCCCAACTAAGGGTATCTTCTGTGATCACTGCGGTTACATAAGGCTCGATGAGGATAGCCCATGGGGGCAGGATAGGGGATCAGGCCAGATAGGTGCATACTAGCACCATGCTCCTATTATAGAGAGTAATTGCGGTAGGGGAATGGTAATATGTTGCAGAACACTATGGTTCAAGAGTAACCCAGAACAGGGGGGTGTCTAGGGGGTCCTGAATGAGGGCTATGGTCATGGTAGAAGCATTGGGATAGAGGGGACGATTTATTTGTTGCATTGTAAAAAGCAAGCCCAAGAGAGATATGAGTCCTCTAGGAGCCATAACCCGAACACTTAACGCTATCATTATGGACGCATTGGCTCCATATGGGTTGATGGCGGGTTTAGGAAACTAAGGCCGACCAACCGAAGGTTGGAACGCTCCAGTAGAGGGGTAGAGAGAGATGCCAATGCATGCCAACCAAGCAATGGAAGTGTTGAGGGAGTGGTTGATTGGAAAGTCAGCGGGAAGAAAGAAGGGAAGAGAAAGAGGCTTTGTGAGAAAATTGATTGTTTTGAATTTACATATCTACCTATCCTGTCTATCTATCTAGGCTCTGCACAGTGGGTGGGAACCTCGGTGTGGATTCAAGTGCATGTAGAGCTGTAGGGGGGCCTTGAAAAATGAAAAATGGTTAAAACTTAGTCAAGAAAAGGTAACGAAGCGAGGGCCACGTAGCTAGCAGCGACAAAAAAAAGTGAAAGGTAAAGAGAAGGCATCAAGCATTAAAAAAACTCAGCGCAAAAGAGGCGGAAAAACATACCACGAACTTGCTACATTCTTATGGCATTGGGACTCCAGCTCAAGTAAAATCACTAATATCCGGATGGGAAATAGACTTGAACACCAAGGTAGAGGAAAACATTCTAGATGATGAAATGGTGCCCATGGTGACAGACTCAAGAAACAGAAGAGGTTGACTAACCTTGTTCAAGCGGGCAGTCAACCTCTATTGGACCATGAAATGTTTGATGGTGAAGGCCATAATGGTAGTTTAGGATGCAGGAGGAAATGCAAAGGTAGCCTCAAGTTTGCCTGAAATACACAGGGACATACAAGAAATACAATTGCAAGGGCATCATCATAATGTGCATCTCAATCACATAGAAAGGCAAATTTAGAACCTACACCAAGTGGACATGCCCGAGTCAAGTGCAAAAGACCCGACACCGATTGAATCATCTAAGGAGTAGCTGAAGAAGTTTAGAAAATTTTGTTTATGAAATCTGATGTGGTCGGCAAAAATTTACTTTTATAGTAGCATGTTAAAAGAGATAATAGATATTATAGTATATAAGGCATTTAGAGACAAAATCAAACAATTTTAGTTTTGGCTGGCTCTTTTAACTCATGGAGGTAGCCAACATACCTGGTTTCCTACAGGTAGGTTAAAACTACCAAAAACATAATATTATGTACACTGTTTTTTTTTAGATTAAAGTGAATAAATAGAGAGACTCTACCAAACTTACAAATTAAAAATAAAAATTTATAGAAATATTATTTTTAATATAGAAATAAGAATATAAAATAATATATATAAAATAAATAAATAAATAAAAATAATAACTATTTAATCATCCAAATTTACAAAATATATAATTATAAAAAACTATAATTGATTTCTATCTATCATAAATTATAAATATATATCATATTTAATTATATTATTTTAAATATATATTTTATCTTTATTTAATTTAAACTATAGATATATATATTTAATTTAATTATAAAATTATTAATATGAAAAATAATAAAACATTTAAATTTTATAATAAATATTATTACTATTTTATATTTAATATTATTATTTTACATATAATTAAATATAAACAAATTTCACATCAATTAAATCATTAGTAATATGCGCATTTTTTTCATTTCAAGTTTCATGTGTTAGAGTGAGATGACTTAGTAAATGAGATCTAGGCATTCACATACATCCGTTTCAATTTGTTTACTTAGAATTATGGATAATATGATTATTTCTTTCTTTTAGGTTTTATGTTTCATATATTAAAATGAAATGATTTAATATATACATTATCATCATGATATATATATATTATTAAAAAAAAAATTAATTTTATCATTTTAAAATTTTATTTAAATTATAAACAAATTATTTTATAAGATTTCACAAATATTTTATTAGGAAAAAAACCTATTAAAATAATAATATATTATGTAAGTTTGAATATAATATTAACAAAAAGTGATTATTTTTTTAATGAATTTGATAATAATATTATATTATGTAAGTTTGAATATAATATTAACAAAAGGTGATCATTTTTTTAATGAATATGAAGCAATTTCTTATGATATTGATTTTGTTATTTATTTTTTCAATGTTCAGGGAAAAAACCTATTAAAATAGTAATATTATATTATGTAAGTTTGAATATAATATTAACAAAAGGTGATTATTTTTTTTTTATTGAATTCGAAGCAATTTATTATGGTATTATTGATTTTGTTATTTATTTTTTCTGAAGTAAGTAATTTGTTATTCATAAAATGTTATTTTCATTTAAACAAAATTTTATTAAATTTAATAAAGGTGACTAAGATTGATATGTTCTCTTTTGATGATTTAACAATTTTGTAATAGAAGTACCAACATCTTTTTATTACTGACTCCTATATCATATAAAAATCATAATTTTTACATGAATAAATATAAATATTCTATTTCGTCTATATTGAATAGTGAATATTTATTTTAGAGAAGTTTAGTTAGATTTCTAATTTTGAGAAGTTTTGTTAGATTGATTTTGATTGATTTATTTATTTTTAAAAGTTTGGTGGGACTATATTTTCATAATGTCCAGTTTATCACTTCGATAGGGGCATAAAATCGTTGAAATTTGCAACAAGAAACTGTCAAGAAACAGTGAATTTGGTATCCAGAAATAACATCCAGAAAAGGGGCACCCAGAAATGGCTTCCATAGAGGCTTTTGATTTAATTATTTCTTAATTAAATTAGAAGAAATGTGTGTCAAATTTATTTCTCCCTTAAATAAATTAGACAGTAAATTGTAATCTTATCTCATAATCACATGTAATAGTTAACTGAGTGTGATAGACTCAACTAGCTCATGAAATTCGACTCGAGGGTGGTTGGTGAGGCATGTAGAGTGATTCTATTTGTTTTAGAGTCTAAGTTTAAGTTAGTGTATTAGTTTAATGCATGAGAAATTAGTTAACTCAATAATTTCAGTCTAACTAGTTGTAACTGATTGTTGCACTAGTGAAAGGTCAAGTGAATTAAATCATATTTAATTCACATGCAATGATCTGTCAAGTGACTGATGGTTTACTATTAATAGTTGCATGCATGTTAGTTTTGATGAAGACCCAGTTGAAGCAGAGGTTAAAGAGAAGTTGTCTATCAGTTATATTTATGGAAAATTGCTTAGGCGCAATTATATACACCATAGGATGCCCATGATGTATTGTGAATTCAAGGAAGGCTAATTATACTAATTAATAGAGATTAATTGCTTATGGATTGCTTGAGAAAGGCAGGCTAAAGACAGGCTAACAATTGGCTAAGTTTTGGACCAATTTTGTCTTGATCAGTGTGAGACAGTTGGCAGAGTGCAATAGACTCTTGTGAGAAGAGTGCATAGTATTGTTTCATGATTCCTTGGTTCATTGTACAATAGAGATAGAGGGGTTTTGAGCAGTAATCTTTCCCTAGGAAAAATGTATGTGTTGTGTATTGATTTGCTTCTTTCTTTTACTTGGTGTGATTGTGCGATCATGTTTATTTTACACTATTAATTTGTAGAAGGATTCAATATCTTTCTTTAGCATATCGCATGATCGGATTGAATCCATTGGTATACATATTGCTTGTATAATTTCTACAAGAATTGAACTGCGGACTTCACATCAAAGAGTGCCTTAACGAAGACCATGATCAACGTCTATCCAAAACCCCATGGAAATATTTGTTAAAATTTTAAATCATCATCGATCCATCTTAAGTAGAGATCTAACATGAGATAAGAGGGATCAAACTTATTTAAAGAGAAAAATACAATGTGTTGTTTTTTAAACATAAAAACTTATTTTTTTCATGATATATACATAATTTTTTTTAAATGATATATACATAATTGACATAAAAAAATTAATTGAAACATTATTTTTACTTTACAGTATATTCATTTTTTTTATTATAGCGGAAATTAATTTTCTATTTAGAACATGGCCAAGGGGCATCAAAGCCATCAAAAATGACCCAGTGATTAAGTTTTAAATGTTTAATCTATCTATATAGAGTTTTCTTAATTTTTACATGTTGAATCTATCTATATAGAGTTGTCTTTTTTTTTGTTTGCTTGGTAGTGTGGGTCCTGAGATGACTTAACACAAAACCTATGGTCTAATAAATCCCGACTGAGGGGCATCTAAGCCATCAAAATCACCCGAGCTCGGCCACACGCGAAACCTATGGTCTAAAAAACTCCAACTGAGGGGCATCTAAGCTGTCAAAATCACCCATGGATTACACCTAGCCTCGGCCACAACATCCCTTATCATGGATGGATTTTTATTGCCTTCAGGGATTAGAAGCGATGACCTTTTCATCACAAGTGTCTTAACAACACACTCTTCACTGTCGAACCAAACCCAATTGGCCTATATAAAGTTGTCTTTAGTGAAACCTTTTGGAAGCTTTTCCAGTGGAATTTTCAGGTCTAATTTCTCTAAAATGTGACAAGAATTTATTAAAATCGGCAAGGTTGATGGGTAACCCCTACAAAATCAAAGTGCCCTAGGGGTTTTTCAATATTATGAATCTATATGTACAATAAAAAAACTAATTTAAATAACACAAATCAAGATTTCACCTCAATTTTTTTCACCAGATTCCATCACTAAAAAATTAAAAAAAATCACAATAAAAAAAATCCTATCTATATATTTAAAAAAACAATTTAAATAATAAAAATCACAATTTCACTAATAATTATATTACCCAAAATTAAAAACATAAAATAATTACAATCACAATAAACACTAATATATAATAAATTTCGCATGGGGCATGTCCTACAGCCCTTAAATGCATCATCTCCTTACCTCAAGTTAACATTACTATCTCTGCGTCACGCCTTAACGTCTGTCTGGTCCACAGGCCTGAGCATTACTTCATGGCACCGCTCCCTCCCTCATTGTCATTCGCATCCTGCTACCTTTGTTTCTCATCTTTCTCTGCTCAGAGTTCCTCTTTTCCCTCCGAGATCCTCTGTGACCTTCATCTTAAGCTAGCCTCGATGCCTCATTACACCAACCATCCCACTGCCCTGCTACCTTTGCATGCCAACCACCCCACAGCTTCGACGCCTCTGCAAGACAACCTCCCCACAGTCTCTCCTGCTCAACCTGACACTCATTCCTACTCAACCATGCCACGGAGGCATATAATGCATTGCCGCTGTGGTCGAGGTAGGGGCTAGTCCTCAGGCATACCCATCTCAATTCATGCAGACAGTCATTCCTCGCCTCCTGAGGACAATTCGTCTCAATTCCATTATGATTGCTCCTTGGACAGACCTCGAGTCACCACCACCATCACTATAAACTTTCAGGAGATGCCTTCGAGCTCTGTAGGGTCTGGTTCTAGAAACCGTCCTAGGAAATCAACAATTTCTCTAGCTCCCCATCAGCACTCTCAGAAATCTGAGGCTCTTCTAGTCAAACCAAGATCGCACTCCTCAAGCAGCGAAGGCAGTGGCAACGACAGTTCAGAACGCTTTGTGGATGAGAAGAGGAAAGGCAGTGGAAGCCTTGTGTGCACTGCTGAGCCCAACACGCAACATTCAAATAAAGACGAGGATTCTTTTGATGATTACAGGTGTCTTATCATTGAAGAGCCTCTGCCATAGCCTCATGGCACTTAGCATGACATGCAGCCACAACAATGAGAGGTTACCTCTTTCTGTTTTGTTTCATATCTCAGATATCATGTTTTTCCTGAAAAATTTGGCCAACTTTTGGTCTTTTTTTGTTAAATCCGGTTTCCCTACTAAGGGCAACAATTTTTGGACCGATTTCCCCATCTGGGGCGATCAAATTTTTGTCTTTCTAAACTCTACTCCCTCCCGAATTGGCTAGCATATAAATTCCGGAGGCAAGCTTCGAATTGTATATTATGTGCAAATTAATAAATTAGTCTTATTTATAATATATATATATATATATATATATATATATATATATATATATATATATATATATATATAAACTTTAAAAAAAACAAACATACTATATGATATTAAAATTCATAAATATTTTATTATATATTTAAATCAATTTATTTTTATAACTAACCAATAAAATACCTTTTAATATACAAATAGGTTCATTCTAGAATGTGACCATATACACAAGGACACTTTAGTTGTCCTTTCCTGATGCTACTAATCCAATAAACACAGGGATCACTATATGTAGAACAATGGAAATTCTCTGACAAACCATATATATATATATATATATATATATATATATATATATATATAGTTTGTGTAGATTAATGATTAAGAATATGTCTTTCTTCTTAAAATATTTTTTAAGAAATCATAGATTTAAAATCTGAGAAGATAGAGTATGTATACTTTTATAAACTTAGAAATATTTGATTTGATGTTAACCTTAAAATTAGATAATAATTATATATATATATATATATATATATATATATATATATATATATATATAAAACAAATTCAATTCACTTGTGAAGCTGACCAACTTCAAGTTATTTTTATATGTTGAACAATGTCCTACTTGGACAATCCAAGCGCCAACCGTTTAAAGCAACTACTTTTATGGGTTGAACCATGTCCTACCTTGACAACAGTTTAAAGCATATGCTATTATTTAGTCTTCCTAGACTTCTTCTGCCCTCTATTATTGATTCGCTTTTCGACCATATTCAGCTTCCTTGTACTCTGGTCAAAGTCGACACAATCCAGCCTCTTTTCCACTTCCCCTTCATTTTGTAAATTATCCTGCTCTCCCTTGCCCATTGCACTTTAAATTCTCTTTGCATTTCTTTTCTTAGCTGCAAAATTCGTTTGTTTCTTTATCTTCATCTCTACCATCTCTCGGCTTGTGTGTGTTAAAATGAGCTACTACCTCCTTATGCTGCTCCTTTTTACCTCTATTTCTTCTGTAGCTGGTGCTTATTATCCGTCTTTTAAATAATGCACTCCTTTTACTTGTGGAAATTCCACCATTCAATATCCCTTCGGGGCATGTGGCCTTCTAGATGCTTATTGTACAGACAATCAAACCATGCTACACAGCAATGGCGCTAATAGATTTTGGAGAAGGAGGGTAACTGGAGATATCAAAGAACACTCTTACTCTACTGGAACGCTTCATCTCATCCCATCTTATATCTTTCTACTGGAGTTTTACGCTTCTCTTGGACTGGATTACTCTAGCAGTTACGATTAGTTATCAAAAGGTAGATTCTTCAATCTTTTTGATGCATACATGCTCGAAACAATTCTTAACTATACAGAACAAATGGCAGACATACCAAGCAATAACATCAACAGGTTAGATTGCACAGAAAACAACAGATCTTACTTCTTTTACCCTGGGGAGGGTTTCCAACTTCCAAATTGCGATAACTATCCTATAATCATTCCAACAAACAAAAGCTACAATATTAGCGCCAATAAGGATTTTGAGCAACTCCACCAAAGAGGATTCCAAATTCAATGGTCTACACATGACCATACTTGTGATTCCTGTAAAGCCAGCGGGGGAAGATGCTACTCACAATTATCCTCTTCCTTTTATGATTACTCCACAGTTAATTATTACGCATATTGCATTTGTCCTAATGGTGATGTCTGCTACAGTGATTGCAATGATGGTGAGAATATTTTGTGTTTCGCTACATCTATCTACGTTACATTATGTTACGTTATGTTAACTACCTACGTTACATATGTTATCTCACTCACGACTTTCTGTTTCGTTTGCCTGAAGGATATGTAATACAATACGGAAAGAGGTTATCTGCAAAATTCTTGGTAGGTAAATTTCTTGTGATCATTAAAAGCGATCAATTTTTATGCTTTCTCATTTTTTTATATTCTAATTACCATTTCAACTTGATTTCCAACTATATTTCTTGCAGTATGTGATGTGTTTATCATAGTAGTGGTCTATTGCATAATGGTTCGTCGAGGAAGTTGTTGTTGTTGTCAGAGGAGTTCCCGTGAGCAACAACAGAGCATTCGAGCTTTTATGGATCTTGTGGATTCTAGACCTCCATCGGTTGAAAATTTCTTAAATTATTATTCCTCACAAGCCCCTGTAAGATATTCTTATAGTCAAATTATAAGTTACACAAACAATTTGGAACAAAAGCTTGGCAAAGGAGGTTTTGGAACAGTTTATAAAGGAAAACTTCCTAATGGACATCTAATTGTTGTCAAGATTTTAGATGAATCAAAACACAGCGAGCAACAATTCATTGTAGAAGTGGCTACAGTGGGAACGACCTATCACATTAACCTGGTGCGCCTATTGGCTTATTTTTCTCAGGGATGTAAAAGAGCTTTGGTGTATGAATACATGGTCAATGGTTCTTTGGAAAAGTATATCCATGGAGACCACAAAGACAAGTTGGATGGGAAACAGTTGTTTTCAATTGCAGTTGGTACAGCTTGCGGCATTGCATACCTACATGAAGACTGCAGAAATTGCATCATGCACTGTGATATAAAGCCCCAAAATGGTCTGCTTGATGCTAACTTTTTTCCCAAAGTTGCAGATTTTGGTTTGGCCAAAATATCGAACAGAGAGGAAAGTCATGTCTCTGTGGCTAATAGAGGAACAATGGGTTATGATGCTCCAGAGATGTGGTCAAGGCTTTATGGAGTTGTCACTGATAAATCTGATGTGTACATCTATGGTATATTACTTATGGAAATGGTGGGCAGAAGGAAGAACATCGATTATAAGTATCTTGATAGCACATCAAGCAAATTCTTCTATGTAGAGTGGGCATTTAAACAAGTGGAAAAGGGGGAGTTCGAAAATCTAAGAATGGAGAACATGTCAGAGGAATACTGAGTCATGGCCAAAAGGTTAAGTTTAGATGGACTATGGTGCACCCAGTTCAAGGGATCTCGTCGCCCCTCAATGAGAAAGGTTGTCCAAATGTTAGAAGGAGACGTTTACATTACCACTCCTCCATTCCCATTCCCTATTGAAACACCTTTGCAACGATATTTTTCTCACCAATCTTCTACATCTTCATCTTACACTTTGGACATTCAAATAATGGATATCACTAGTACTGAGACTACCTAAGCCTCTAGGTAATGTGATATACTACATAGCATAGTGGAAAAATATATCTGAAGACAAGTATAGATAATATTTCAATTGATTCTATATATAAAACGTAGTGTTATCTGTATAGGGTTTTGGTTTGCTAGCTTTAAAAAATTTAAGAAATGTGTTTACCAGAGCAGTTTCGAACCATTCAGCAAGGTGTGATATGTTTCCTTCAATGCTTTTCGTGATGTAAACAAGCTATATCTATCAAATACCATCTAAGAATAAATGACTCTATAAAATCTAAGGTGATTAAGATCCATTAGTGAAATCCTCTTCTCTGACTTTTTCTTAAATTACCTACATTCATAAAGTAAAGGAACATGGGACAACAACATTCAAAGATAACTAATTATATGAAATAAATCAATCAAATAATTCATGATCATAAATTATATTACTAAGATGATTTAAACAAAAAGGAATGAGTGCTTTTTTATAAAAATTAATAGCAATACAAGGCTTTAAGACACTTAGCTTTTGTTGAAGGTGCTACTCAAAATTGTTCTTGAAATCCTTGACCCTAGGCCATTAAAGATTTCCCCCACAAAGTGTTCCTCTTCCATAACAATGAGAGAAAGAGGAGTCTTTCAAAGCTTAAAGAAGAAAGATAAGACAAGAAAATAAGGGTTTCCAATATGTGGAAATATCTCAAAAGCTCAAGAAGGTTGCAAAGAAAAAGGTTGGGAGGAAAATTGTCCACATAAGGGTACCTATGATAATTGTAACCATTTCTATCCTTCACCCAAGGCATCATTAAATACTTTTCAAAATTGTTTTATATAGTTGGGGGTTGTGCTCCAAGAAGTGAAACCTATGTAAAACTTGTAAACCCCATCCCAAAATGCACAATGATTCCCACATTTTTTTAAGTGAAAATTTAATGCAAGAGCATAAACCCCAAGTCCATCATGTTGCCTAGACCTAGAGGGGTATTAGAATTTCAACATGGGAGTGAAATCCATTAGTTATAATTTTGTATAAATTATTACTTTTTCATGCCGAGGCAAGTGCCCTCGTTCTAGAAAGAATATAGGTTGTTAGGGAGTTTTGGTGAGTTGGTTATTAGAAAAATACAAGAGAGAGTAGAGATATAGCTCACACACAAATCACAGTTAGATATTTTTATTGATCAGGTTACATATATATAAGACATAAATCTCTGACTTCGAAACATCTGGATCATGACTACAACTCATACTTAGGAAACAACAATTTCTAGATAGACACTTGGGAACTCACAATGACAACTCACATGACATGGAATCATTACTTCCAACACTTTACCTTAATTATTACATGGAAAAAATTAAAAATACATATTACAATAATAAATAAATATTTGTGTGGCTTGTCTTCATCAACACCCACATCCACTCTAGAATCTTGTAAAATTTCGAGTTGTTACTTGGCCTCCATTTAAAATGTAACTGCTTAAGGTGATCATTGATGAAATTTGTGACGACAAAAATATTGACAACTCGGCTTTTAAGGGCTTCTTCGATAAGAACCGTCAAGTGATGAACCATCTTATGGACCAACCACCATTTGTCAGATATTTCTCTTTCAACTATGCGTCAATTGCTAGGATGGAGGTGTGGATATTGAATGTGTTCAAAAGTTGATCAAACAACTTGACCTCACACAAGAATTGATGTTTCAGACACCGGGGCTTCCAGTTTAAGAACTGCCAACCCTTTTTAAAACCAATAAAAAAACACAAGAATTGATGCTTCAAACACCAGGGCTTCTAGTTTAAGAACCACCAACCCTTTTATAATCTTACAATACTATATTATTCTACCATTACCAAACAAAAAATAATAGTCTTTTATTTCTTTTATTCTAATAATAGTCACCATTAGAAATATTAACTTTGCTTTATGTTGACTATGGAGTTTTTATGAAGTTCAGCATATTAGCGAATGTGTTTTTTCCATCTTCAATAGTTTTGGAGGTGTCGAGATTCCCTGTTTAGGGGAAGAAATTGCGTCTAACAAGCTTTCCCACATGTCAGGATAGATCTAATGCAACTTCAAACATGAATTATAACGCCGAAAAACTTGTTGCCAGAAGAACATTGTAGCAAACAATCCCGCCCAAAATTTGATGAAACCCTGCCTTAGGAATCCCATTACCAAGTCTATGGGCGTTCCAATGATGTACAAGGATATCAGACTAATGTTGTCAAATCTCATGGTCATGATTCCTATGAAATGTCTTGACAAATCGAGCAACAAAAATGTCCTGAGCTATAATCACTTTCACGACTTTCACACCACCTGTCGACTCAGTAGAATGAACCAAATGCTCCACACTTTTGTACTGCATTCTTATGTTTTTAACTTCGAATAATTTATAATATGAATTTTTAAACCATTTAGAATAATATTAATAATTAAATAAAAAAACCCAATAATAAGTAAATAACTTTTATTTTAAAATTATATATATATATATATAAACTATATTTAATTTATTAATAACTAAATTATATGTTTTTTATTAATACCTAATTAACTCGCCATAAATATGGTAGAAATCAGAATTCAAATAATGTAAAAGAAAATAAATTATATGATTTGGAAAAAAGACCTCGACACTACTAGGTTTCTTCCATGACCAAGTGACATGTCACCTTCAACCACTTTCCACATCGAGGATGAGACCAAAGTTGAATATAAAAAGAGGAATATTATCTGTGTTTGGAAGAAATTGATAAGTATTGCAGATTCTAACTAGTATTGCTATGGTGATTCTAAGCCTATTGTGACTACATGGTTTTATGTTGCTTCTATGTGATTGGAAATAAAGATCTTTGATTGCATGGGTGATGATGGGAGTAAGTTATTCTTGGCTCGCTTTCTAAAAATATATTTCACAATATTTATTTTTGTTGGAATTCATAATAAGGACCCTATTTTGTTTCTAAAGAAGCGTTGTTTTATGCTGAATCCATTAGTTTTATTTGTTATTGTTTATAACTTGTGATCATCACTGACATTGTCTTCTATAATAAATGTATATCTTAATGTTACTGAAAAGACTAAAAGTACTGAGAACGCTAAATATAATGATGTTAATGATGAAGCATAATATACGGTATAATTATCCCATAAAATAAGGTTATTGGCTCACCATAGTGATCTGACACAGGATAGAAGTCATTGGGACAAGTGAGAAACAGACAAAGGCTGGGGCCTTTACAATGTTCCGCGAAGTTTACAATGGAATCAACGGGATGTTCATATTAGTAAACTTGTGATTATCATTATAATCTACATTATGTTAAAAACTGAATCTATTAACTATTAACTAAATGTCTCTCCAGATGAGATACTTGGAGAGTGTACAAAAAATCATACAAGCACTAACTATTGAGTCAGATGAGCCTCAAACATATAGGCTTTCACACTAACAGTATGGTTTCAACCACTCCCTAGATATTAGGATTTGACATCTAATATTAGAGTTTCAATCCTATCCTCATCATAACAAACATCTAAGTCTAGATTTCTCCATTACTTCCAACACTCCCCCTTAATGGAGAAAGGGTACTGAAAAATGACATACACCTATTGGTCTCAATCTCAGCTAGACTTACACAAAAACATAAAAACTTGGTAATAGAGGTTTTAATTTTTTTCTTTTTGCTTGTGAGTCCATACTTGGTCATTCTTAGGCGAGGCTTCATCGTCACTTTCCTCGCCATGAGGTAGTGATATATCTTCACCTCATTTCTTCCCCAATGAAAGAATTCTTGAACGCTTATCCTCAACCTTCTCAAAATTATGATAGGCTGGATAGGATAATTTTTACTCTCACTATTTCCAGTGGAAACCGTCTAAACTTCAGGGATATTGTCTTCATCATTCATGGGTGCAAATTTTACATTGACTTCATAAAGACATGGTGTTTCAAGCCATGCTTCAAGAAACTTCAATTCCTCTTCAAACTTTGTTTCTTTTTCCTTTTTGTTTTTGCTAACGTCTGCACACACAGAAATGTTCATGAGATCATCATAATTTAAATTCTCTCCAGCTTTGTCTTCTTCTGTCACGTCTTTGCAATCAGCTTCATGTGGCTTGTCCAACTGATCTTCAACAATTTTTTCCTCTTTACATCCTTCCTGAAGATCAGCTCGTGAGTCTTCAATCTCAAGATCTTGCACAACAGACTGTGCCTCTTGATTCTCGTGGCCATCAAAGGAACCACATTGTTTTTCTGAAATTTATTCAGACTAAAAAATACTACCCATGCTAACGCCTCCAAATGACCACATGAGAAAGAGATCATCTTCATCAGAATCAAAAATATATAAAAATATAGACATGTTGGGAAAGTTCAGCATATCTCACTTTATCTTGTTTCGATATTTCTTTTCGACTCCACTCGGTCCTCTAGTGAGCTCCAACAACCCCATTACCACATAGGCGGGAAAATTCTCCCTTTGGCAGCTCTTCAACTATAGAACCTTGTAGACTGTGGCTTCTATGCCACACAGGTCTCAATGCCGTCAGTTCTTGCGATAAGAATGAAACGACCTCTCGACAAGCTGGAAACACTATCGATATCCAATTCTGATGCATGTAATTAGAAATTTCTAATGACACATAGTTATGAATATGGGTTCAAATAAAAAAGAACTTTCACGTTTTCATGTGGCAACTAATAAATTAGAAGAAAAATTACCCAATTAACTTTGGTATCTCCACAACCTACAACTTCTAGGTTTCTCAAATAGGAAAATTTCAGAATGAATATGCTAGATCACACAAGAAGCAGCACACAAACTCATCCTTTGCGCCCTTCGGATAACACAAAAATGTCAAGAATTAATAGTCGTGTTTGATGTTTTTCTTTTGGTGTATCACTTCGTTCCCTCTTCAAGTTTCAGTTACAATTCCCAAACGGTGGAGCCAGTGCTCTACGCACACCACAACCCTCCACGTTTCACAAAACATTGTTTCTCCAATTGACCATCAACTACTTCATCCTCAATAGAGGACCCCACAACCTTCCTTCTCCGAATCAATCAAGGGCATTGTAGCATTCTTAGCATCGAATCCTGGAGCGTGAAAGAAAATCTGGCACCTTTGTCGACACAAATTAAATATTCTTCGGTGACAAGCTGCATCCCACCAGCGATGACCCTCCACTGTGATCTTCCTGTCCCTTGAATATGAGGAAATGCGGACCCTTGCCTGCAAATTAAACCACGCAGCACACGCTCCACCATGGATCCATTGGCGACCATGAGCTCCATATCTTATAACAAATCAGAAGTCAGATTCACGGGCAGCCTCTGCCTTGACCTGCTCCACCGATTCAATTTTACATCTGCTCCACCGATGAACTTTGTACCCTCTTGGCCCTCATAGGGACACAAAGAATAGGGTGTAATGCATGATAAAATCGATAGCCACAGATCTAGCAATCACAGATCTAATAGTGGCTCCCTTCTTCCATCTACTCGCAAACTCATCGGGCTTCAACTTGATGCTATGATACCATGTTAAAAACTGAATCTATTAACTATAAACTAAATGGCTCTCCAGATGAGATACCTGGAGAGTGTAAAAATACTCATATAAGCACTGACTATTGAGTTAGATGAGCCTCAAACATATAGGCTTTCACACTCAGAGGATGGTTTCAACCACTCCCTAGATATTAGGATTTGAGATCTAATCTTAGAGTCTTAATCCTATCCTCATCATAACAAACATCTCAGTCTAGATTTCCCCATTACTTCCAACACATCACTGGCCCACAACTAGTTGGGAATATCATTGTTCTGACGTAAAACAATATCAAACATGTGATTCTTAGCCTCAACTTGTCCATCAAAAGGATCTTTCATCTTCATGATTTTCTGTGTTTCTAAGGGATAGTTCTTGAATATTGTGGCCTTGTAGCTTGATACAGAAGATAAAATCACTCCCCAACCATCACTTGGCCTATCAAGGGACTTGGAAAACCATATCACGATATCTCATCTCAGGATTAATGCAGTGATGGTCGGTTCACATTGGAGACACTATGATTTTTAGAAATGGTTGTCCTCCTACACTTGCACCTAGTCTAACGCTCTTGACTTCCTTAATCCTAAGTACTTGCCATATCGCCTCACATGCCTCCATTTAAGCATTACGAAAGCAAAAAGAAAAATCAGAAAATAATGAAATCCTTATGTATTCATATGGATTTTTAAATAATATACACTGTATCCTCATTAATGTTTTGGGGATTGGCTAATGTATCTGGTTACAGTGAAAACATATAAATAAAACAGTCAAAGATTCATAGAAAAAAAGTCTAGAAATTTATGTTTAGATCAATGTTTCTAAACACTCCAAAATATAAGCAACCTACATTGAGCAAATACTTAGAAATAAACAAGGCTCAAGGCTGACAAAAATGCATTTTTGCTATCTCGAAGGAAAACTATTCGGTAGAGGCATAAGGATTCCAAAGGTGTAATGTACAATACCATGTTTAGTATTCTCTTTCTCTGTGTTAACTTGTGCAAATTTAAGGACACAACTGTAGAAGAGTTTAAGTACACACACATTTGAAAAAAATAGTGATACATTTGAAATTTTAAAACTCAAGCCTTAATACCTAAATCAATCATCATATTTGATATATATTTTTTCGATGTATTGGAATTTATTAATTCTACAACAAAGTACACAATTATTTAATTATTTAATGAAAATGAGAATGGATGCACCAATGAAACCTTTTTTATCCAGCTTTAATGAAATGTGAATCAGGAACATAAGATGCTACTCAATCATTATGTTTAATGTCACCAATTAGTTGACTGTTTTTTAACTGATCATGAGTATGCCCCTGACGATATTTTTGTCTCTGCTCCTTCGATGCATGAAATCTATTTTATGTGAATGTTAACTGGTCGCGATTATTCAATGTGATGGTAAAGCTCCAGAGAAGAGTAATTTTAAACGGCCAATGCTAGACCATGTAGATAAGTCTCATGGGAGTATTTCGGAGGTTTGTGAATATGTCCATTTATGTCTTTAGGAGGTGTGTGAATATATCGATTTATGTGTCAAAACATAAGACTTCTCCCACACACAATTGTATCTGGGGAACATAATAGGTCAAAATTCACTATCCAAAAAGATACTACTTTCTTTATTTACTTGGTAACAAAATAGGTCACAAATCACATCCCAAAAAAACACTACTTTCTTTATTTACTAGAAAAATAATAGGCCATAACTCACTATCCAAAAAAATACACTACTTTCTTTGGACAACATATATATCTTATATTTTCTTCAGTGTTTCCTTACCAAGGTATGCTAGTAATTAAATTATTTAATAAAAATAAAAATAAAAAATAATACTTATAAATTTATTTATTAAATGGAAGAAGCAACTTACCCCTATGAAACCGGATTTGTCCTCCACCCTCCACGTGTCCTGAATTTGTCGAATCAGACATGGTTCATACGGATTCATGTCCACTAGACTGAATCCAATCGTGTCCTGTATGGACACGATCGAATCTCGATTTTCCAGACTCACTTAGTGCAGAAAAATGTCCAGTGTTATAAAATCAACAATTTGTCTTTTGTTTTCTCACTTTGTCTTTGTGTGTGACTTGAACAATGAGCAAGGAGAAAAGAGTAGCAAGGATCAAGCAGGAAGAGCTTGATCTCACCATTGCATTTTTTTCTATCAGAACTGCATATCCTTCAATGTTGCATGCTCACCTCTATTTATTGAGATGTGACAAGCTCTAATTCAAACAAATCTATCAGGGTATGTTCCTCTTGGGTCATAGAAGCTTAGAATGACATTGTTGACGAAGGCAAAGAAAGAGGTCGACAAAATTTTTGAGCCTATTAAATCAATATGACCAACATCTGGGGTTAGCATTGTTTCTGATGGATGGACAAATCCAACAGAGAACCCACTCATCAGCTTCATGGTGTCTTCCTTGAATGGTCCATCTTTCTTGAAATCAGTGGATGCACTTGGACAATACAAGGATGAAAAATATATGGGTGAGTTATTTATTAAAGTTATTGAAGATGTAGGCGTCGATTCTTATGTGCAAATCATTACAGATAATGCACCTATTTGCAAGGTTGCAGACATGATTGTGGAAGCTAAATATCCACAAATATTTTGGACACCTTCCATTGTCCATTCATTGAACTTAGCACTGAAATATATTTCCTTTGATGTTCTTTGGATTGGAAGCATTATTGAGGATGCACGACATATCCGCAACTTTGTACAAAACCATACAAATTCCCTCACTATCTACAAGGAGTATACCAATCTATCATTCGTGAAGATTGCATATACACAGTTTTCCTCTTCATTCATCATGTGGAAGAGGTTGAGGGAGGTCAAGACCGCTCTTGGGGTGATGGTTATTTCAGATTTTTGGTCTTTTTGGAGAAAGACAGATCAAGCAACCTCAAAAAGAGTGAAGGACATAGTGTTGGATGATGCTTGGTGGGAGAGGATAGATCTACTTATTCAGATCATGGACCCTATCATTTCCTTGCTTCGATTTGTAGATACAAACCAACCCATCCTAGGAGATGTTTATAAGGGATGTGATTCCATGATGGAGTCTGTGAGGAACATTATTTTACATAGTCAGTGCCCCAAGTATGAGACATCACCAGAGGCCTTCTTCACTACCATACAAGATATTCTTGTCAGCAGATGGGATAAGAATTTCACACCTTTACATTGTTTGGCTCACTCCTTGAACCCAAAATACTACAACCATGAGTGGCTCAATGGTGGACCTTCTCGCAGATTCCCTCCTCACAAGGATGATGAAATATCATAAGGGAGGAAAGATGCATTTAGGATCATTTTCCAGGATAGGGCATCCCTTGATGAGGTGGAGGATGCTTTTGCATGAGTTTTTTCCACTGGCATTGGAAGACTAGCAGGCTATGGTGTGATTAGACATAGGGGGGCTAAGAAGCCCTATTCTTGATGGGAAACTCATGGGGAAATAGGCCCTCCACTATAACATTTATCCATGAGGCCCCTCTCTCAGGTGACTTCATCATCTTGTTGCAGGAGGAATTGGAGCACATATGGGAATTTGTATAGTGTGGAGAAGAGCAGGCTTGAGCAGTCCAGGGCAGAGACAATGGTGTATGTGCACACCAACCTTCATCTTATTTATAGGCAGAGAGAGGATTGGTTGAAGGGAAATACAAATATGTGGGATGTCTTTCCTAATGATATGGGTCTGGATAACAATGTTAAGTTGGCATTGGCCAACTTAGATCTCCATGATCCAGTGCTAGAGCCTATCACATTTGATGATGGTGATACAGTCGATGGGTCATCCTCCACACCAACAGCTGCAAAGCTGACATTTGATAAAGAGGAGGAGGATGCAGAAGAGGAGAGAAGTGGTGAGAATGGTGATCATGATGAGGACAATGATGTTTATTATGATGATGAGGATTGATGAGTCATGACTCATGAGCTACCTATTGCAGCACTGCCTTGAGGCTTGTAGACTTGTAGTTGTTTTTTTATTTTATATTTCTATTTTCCGTTGGCATTGTACTACCTATGTAACACATTTTGATTTTGATGACTTAATGATAAAACTACAGTACCTTGTCATTCTCCTATTGGATCATTGTCATTGATGAATATGTCTATTATTTTGTATGATTGTATGATGTATCATTGTAAAATTTACATCTAGATGAATATCTATGTTTGAATCAATAAATTTGTATGAATTTGTGTAAGAAATATCTAATTTTAATATATATATATATATATATAAAGTTTCTAGATGTGTCCTATTCCGGGGGGTCACCGTGTCTGTCTTCATTTCCGACACTCGAATCCGTGTGTCCGTCGTGTCTCGCATCCCCGTGTCAGGTGAATTATTACAAATAACTACTATAAAACACTCAATTTAACAACATAGATAATATATCTTGTAACAAAAATGACACCCATTAACGCTTAAATCTTCGACGGGATAACTAGGTCACTAGCCCATTTGTTCTTGATATGTTACATGCTAAGCACTCGCGAAGGGACAAAGCACCATATATTTATTTCCTTTTGGCTCGCTATATTTCTGTGACAATGATGCCAAGCGGTTTTGTGAAAAACCACAAAACTCAGTAGATGTATGTTTACACTTGTGAATGGTACTAATCTCATGCCCTGATTGCTAATGGGTATAAGAATGAATGTACTAGATACAAACTCTCTACCTTCTTGCTTCGAGACAATGGAGCTTAAGGAAATGCAGAGAAAAAATCATTTTGGAAAGCCTCAGTATGGATATGTTGGATTTTTTTATGAAGCAAAGGATTTAGTCTCAATCAATTCAGATGTTAAAGTATAAAATTTGAAAGCCTGGAAATGTCACCAAGTTGAAAATTACGTGAAAGAGTCCAGTTGTCATACTAGCACAAGAATATTTCAAATTAATAACAACATGTAAATATGGTCATAAATACATATTATTTCCTGTGCACTCCTTTTGCCTGATTCTACAAAACTTAATGCATCCTTTAATTTTGCAAGAATATCATTCGGAATCTACGTCTCCAACTTCTATGTTATAAGCTCTTTCATAGCTTCAAAATGTTCGTTTTCATAGAAATATTGAATGAACGATGCTCAAAATAAATCTTAAGGGCTTTATACTCCTCCTTATACTATTTACTTCCTGATAGAACCTTTGATTGCTTCATTAACAACAATCTTCCCATAGCCTTGTTTCAATGCTTATAGGATTACTCTTATAAATTCAACATTAGGAAAAACTGTTGAATAAGTCAGATTCCCTAAACACACACAACTTATAATCACCCATCGTATTCTTTGATAATGGCTCTACTTATACTTTGAATACAATTGCAAAGAGAAGCAACCACCACATTTGAGAGTCTCAAACCAAAAGCCAACCATTCTGGAATGGTTTCACAACGAGTGACTTGTCAACAGTGTAATGGCAAGAAAGTTGGTTGACAGTTATACAATTGTAGGATCCAACGACTGAATACATTTTAATTGTCTAACATTCAATCCGAGGTTGCAGACCAATGCATAGTGGCAGCTAGGAGAGTTTTTCTCAAAGGAAAACACCTTACGACATATTTACTTTTAACCTTTTATTGTTTTTTGATTGAGCAGACATATAAATTTATTAATAGTTTATATTAAATGTTAAAAATTTACAGCTACACAGATTCTACCCCTATACATCGCTGGAGAGAAAAAAAAAATTCAACATTGAGGTGGGTTCAAAGTTTGAGGAGGAAATTTTCTCAGGAGTTCTCTACCAACAACGAGTCAATAGAAAGTAAGAAGTAAAGTCCATTTCTTAGGTCATTTCTCAACAAATTCTATTTCTCTGGTCATTTCTCAACAACCCCTAGTTGTAACACCATGGGGACTTTCATCTTGGCAAAAGAACAACCACTAGTGTTCAACCAAAATAAAGAGAGTTCTAGCTTAGTTCTTGGAGAAGGATTGTGCATGTATAGCAGGAGTTTTATGATCTGGACTAGCTATTGTAGGAGTAAGAGTCCACTTCTAAAATTATATTATCAACAAGTTCTGACACCACTGTTATCATCCCCAAGGTTACACTTGGTGGTTTATTAGTCCTAGCTAGTACCTGGGTGTCTCAGCCTAACTAGTAGTTTTTCAACCCAACAAATTCCTAGTGGTTTATCAGCCCCAAGGGAAGCCATTTCTCAGGTGTTTATTAGTGAGCAAGCCCTTATGGGTTTATTAGCCCAACTACTACCTGATTATCATAACTCCACCAAAATATCTACAATGCACAAAACACGCACATACATAGGCCCTAGTAGAACATTGGGAATCCATCCCACACAAGAAAATAAAATCTTAGAGAAAGTAAAATATTCTAGGAAAATACACAACCACTACCAAATATGACTATGTGTTCTCTTTCTCTCCCACACTATGTCGTGTAGGAATTTTGCATGAATAAATAACTCTCCTTCAAAAATATGCATGTCGTGACTTCTCTCCTCAACTTTCTCTTGAGTGTTGACCCTCTCAACCCAATCCATGAGAAACATTTTGCAAACTCGTCCTCCTCTTGGAAGGCCCATTCCCTCCATTAAATGTCTGCAAAACAGAGCCATTAAACCAAAAGGGATATAGGTGAATAAATAAATGCAATGGGTTGGGTTTACAAGCAATTCCTCATCAAGCCTTTGAATCCATGTCCTCTTCCTCACCTAGTTAATATGTTACATTTCCATGTTATTACATGAATTACAATTCATAATAATATTAACAAGAGGGTTTGGAAAAAAGAATTTTGCACTTGATCCCTACAAGGTTAATCTTTATGATCAAAATTGACAATTTACTCTATTAAAATTTGTTAGTCTAATTTAAATTTAGAAAATAAAAGCATTTTCTTAACTATTAACCAAAAAATATATATAATTAAAAAAATAACACTCTCTTCCTACTACTAAATTTCATACATATATGTGTGTGTAGTCTTTAAGTGCAACTTTTTGGAGTCTCTGGCACAGAATAGAATCAGAAGAAAAACATTATTGCCAAATATTCATTTGTGTTGTTTAAACTAGTTTTTTGAATGCATATATGGATTCAACGCCCTTAAAAACCCCTTTGGAACTTTGATTATGAAGAGTTCACTTGTCAAACTTCTGATTTCAATGAATCCCTCCTAGATTGTAGACAAATTAGATCTGAAAAGACAACTTTCCAAAAAATCACACTTAGAGACTATTCGTGTGTGTGTTTGTATATATATATATATATATATATATATATAATTAAAAAAATTTGAAGATGAACCACTTCTAATAAATATCAATTTAAACTAATAAGCTTGGGTCCAAAAGCTTGACTATGAGAATGTCTCATTTTGTTGTAGAGCATGTTATGAAACAAGGCATGTAACTAAAAATTGCCCCAAGCGTCCCAAAAATAGCTAAGATTAGGAAAAACCATTAAGGTCTAAATGCTAGGAAAGTGCACAAGGTGACCATTATACAGTATTCAAAAAAGAAGAGCTTTAGGGTAAGAAAGAATCAGAAGATAAGAAGGAAGCATATTCAGTCAAAGAAACGAAATTCGCCACAAGAAAACTAAGTAAGAAAATTCGCTTGCTAATTTGGATTGTCTGGTTACCCGTAAAGATCCCCCAAATGCAACGTTAGAAAAAAAGCCACAAACCCTTGTGGAAAACGGATTATCTCGAGAAGTCACACGGAATCTCGTCGAAAAGTAAATTTCTTGGGCAGATCAGGTGGATGAGGAAGATTTCGAGGAAAACATTGTATTTCAAATAAAATGTTGTCCAATTGTCTAAGAATGATCCATGAGAATTTGCAGAAAATGGGGTGAGATTCAAGTTGGGAAGAAAGGAAAATATTTTTCTCCAAGAAAAACAAGAAGTCAAACTAGATCAAATTAAAAAATAGAATGTAAATGTGTTTGTATTTTGGGGTTTTTTTGGAAAATATTTAGTTAGAAAAAGATTGAAGTATTTGTATCATAGAGAATTTATTTGAGGGTTTGGATTGAGTCTTTTTGCTCAATATAAAACTTTAAAGAAAAATTGGAATATATAAAGATTTTGACTTTGCAATCTAAACTTTTTTAATACAAATTTCTATCCATTTAAAATAATAATAATAATAAATAATTTAAGAGTCATTTTCTCATATCCATCATACAATACCAATTATTCAAAGTAGGTTGGAAGAAACAACACTTGACTTACTGCTATGGTTCCACTTTTTAATGGTAAGACCAAGCTATTTTCTACTTTGAAATTGAAATCATAATAAAGAGGAAAAGGGAAAATTTAAATATTCGAATTCATATAGTCAAGTGATTAAAGTAGACACGACATATCAAAAACACAATAATTTCCACTTATGGGTTGATTTTATTAGTCGTCAATTTTGGTCCATTCAAATACAATCATCGTCTATTCCACCACGTACGTGAATCCCAAGTCTCGGGTGTAGGTGAAACATCACAATCAAGCTATATTCCACTTCCGCGTCGATTTATTATTCGTTGACCTCGGTGCATTGAAACACAATCATTGTCTTCCACCACTTCTCCTCGTTAGTGAACACAATTTGCAGCCTTCTCCCCATTTCTTGTTCACACCATTTCTTTTCTGTCTCTGTGGACTGATAAAATGGTTTTCACTCGCCGTCTAATTTTTAGTCGCTCTTTTTCCATTTTAGGACTTTTCCATTATTTAAAAAGGAAGGTTGCAAAGGCAGCTAGTCCCTGCCTTGAGCCAAGGAGCAAAGGATTTGTAAACCACTGTAATAATGATTATATTGTTGCACTAATGAATCTATGAATCTATTTTTGCACAAAATCATAAAAGAGAACATAATAGTAGTAGTAGTGACTGCTTTCCCCAAAACTGTATCAACGGTAGTGATTGATATTTTGTGCAGGATGGTATTCGATCATATAAGATTGAAACAAGCAACATAAAATTTTTGCTACTAAGAAGCATTTTGCACAGATATTTATTTTCTTTAAATCAACAACTCATTCTCTTTCCAGTTCAACCGAAAATTTACCATGGAAAATTTTCTGTTGGAATATTGAAAATTCCAAACAAAAAGTGGAGAGAATGATCTCTCCTCTACAACATAGAGAAGTTTAAAACAAAAATTTGCTTGCAGACAGAGATGGCATGAAAATGATTTCTTCTATTTCATTAACAGAACTTAAAAAAAAACTATTACAAAAGTCCTCCTCAATGGAGGGATTCACATAATACTACCAAGACTGCTACAGAAGCAGTGCTCAGAAGATATTCATTGTTCTTCTCAAAAAACAATACTCTGTCTTCATACAGTCAACACACTACTGTGTATTTCATTCTACCCGTGCTGTTGTGCGAAAACAATGTAATACAATTTTTCATACTCAGGCTCTTGGCCCCTTTTTCTTTTATATGCCATGCATATGAATTAAAACATTACATAAAACCATATTAAAACTTAAAAATAAAACTATTAAAAGAAATACATAACCCCATCGGGTTCGCCACTTCAAAAAGTACAATCGGGGCATTCAATAAAAAAGTTCCGATTGCGATCAGGATCTTCGACGCAATTGGAACTTATCAACTCCGGCCTATACCTGGATCGGGTCCGCAACTTCAATCACAGCATATTACAAAAACCTCCGATCTTCCGATTGCGATTAATAACCGGATGCGATTGGCAAATAAACTCCATCGTATAACGCCATCGGGTCCGGCCTTTGATCGGAGCATACAATAAAAGACCTTCGATTGAACCTTGCGATTGAACTCTTGCGATTCCAATGAGTTTCCGCCATGTGGTCAAGTGGATCCACGGGCCTCGGCTGTTGGTGGGGGCGATTTATATATAAGTTTTGGTTGTATTGTGTACAAGCATTCCACTGTAGAACATTACCACATCTGCAAGACATTTGTTTCATGTAACATGTTTGTATTGCAATTTGCGATTGCGATTTGATCGCATCGCATCACGACTCCATATCAACAAGACACTTCTTTAAAATTTGCAATTCCGATTTGCAACTAAGTGGTGGGGACTACTTGTCCCGCCAATTCAAAAATAAAAGGACTTCCGCCTGTTCAAACAAATTTCATTCATACTGGTTGTTGAGGGCTTTAAAGCCCGAGATGACTGTCTTTAATTTACTCTTCTCCTCCGTAGTTCAGATCTAGGGGAAATCATCGCTCTTCTGTAGAACGGCTCTGCCCATCACCAAATTAACTTTTCCTGCAATCTGTGGCTGCGGCCCATCAAAAAATTAATTTCATTCATACGGATTTATCCATGCTTCTTCAATACAGAGTGTTGTGCACTCCACGCTCTACTTCTGCTGTCTTGTACTCTTTTCTTCATATCACTGCCCAAGGCTGGTATGTAACTTTAATATTTCCAACACTCCCCCTTAAGGTCAGCTGCTGGGTTATCCATCATACCCAAACATTTTCTTAAAAATTCAAAGGTCTTCTATCCCAATGGTTTAGTTAAAATATCTGCATATTGCTCCTCTGTTTTACAATGCTGTAAAACAACTTCACCATTGTTTACCAATTCTATGATATAATGAAACTTTGTATCTATGTGCTTCATTCTTTTATGAAACACAGAATTCTTTGACAGTGCAATAGCTGAGCTATTGTCACAATAAATTACTGTCCCTTTTACCTGTTCTTGGCACAAACTTCTTAACATTCTTCTCATCCAAACTGCTTGACACGCTGCTGATGTAGCTGCCACATACTCTTCTTATGTTGTAGATAATGCTACAATCGGCTGTTTCTTAGAAGCCCATGAAATGGCTCCTGAACCCATATGAAAAACATAACCGGAAGTGCTCTTCCGATCATCTACACTTCCAGCCCAATCACTGTCAGTGTATCCAACCAATTCTGAATTTTTTGAAGCTGTATACAAAATACCAAATCTTTTTGTTCCTTTCACATACCTCAGAATTCTCTTTGCTGCTTGCCAATGTGCTTCTTTTGGCTTCTCCATAAATCTGGAAATTAAGCTAACAGCATGCATAATATCTGGCCTAGTTTCAATCAAATACATGAGGCTGCCAACTATGCTTTTATACAAACTTGGATCAAAATCCCTACTGCTGTCATCTTTACTCAACTTCAATCCTATTACTGTGGGATTAATTGCAGCTTTGCACTCCTGCATGTTAAATCTTTCTAAAACTTGATTCACATACTTTGCTTGAGATATAAAAATTCCTTTCTCACCTTGCTCTACTTCTATTCCCAAGAAATATCTTAATAAACCCATATCAGTCATTTCAAATTAATCTTTCATGATTGTTTTAAAATTTTCAACAAGATAATCATCATTACCTGTAAAAATTAAATCATCAACATATAAAACAACAATTAACAGCTTACCATCCTTTTCTTTGATGTAGAGGGTGGGTTCTCCCTCACACTTTTCAAATCCATTCTCCAGTAGATAGGACTCTATCCTACTGTACCATGCTCTTGGAGCTTGCTTCAGCCCATAAAGGGCTTTCTTCAATTTACAGACCTTATGCTCTTGGCCTTTCTTCTCATATCCGAGAGGCTGTTCCACATATACCTCTTCCATTAAAACTCCATTTAAAAATGCAGATTTTACATCCATTTGGTATACTTTCCATTTGTTTTGTGCTTCTATGGACAGCGCTGCTCTTACTGTCTCCATTCTTGCAACTGGTGCAAAATTTTCTTCATAGTCAATCCCATGCTTCTGCTTATATCCTTTGACAACAAGTCTGGCCTTGTGTCTTTCTATTTTTCCTTCAGCATTGCTTTTGGTCTTATAGACCCATTTAACTCCAATAACTTCTTTTCCTTCTGGGTTTTGTTCTTCTCTATGGATTTAATTTATTCGTCCATAGCTTCTATCCATTTTCTGTCTTTAATTGCATCTTCAAAATGAATAGGATCATCAACTTGACAATACAACGCAAATAAGGAATTCATACCTTAATTTGCTGCTCCTTGCTCATAGATTTCTCTAAGACTTTTGAAATTTGTTCCACTTTCACTTGGTGTAGTCGTGCTTGAAGAAGCACTCAATTCTGCTCCATGTGGTGTGCTCGGTGAACCACTGCCACTTCTTCTCAAGGGTGTTCTCGGTGCTGCTTGAGGCATCCCTTGCTGGCCTTGTGCTGGTGGAGGTTGTGCTACGGATGGGTTGTTAATTTCAACCACATCTCCTTCATCTTCATCATGAGACAAACAGTTTTTTACATTGACTGTCTTCTCAATGCTTCCATCCCATGCTTCTTCTTCGATAAATTGCACATCTCTGCTAATTAAAAACTTCTTTGTGGATGGTTTATACAATCTGTATCCTTTGGAATCTTCACAATATCCAAGGAAAATGCACTTCTCCCCCTTACTATCCAACTTCTTTCTCAATTTATCAGGAATGTGTGCATATGCAACACACCCAAAAACTCTCATGTGGGTGACTCCTTGTTTTTTGCCACTCCACGCTTCTTTTGGAACTTTGTTCATCACTGCTTTTGTGGGGCATCTATTCAAAATATATACAACACAGTTTGCTGCTTCTGCCCAATACTCATTCGACAAATGCTTTGCCTTCAGCATGCTTCTCACCATCTCCATTATGGTTCGATTCTTCCATTCAACGACTCCATTCTGTTGCAGCGTGTACCTGGTGTTAAATTGCTTGTGTATGCCGTTCTCTCTGCAAAAACACAGAAATTCCTTTGATATGTATTCTCCTCCTCTGTCGATTCTGAGGACTTTAATGTGCAGTCCGCTCTGTTTTTCTACGAGAGCTTTAAAATGGCGAAATTTTTGAAAAACTTCACTCTTATATTTTAAGAAATAAACCCACACTTTTCTTGTGAAATCATCTATAAAGGTCAGCATGTAATTGCTGCCCGAAACAGATGTTGTTTGCATCGGCCCACATAAATCTGAGTGGATTATCTCCAAAGGTGCTTTCGCCCTTATGCTTTTCCCTGAAGGAAAATTTTCTCTATGTTGCTTTCCCAAGATGCAGCCTTCACATAGGCTGTCAGGCTTCTCAATCAATGGAAAACCTCTTACCATTCCTTTTCTGTGCAGCAAATTTAATCCTCCGAAATTGAGATGTCCAAATCTCAAGTGCCATAACCAATTTATATCTTTCTCTTCCTTCTGGAAGGCTTCTTGTGTTACAGCTGCTATACTCTTTCCTTTTCCCTTCAAGTCAATGTTGAGCTTGAGCGGAAACATTCTATTGCTGGTCATTTGTATTTCAACAATGATTTTCTTGCTTGGAGGTATATCATTAATTGTGCACACATCATATTTAAAAACCACATTGTAACCTTTGTCTATGAGCTGTCCAACGCTCAAAAGATTACATTTCAAACCTAGAACATAGTACACATCAGGGACAAATTTCTGCTCACAATTTCTTGCTCGAATACTAACTCTGCCTTTCCCTTTGACGGAGATTTTAGTATCAGTCCCTGTGGTCACTTCAGATTTAATCTCTTCATCTAGATTGGCAAACATTGCTCTGTTCCCAGTCATATGATTACTACATCTAGAATATAAGAACCAAACATCATCTTCTCTATCCTGTGCTACATTACAAGCTAACAGCACATTACTTGGGTTCTTTTCTTCTTTTGCTACATTAGCATTCTGCTTATTTTTCATGTCATTTTTCTTCTTTCTACATTCATTGGCATAGTGCCCATATTTCTTTCAATAATGACATTGGACATTGGATTTGTCATACCTTTGTCCATGAGCATGTTGGTGTTGATGTCCACCTTGCTGACGGTTGCACTGGCCATGGCTCTGATTTTGACTGTTGCTCCTTCCATGTGAATGTGAAGGGTTGTTCCTTCCACCTCTGTTTTGGTTTCTGCCTCTTCCTCTTCCTTTGCCTTGACCTCTTCCTCTTCCTGAAGGCATTTGGGTCTTGAAGGCGTGCTCAAGAGATGAATGTTCATCTCTGCTCAATCTCTGTTCATGATTTATCAGAGAGGCATGTAGTTCATCCACTGTGAACTGTGAGAGATCTTTGGTCTCTTCTATGGTGGTAATAGTAACATCAAACTTTGAGGGTAAACATCTCAAAAGTTTTTCCACTATCCTTCTCTCTTCAAGAGTTTCTCCATGGGATCTTATTTTATTTACAATCCCAACCACATGTGTAAAAAATGTGTCTACATTATCTGACTCTTTCATGCAAAGAGTTTCAAAATCTCTTCTCAGCAACTGAAGTTTTGCTGTCTTAAATTTCTCCATACCTTGATAGACTACTTTCAAAGTTTCCCATGCCTCTTTGGATCTCTTAGCTGCTGCTATTCTTGGAAACACACTCTCATTTACAGCTTGATACAATAAAAAGATAGCTTTAGCATCTTTCTTCCTATTGATCTTTAATAAGTCCTTCTCTGCTTGACTTAAGGCATTAAAAGCCTGCTCATCAGCTGGTTCAGTAAAACCATCTTCTACAAATTCCCATAAGTCTTGTGAGACAAACAAGGCTTTCATGGTAATGACCCAATAATCATAGTTCTTTCCATTAAATTGTGGAAGCTGAACATTTCCAATGTTCATTCCTGTGCTTGGTCCAGCCATTGCTCTTAAACTAAACTCTACACTTAAACAAATTGTCTTTCCTTCTCTTGAAAGAACAAACTCTTTTAAAACAAAAACAACAGCTCTGTTATCTTTGAGAAATACCTGATCTTTGACTTATGTTGAGCTTTCACACTGCTGGAGAAAACGCTTCAACAAGTCTTCTTCTTCTTCAGCTTCTTTGAGAACTTCAAAGAGCCTAAACTAGCTCTGATACCATGTTGGAATATTGAAAATTCCAAACAAATAGTGGAGAGAATGGTCTCTCCTCTACAACACAGAGAATTTTAAAACAAAAATTTGCTTGCAGACAAAGATGGCATGAAAACGCTTTCTTCTATTTCATTAACAGAACTTAAAAAAAAACTATAACAAAAGTCTTCCTCAATGGAGGGATTCACAGAATACTACCAAGACTGCTACAGACATAGTTCTCAGAAGATATTCACTGTTCTTCTCAAAAAACAATACTCTGTCTTCATACAGTCAACACACTACTGTGTATTTCATTCTACCCGCGCTGCTGTGCGAAAACAATGCAATACAAGTTTTCATACTCAGGCTCTCGGCTCCTTTTTCTTTTATATGCCGCGCATATGAATTAAAACATTACATAAAACCATATTAAAACTTAAAAATAAAACTATTAAAAGAAATACATAACCCCATCGGGTCCGCCACTTCAAAAAGTGCAATCAGGGCATTCAATAAAAAAGTTCCGATTGCGATCAGGATCTTGGACGCGATTGGAACTTATCAACTCCAGCCTATACCTGGATCGGGTTTGCAACTTCGATCGCAGCATATTACAAAAACCTCCGATCTTCCGATTGCGATTAAGAACCGGATGCGATTGGCAAATAAACTCCATCGTATAATGCCATCGGGTCCGGCTTTTGATCGAAGCATACAATAAAAGACCTCCTATTGAACCTTGTGATTAAACTCTTGCAATTCGAATGATTTTCCGCCACGTGGTCAAGTGGACCCACGGACCTCGACTGTTGGTGGGGGCGATTTATATATAATTTTTGGTTGTATTGTGTACAACCGTTCCACTACGGAACATTACCACATCTGCAAGAAATTTGTTTCATGTAACATGTTTGTATTGCGATTTGTGATTGTGATTTGATCGCATCGCATCGCGACTCCATATCAACAAGACACTGCTTTAAAATTTGCAATTCCAATTTGCGACTAAGTGGTGGGGACTACTTGTCCCGCCAATTCAAAAATAAAAGGACTTCCGCCTGTTCAAACAAATTTCATTCATACTGGTTGTTGAGGGCTTTAAAGCCCAAGATGACTGTCTTTAATTTACTCTGCTCCTCCATAGTTCAGATCTACGGGAAATCATCACTCTTCTGTAGAACGGCTCCGCCTATCACCAAATTAACTTCTCCTGCAATGTGTGGCTGCGGCCCATCAAAAAATTAATTTCATTCATACAGATTTCTCCATGCTTCTTCAATACAGAGTGTTGTGCACTCCACGCTCTGCTTCTGCTGTCTTTTACTCTTTTCTTCATGTCACTACCCAAGGCTGGCAGGTGACTTTAATGTTTCCAACATTTTCAGATCGAGACGTACAGAAAAACGTTCAGATGCGAAAAAAACAAAAACTAAAAATAGTGAATTTCAATAAAGATGTGCCTGTAAGGTTGGAAAATAATCGCTATTTGATCGTCCAGAAAAAGATTTTCATAAAAGAGCAGATGTATTCTATGAGAAACTCATACTCAAGGACCATTTAGTCCAAAACAACCTCCACGAACCCAGGGATTTTGTGGATGTATTAGTTGCAGTTTCCTAACATATTTATATTAAGTCACCCAGTTCCAAATATTAGTTTAATATAGGCATTCGATTATATGGTATATTGTAGGATATGCCTCATGTTGGAACTAACACTACCTCTACGGCCCCAAGATTCAACTGCTAATCGTGAATACTACCTGACCAAGTTTCACACCCTTAATAGGAATAATGGTGAGACATTTCTAGAGTTTCCAATAGATTTTGTAAGCTCTATCATCATTGAAGACCTGTGATAACCATGCATATCTGTTTTTTCGGTATGTCACTAATCATGGATTGTGAATCTGGTACTAGTCAGAAATAAGAGTAGTGATGGCTATAGAGGTTGTCAAAGGTGTTTAATTTATGTGGATGCCTACACATATAAAAATAAAATAAAATTTTAATAAAAATTAGAAAAAAATAATAAATTAAATTAATATAAAAGAAAAATAAAAAAATACATGTCACCCAAACCTTGCATGCGTTTGACGTGTCAGAGCTATTCAAAGCTCTTGAAAGAATCTCTCGATCTTCCACAGCTGTCCTCTTTATTTGACATAATTCACTGAAATTTGTGTTCTGCATAGAAGGTTGGAATTGACACTTTCATGAACTATATTTTGCTACCTGGAGTATTGTTGTTTTTGTTGTTTTATAGGCTTGTTCCCTGGCACTTGCAACCCTCTGATGCAGCCAAAATCCTCCCAGCGGGACAACGAAATCATAGCAAGAATGTTCCAGGGCTGCCTACGTGGATCATTCAGGGCTCCCAGCAAGACATGGAAATCGTAACGAGAGCACTGGTGAGGGAATTGAACTCCCAACCAGATGAATGAGCATTCACCAGGACTTCAAAGGAGAAGAATGTGGCACCTTTCACAAGCGAGGTAGTTTCATAATCGATGTCTAGTTGTGACCCATGTGATCATGAAGCGTGTGAAAAATCCGTCCAGAGTCTTTAAATTGCTTAACATTTTTCTAGGGGAGGGGATTGCGGATGCATCAATATCAAATTCATTTGAATGCAAATACTTAATATGTAAACTTGGCTTCAAGAAAATTTTTGTTGACATGTGAATGGTGCACATGCAATACTTTTCACAGTCTAGAGCTAAGTGAATTCGGTTCGTAGCAGTTAAATTTCCAGAATTTGGTGGCAATCAAATACGACAAATTCGTAATTTTAAATGCCATTGGTAGATATTTTTTAAGTTTTGCAATTTTTGCCTAGGGAGTGAGTGAATTAATAAGCCCACACATTACTTGCTCTACTTTCTCTATGGTTGAAGATTTACTTGCTTTCTCATGTTAAACTTATCGATTCTTGTAAAATATCAGATCAAATACAAAAAAAGTCAGATACTTGAACTAGAACAATTGTATAGGTCTCCAGGCTAGCCATTTATTGTATAAGCATCTGAAATGTTGGAGGCAGCTCCTGTGAGTGTCACTCCATTCACAACATCAATGGGATTTAAATTCCACCATTATCCTGTCAAAGCAAAAATGAATTACAATACATATTAGAATCAAGGTACCACTCTGTTTTATTATTTAATTAGATATTACTGCTTCAAAACAGCACACCGGTTTCGTTAAAGCTAGTGCATACCCAGAACGATGGGAAACTGTTTATCCGGGACAGTATAGGGATAAGTTGTTTCCCTCTTGGGATAGATAATTAAGACTAGCTCTAAGCCATGAACTATGAGCATGCCACCAGAGGGTCCCTTGTTGGCCAGTTACATTGAATTTGTAAGTGTAACTTCCAGCAAGGCGAATGGGGCACTGGGTCAAAAACTTGGGTCCATCAGCCCACCCCGTGCGGAACTATCGTATTCCATGGCTGAAAAAATATACATGGAGTGTTATGCATAGGAAACAAAATTTCTTACATGGAGTGTTCATCATTATTTAAGATATAAGAGACAATAGAGCATTACAAATTAGTAATTACAGATGAGTGAATGGTGGCGTTATACTGGGCCTTGTTGCGGACTTGCACTATAAGAGTGTCTCCACTGTGAATTCACTATAATTATGTTGTGTGTCTGGCACAACCTCATTATGGATTTGGATTCAATATTCAGACAACCAAATATTATGAGTTTCGTTTGAATAATGTTCCAAAATCCTAACTCGAGAGCACATTATTAGAAAATGAGTTAAATCAATCATGTAGCAAATAACTACGTTCAATATTCATAGAGAAATTAATGTAATCAATCATAAAAAAAATGCTTGGCTTTAAAAAATTGAGACACTTACATCAAACTTGTATCAATTTATGCTTCCCATGGTTGTAGCAGCGAAAAGGGTAAGGCACACCACCAACAGAAGGGAGTAAGCCTGATCGCTATAAGGACATTAAGCCTTCAGCCCTTCGAGTAAGGGCGTCTATAGATGTTTTGCATAGCCTTCAGCCCTGTACAGATGTTCCGCACAGCCTTCAATCCTTCGAGTAAGGGCGTCTACATATGTTATGCATAGCCTTCAGCCCTGTACAGATGTTTCGCACAACCTTCAGCCCTTCGAGTAAGGGTGTATACATATTTTCTGCATAGCCTTCAGCCCTGTACAAATGTTCCACACAACCTTCAACCTTTCGAAGTAATTCACAGCTCACCCACACCGGCATCAACAGCATCAACATCATCTTAGTAAGTAATACCTTTGGCCTGAGCCTAGCATTTCATACTGTAAGATTAATGCCAACATTAGTCTAGCAGTCAGGAAAAAAAATGGCATAAAAGAATATTACCTATCTGAACTGGCAGATAGAAAAGTGCTTTTAAAATATAGGTTGAAAACTTTATAATAAATTGAATTCGTTGACTTGGTTTTTTTGCAGTGACTAATGCAAAGCCTAAAAACCATTACTATAGTCCCCGCCATGCCACAGGCAGCAGGGACTAATAAGTTGTTAAATTGTGAAAATTATCTAAAGATTTTGATTATTTAAGTCTTCCGAGTTACAAAAATCATTAAAAAAAATATTCTAAAATTATCAAAATCACTAAATTAGACCATTCATTAAAAGACGAAATTTTAAATATTTCCTCAACCCTACTATAGGAAAATGGATTTTAAGTATTTCCTTAACCCCACTCTAGGAAAATTTAAATTACACCTAAAACGAGATCTTTAGCATAATGGTACTGGCCGAAAAAACAATTTTATATTTTATTTTGTTTTATTTTCTATTTTTTTTTAATTTATATTTTATTTATTGTATTAAAAAATATGAGATTATATTATGGTTTTTGACATAATTATTTTAAAACATTGTATTTTTAAATTTTGAATATTTTATAATTATTTTTCACTTTATAATCATTTTTAGATAAGAGAAAAATAGTTATAAAGTGAAGATATATCAATAAGTTTTGTTAGATTTTTTTTTTTCTCTTCATTATGTCCAATATATTATCTAGAGAGAATTGAACTAATGACTTCACATCAAAAAGATTCTTGAAAGAGCACCAACAACACCTCATCACCGTCTATCCAAAACCTTGTAAACAAATTTATTAAAATTTTAAATTATATAATATACATAATTATTTTGTTCGAACCAATTAATTTTTTTAATGATTTTTAAATATTGAATCTATCTATATATTTAAAAATACAATTTAAATAATTACAAATCACAATTTCACTAATAATTATATTACCCAAAATTAAAACATAAAATAATTATAATCACAATAAACACAAATATATAATAACTTTCATAAAAACAAAACTAATATATAATATTAAAAATTATAAATATTTTATTATATTTATTTAAATCAAATTCTTTTTTTTAACTAACCAATCAAATGTCACAATAAAAACTAATATATAATTACTTTCATTAAAAAAAAACTAACATTAACAATTATAAATGTTTTATTATATTTATTTAAATAAAATTCTTTCTATAACTAACCAATCAAATGCCTTTTGATATACAAAGAGAGGTTCATTTAGGAATGTGACCATATATACAACGACACTTCAGTTGTCTTTTCCTAATAATCTTAATCCAATAACGACCGGGATCATTCGAAAAATGGAAATTCCCAGACAAATTATATATAATGATGGTAGACTTTAAGAAAGGAGAAAGAATCTAAGTTTGATTCTTCGGAATCTTGTTTTTATGGTCAAAGAGAAGGGAAATAAGTGCTCCAAGATCGCTATAGGTTGGTTGGCTTAAAAGGTCAAGAAGACTAGAAGTGTAGCAAATGGTAGGGAATTGAGAGTGAATATAACTAAGAGTAAAACAGTCTAAAAAAAGTGTTCTTCATCTTCCACCTGCTTAAAATTTGCAAATCTAATTAATATAATATAAAAAACAAATTCAATTGTGAAGCTGACCAACCTTCCAATTACTTTTATGTGTTGAACAATGTCCTACTTTGACAATCTAAGAGCCAACCATTTAAAAAAACTACTTTTATAGGTTTACTTTGACATTCCAACCCAACAATTTAAAGCATATTCTATTATTCAGTTGTTCCCAGGGATTTTATGCCCTCTATTATTCATTGGCTTTTCGACCATATTCCGCTTCTCTGTACCCTAGTCAAAGTAAACACAATCCATTCATTTTAATGATAAGTTTCTTAGGGTGAAACCAACGAGACCAAGGTTCAAATCTCATTGAGTATATGGCCTGCTATGATCTTGGCTCAAGGAGTAGGCTCCCCCTTTCCCGCGGAGTCTCGACTCTTGCTAAATCATAAGATTATGGTATGTCTGGCTTGCAGGTTGCTGGATATACACTTGGTGTTATATGGGAGCCAAGAAGATTGATCCTGGGACCTCCCTTAATGGATATACTCTTGCTGTTATATGGCAGCCAAAAAGATTGATCCTGGAACCTCCCTTAAATTTTTCTAAAATGTTACCGATTCACCATGATAAAAAAAAGAAAACAACGACACAACCCATCCTCTTTTTCACTTCCCCTTCATTTTGTAATTCATCATGCTCTCCCTTGCCAAATGCACTTTAAATTCTCTTTGTGATTCTTTTCTTACCTGCAAGTTTTCCTTGTTTCCTTATCTTCATATCTACCATTTCTCGGCTTGTGCGTGGAAAAATGAGCTACTTCCTCTTCACGCTGCTCCTCTTTACCTCTATTGCTTCTGCAGTTGTCGATGGTTATCCATCATGTGAAGACTGCGCTCCTTTTACTTGTGGAAAATCCACCATTCAATATCATTTCGGCCCATGTGGCCTTCTATATGCTTATGGCATAGACAATGAGACCATGCTACAAAAAAAAGGCGCTAATATCTATTGGAGAGGGAGGGTAACTGGAGATATCACAAAATTCTCATACTCTATTGGAAACCTTCAGCTCATCCCATCTTATATCGATCTACTAGAATTTGACCCTTATCTAGTTGGACTGGATTACTCTAGCTTTTACAATTGGTTATCAAAAGGTGGATTCTTCAATATTTCTGATGCAGACATGCTCGGAAAAATTGTCAACTATACACAACAACCGACCGAAATATTCTTCAATGGCTCCCTCATCAAGTTGGATTGCACAACAAGCAACAGATATTGTTTCTTTTACCCTGAGACAGGCTTCTAAATTCCAAGTTTGGTTTCAAACAACTCCACCAAAGAGGATTCCAATTTAAATGGTCTATACACGACCATACTTGTGATTCCTGTAAAGCCAGTGGGGGAAGATACTACTCACAATTCTACTCCACATATTGCATTTGTCCTGATGATGATGTCCACGAGGGTGATTGCAATGATGGTGAGAATATTTTTTTCTTTGCTACATCTATCTATCTCACGCAGATGTTTTTGTACTATTGTTTGCCTGAATGATATGTAATGCAATACAGAAAAATGTTATTTGAACACGGAAAGAGGCCGTTATCTGTAAAAGTCTTGGCAGGTAAATTTCTACTGATCTTTAAAACCGATCAATTTTTATGTTGCTTTGTTTTTCATATTCTAATTACCATTTCAAATTTATTTCGAGCTATATTTCTTGCAGTATGTGCTGTGTTTACCATAGTAGTGGTATGTTGCATTATGGTTCATCGAGGAAGTTGTTGTTGTCAGAGGAGTTCTCATGAGCAACAACAGGAGAGCATTCGAGCATTTATGGATCCTGTGGATTCAAGACCTCCATCGGTTGAAATTTTTTTAAATTATTATTCCTCACAAGCACCTGCAAGATATTCTTATAGTTATATTATAACTTACACAAAAAATTTGGAACACAAGCTTGGAAAAGGAGGTTTTGGAACAGTTTATAAAGGAAAAATTCTGAATAGGCGTCTAATAGCTGTGAAGATTTTAGATGAATCAAAACAGAGTGAGAAACAATTCATTAGAGAAGTGGCTACAGTGGGAACAACTTGTCACATTAACCTGGTGCGCCTATTGGATTATTGTTCTCACAGATGTAAAAGAGCTTTGGTGTATAAATATATGGTCAATGGTTCTTTGGACAAGTATATCCATGGACACCAAAAGGACGAGTTGGATTGGAAAAAGTTGTTTTCAATTGCAGTTGGTACAGCTCGCGACATTGCATACCTACATGAAGACTGCAGAAATTGCATCCTGCACTGTGATATAAAGCCCCACAATGTTCTCCTTGATGCTAATTTTTTGCCCAAAGTTACAGATTTTGGTCTTGCCAAAATATCAGACGGAGAGGAAAGTCACGTCTCTATGGCTAATAGAGGAACACCAGGCTACGCTGCTCTAGAGATGTGATCAAGGATGTATGGTATTGTCACCGATAAATCTGATGTGTATAGATATGGTATATTACTTATGGATATGGTGGGGGCAAGGAAGAACATCGATTATAAGTATCTTGAAAGTAGCTCAAGTAAATTCTTCTATGCAGAGTGGGATTTTAAGCAAGTGGAAAAGGGGGAGTTTGAAAATCTAAGAAAATGTTGGAAATAACCCCAAATGCTATGTTGTGCCAACAACGACAGCAACATAAGTTTTTTATTTTATTTTTCTAATTTGATTGTTCATTAAAGGGAAGGACAGAAGCAAGCTTTTGAATTTATGAGGCGATTGAATGGTGGAAAGGGATAACAACAGACTTTCCTATCGCAATCGCATTTCCATTTTAAATCTGCAATGTTCACTTTGTACACTAGGGAAGCCTTCCAGATTTGTTGAATTCACACGATACTCGACCCCACTGTGCCAGCTCATCCTCCCTGCAGCCAATTAAACGTTGATCGCATGAACTCCTGTCCCAGTCAACAGCACAATTTTCCATGCGATAAGCTCTTCGCAAACTCCTCCCTGTTCATTTTTTGCACATGCTGATAATGATGTCACCTCGCACATATCCGCATGCGATAAACCCATCGCAATGCATTTTGTAATGCCTTGTATGGTTTTTTTATATGGTAATGTAAAGACATGGCAAGCCGTGACATGTTTTTTTAATTTTTATGCTTTAATGTTTTAAACATTAGGCTACGACCCATTTTAAAAAACACATATATGTATGATGTAATAGAAAATAGAGTGTGAGTAGAATAGTGAATAATGAATATATAGAGAGTGAGACCGTGTGTGCAGTAGTGCAACAAAGTAATAGAGAAGCCAGAATAGCAGTTCTGAAGTTTGTAAAAATATGAAAGCAAATGAATGAAAGATAAGTTTTTGTCCTCCATGGCATATCTCCGTGTATTTTTTTTTTTTGCTCTGTCTGTGTCCACATAAAATAGAGAATTTTCTTTGTGTTAAAGAGGGAAATTTGTATTCCTCCGTTTTTAAGTATTTTTTCAGAAAATACGACATGGTATCAGAGTTAGTCCAGGCTCTCAGTGGTTGTTGAAGAAGCTAAAGGTGAAGAAGACATTTGAAGACATTTCTCCAACATAGTGAAGATTTTTAGCAATTCAGGTATTTGCACAATAAGATTTATTGTTTGTTTAAAAGATACAGTGGAGTTACTGTTTATTTAAAAATACAGTCTAGAGAGCTGTAAAAAGGAGTGTTAAGAGACAGAGTATATCTCTCCAACAGTGAGAAATTTTATTTAAATTACACAGTAAAATTTTATATAGTTCTACACAGCTAGCAATGGCAGGAACTAGCACAAGCACGAGTATAGCTAATACTCAACTCCTACAGTTGAATGGGAAGAAATATGATTATTGGGCAATCACAATGACAGCCATTTTTGCATCTCAAGACTTATGGGAACTGGTTGAAGATGGATTTGAAGAATCGGCTGATGCAAATGAGTATAATGCCTTAACATAGGCAGAAAAATATTTGTTGAAGAGTAATAAGAAGAAGGACTCAAAAGCCCTCTATTATCTCTATCAAGCAATGCATGAAAGAATATTTCCAAAAATTGCAGCAGCAAAGAAGTCCAAGGAGGCATCGGATACCCTCCAGACAACCTATCAAGGCATGGAGAAAGTAAAGACAGCAAAGCTTCAATTAATGAGAAGAGAGTTTGAAGTTATTGTTACACATCATTTTGTCATTGTCCCTGCAATTGAGAACTCGCACATTGGAGGGTCGTTTCCATGACCAATACGCAGTGTCATGCTTTGAAAATACCATCCTTGCATCCCTTTTGATGAAACAAACGTTCTTCTTGCTGACATTTCCCTAAGCAGAGCTGTGAAAATCCCTATTTTTGCCTTGGCGCGAATAGCCCGGTACATCCTCCCGCCGACTTAGAAATTTAACATTGAGCCCATGCCACTTGGCGCTCTGTGCCATTTAGACACCCGTGCCAAGATGTTTATGGAATTTTTTTAAAAAATAGAGGTGGAGGTTCCATTCCAACCACCTCAGGGATGAGTCAATGGGAGTGGTTGAGCTGAAACAACCATAGACTCCTTCCTTTAGTTAGTAGTTTCCACCTCCCTTGGAACTCTCCTAAAGGATAGAACTCCCTTCCACCTTTGTAGGGATCCCAGCCTCCTGTTTCCCTCTATATAAGAAACTATATCCTTTAGTAGAAGCTAGCTGAATGCATTATAGAAAAATAGCTAAATAGCTGAACTAGAGAATTATACTGTAGCTAAGCTGCTAGAGGAGATAGATTGTGTTGAGAGAGCTCGAGTCAATAACTTCTAAGAGAGCTTGACTCTGAATTCCCTGACCAACAGTTGAGACACATTTCGTCTGAACCCCGCTGGAGGAGATCACGACGTCAAAGCATCAGTTGTACTCTTCCTTCTACTCATTAATATACATGACTACTGTTTGGTTCCACTATTGTGTTATGATGTTTATTTGATACGATATGTTTAGCCCTCTTTGACTGGCTAATAGTTGTGAGTGAAGCTACACTGCTATATGTTGTTCTTTTTCTTTGTCTTATGTATAGGTATCTGGGCGTGATAGCGAACAGATCATGACTTGTCAAAGTAGGAGCGAGAGACCACTACTCTTTCTGCGACATCGACAGCGTTAGATTCAAGGTAGGTAAATATACCATGTCTTTTTTTCATTCATTAACTAGGAAGCAACACTTTAACGTGTCCTTTTGTTACTAGACCCACCCTAGGGCTAGAGGGATCATCTCTGTTCGTAGAGAGGATTTACCTTCATTACAAATTCGCGACTCCACTGGGGATCAGTGTGAGTTTGTCATGTCATCCTGTTGGGTCGGTTTCCACTCTTGATTTAGTTATCTATCGTTTTCTATTTTTTTTGCTAAGTTTCCATTCTCTGTTTAGCTCCAGAGAGTCAAGGTTGACTTCTGCTCATTAGGTTAGGGTTTTTCCTCTTTGTCCATAGGTTTCTAGCTTGGCACATTTTTTGTCTGGACAGTCGCGCCGATTGGCGCATGTCTTTTAGCACTCGCGCCAACCTCTGTATGGCGTGAATTAAAGCCTTACAACATCCCTGTAAGTTTTGGATTGACTCCCCTAATACGTTTTTTGATCATTTTTTCTTGCCACTGGGTTATTTTTTAGTGTGTTTAAGCCTTTGGAGACTGTGTAGACTACTGTAGACTTGTTTTTCTTAGTCGTTTTTCCATTATCTTATCGGTGTCATTTAAGATCTTAGGGTTTCTAGGTGTTCTTGCACACCCAGCCTTCTGTTCGAAAATGAGTCTCTTTGATTGTTGTCAGTTTGGTTTTGGTTTTTTAGACTGAGTTTTCTTGATCCTTTTGTTTTGTTGATTGAATGATCTTTTCATTTTTCAATTAGTCTTTCTTCTTCAACGCTTTGAGCATCGATTACTTTGCTTGTTTGGGTCATTTTGAGAACTCTCTTTCTCATTTGAAAGTTTGCTTCGTTAGCTTGTATGTTTTTGTGTTTGTTTCGTTTTGGTTGAGCCATTCAATTTCGAAACTTTACATTCGCAAAAATCAAACTAGTGTTTATTTTGTTTTCCATTGATTTAGTACAATGTGTTCTTCATTTCATTGAAAAAATCAAAAAATATCTTTGCATTCTTTTGTTGCATTCAAAATGAATCGTTCCTTTACATAAACTAGCATTTCTCAATCTAGGAAGGAATTTCATTTGCGCTTGATTGCATTAAGAGCATTAGAAGTTTCTTCGCATATCTTCTTGCTTGCTTGTTTAAAATATTTATGTCCTTCTTCTAGCTAGCATTCATCGAATTGAAATGATATTCATTTGCATATAGCTTGCATTCAGGAAGTTGAGCTCCACATTCGATAAGGCCTGAAATTGAAACAGAATTCAAGATTAACTTTAAAATTCATTCAATGAACCTAAGGCAACATTGGAACCTAACAAAATATTTCTAGTGGTATAGGCTAGAGACGTGTTCCGACATCTTAAAACCTAGTGCTTGTTGCTCGCATTTTGGCTTTAGACAGTGCTAGTACAGACTTGTGCTCCCCGTACCGTCGCGTATATAAAGGGAGACCCCTTTATATTGCAATCCTTTCATCCATAGGAAGCTGAGTATGCTGCCTTGTAACCATGATACACTGAACACAACATTCGGGAGATTACCTGCAGGTACGTCAATTCCTTGGTCATTTCTCTTTAATTTGATCACCAAGGTGTATATGGAAGTTCACGAAAAACTGGTGTACCCTCTTGCTTAGAATACCTGAGTAGTTGCTTCAATCTTTTTGTGACTCTTTAAATAAGTAAAAGATCATCGAGTGCTTGTCCTTCAATGCTCGTTTCAAATTGAAAGTGAATAGAGTCATATTTTTTCTGTTTCTTGACTCTTAAAACATGAAACAACAGATTTTGGTTTCAATGTTACAAAATTAATCACCTACGATTACACACCCATTAGAAGTTTGTTACTTGGTCTGATTGATTTCCTTGATTCTTGATTTTGGTACCTTCTATTGGTTATCTCCTTTCCTTCCTGTTCTGATTTACAGTCAAATTGGTGGAACATCTAGTTTCTTCGTCCTCACTACCTCCCAGTGGTGATTCGTTTCCAGACATTTCTTTCTAAACCCCTCAATCCACTAGATCTATTGAGTTTTCGCAACCTATTCTACCATCTATCTAGCCCCTTGCTACTCGATCTTTGCTTGACGAGTCAATTGAGTTCAATTGGCCTCCTTCAAGTGCTTGGTCTAGTTTTGGGGAAGAAGGGGAATTTCCTCCTCTTATGTTTGGATCGCCTTTTGTTGATGCTACGGTACCTCCTAGTCCCCGTATTCTTTTTGAAGATCTTATGGAAGAATCATATATGGGTTCTTCCAGTCCTATTAGCAGTGGCGGAATGCCTGTATCTATAGGAGAATATCAACTCTTTCTTGAAGATATTTCTCATGCCTCTATCCAATCTTCTTTGTCTTCGGTGTCACTTTTGGCTGGCTATAGGTCTCTGAGTCAGATTATGTCTGGTGTTGCATCCATTGCACAATCTAGCACAGTAACTCCTCCTCAGAGTTCAGCCCAATCTTTGTCAATGTCGTTACCTTCAGCGTCAGATCTGTCAGTTACTATTACATATGTTCCAGTCCAACCTACAGTCTGTGTGGCTTCTAGTTTAGTTTCTACTACCGCTGTGATTCTTGGTGGTCTCTCTTTTGAAGAATATATGTTGGCTGTTCAGCAGCAGAATTCTTAGGGTTCTCAACAGCCCCCACCTCCTATAAATCCTCGTTTCCATCACTATGATGTTGTTGGTACTCCCATATATGAATAGATGCATCATTATGATGACCGTGGAAATCCAGTTTATATGCCTCCTATAGATCGTTATCAGGCCTTTTATGATCCTTATCTGGCTGGTTATGATCCTTATCAGTTTGTTACTCATTTGGGACCTACTTTGACTATGCAGCCCTCTGGCTTACAAGGACAACCCTTTCAGGGACAACCTTCAGCTCAGCAGGGCCCTGCTTTTGGTCCATAGGGACAACCATATGGTCCACAAGGCCAACCTTTACAAGGAAAACCTTTGGTCCAACATGGATAACCCTCTAGTCTCTCGGGTCAACCTCTGGTTCAACCAGGATCATCTTTTGGTCCTGGGGTGCAATTTTATTCATCACAAAGACAATCCTATGGTACTTCTCCAGGTCAACCTGGTCATCAGGGACATCCTGGACTATCTCAACCATCAGGCCTACCTTTACCACAAATTAAACCTGGTGGCCCTCAACAACCAGTTCAATAATCGGTTCAACTAGCTCAGCAACCGTTGCAACCTGCCCACCAACAGATTCCTTCGTTTCTGCAGCCGGTTTTACCTGTTTATCCTACTCAACCTACTCCACAAGGTCAACCTGCGCAACCATGGGGCACTTATTACCCTCAAGCTTCACATCAACCGGTATACAACACACCCCAGATTCCGTATCCTCAACCAGTATATAACACACCTCATATTCCTTACCCTCAAAATCACCGATGTACCAGCAACCTCAATATCAACCTATGTATCAAAAACTTCAAAGTCATGCATACATTCCGTAGCAAAATCCTTATGCTATTCAACAAGGACCTCAGTGGTTTCCTTTGACTCAATATCCTGGTCCTCAATACCCTTACCAACCGAATTATTCTGTTTCTAATCCCTATGATCCGAATTCTTCAGGACAGAATATATGGGGAAAAAATCCTATTCAGACTGGGTGGAATGTATAGACAGGTCCTTATCAAAGACCTCCGATGACTTTTAACACTCAATTACCATTTCTTGCTACGTTGGAATTACCTGATGTGTTGAAGTTGACGAATGATCCTATTCTTCATAATCCATATTGGCCTCCGGTTCCGACCAAGATTCCTGGTGATTGTCCTAAATTTGAGGGTAAACTTGGTGATGACCCCCACACGCACGTTGTGACATACCACTTGTGGTGTTCTTCTAATTCTTGGGTTGACAATTCTATTCGTCTTCGTATATTGCAGCGAAATCCTACTGGTGTTGCTGCAAAGTGGTGCATTGAGCTATCTCGAGAATTTTTCTAAGATTTTAATTCTTTAGCCATGGCATTCCTTACACATTTTTAGTTATTGGTCTGCTATGAGACTGGGATGCACCTCCTCACTTCATTGAAACAAGACCGAGCTACTCATATCTCAGATCATATTCATGAGTGGCGGCGTCGTCATCGCATGATAAAATTTGAGATACCTGATCATCTTCTAACTCATTGGTTCACTACCTCCTTTGTCAATCAAATTACCAAGGACATAGCTATGGGGGCATGTGTAACCAAGGAACAAGCCATTGCTTACGCCCAGTACCTTGATCTTGTGTAATTTGAGTCGAGCGCTTTATATGATATCTTTCCTGATGCTCCTCGACCCGAAACTTCTAAACCACCTACGACTCCATCCGTTGATGGTATTATTGGTTATGTATTGCAAACTTCTCAGAAGTCTTCTTCATCTAACTCTAGGAAGAAGAAGTCTACTTCTTCCAATATTGTAGCTTCTCAGTCAAATTTGAATTCTGGTATACCCGCAGAAGTGAATGTTGTTTAGGCCAATCCTACAGATAACACTTCTAAAGGTGAGAAGAAGGGTGAAGGTAAGGCTAAAGCCGATACCCCGGAATAGGATTCCCCAAAACCTCATTCTGCTGATAGTTCTCAACGTAAACCGAAGTATCCTTGTTTGATTTTTGATGATGAGCACTTCACCAAGGACTGTCCTCGACGGTCTGAAGTGAGTCGGTTGTTCAAAGGCACTGAAGGAGCTCTGACCGTTCTCAAAGAACCCTTTCCTCAATAGACTCATATGGTAGAGCACTGTCAATCCTCTGCTCCATCTGGTTTGCAAGTATTCATGATGAATAGTTCTGCACTCGTTTCTATTGCTACTCGATTGAAACATTATTCTAGTTCGCGTCAGGCAGCGAGGAAAGAGATTGCTGATGGTCCTCCTCCCCCTCCTATTTCTAGTCCTCTTGATATTGAACGACCTAGCACCGAATCCGTTGTGTGACCACCTTCCAAAGGTGTGCCCCGTAAGTCTTCGTACAATCCTAACGCCCGTGGCGCTCAGCATTACAGTATTGTTGAGGGTTTGGCTCAGGCACCATCCGAAATGTCTGCGTTAGAAGTACTTCAGAGTTGTCCTTCACAACGAAAATCTTTGTTATCTATGATAGGTGGGATTGATCCTGCTGATACTAGTTTCTTGCCTTTGATTTATAGAATTTCATCCCACGAATCCCACACCAAATTGCACTTATTATTCAAGTTGGTATTAATGGTTTGAATATTCACCAGGCTATCGTGGACAAGGGTGCATCCACCTGTGTTATGTCATCTACTTGTTGGAAATCCATTGGTTCTCCAACTCTTACTTCATCACCCAATGCCCTTGAAGCAATTGACGGAAGATAATCTAAACCTCTTGGTGTTCTCGCTAGTTTTCCGATCATGTTAGAAGGGAAAACATTCAATGTTGAGGTAGAAGTCATTGATGCAAAACTCAATTATAATCTCCTCCTCGGACGCAGTTGGACTCATACCATGTTGTGCATTCCGTCCACTCTCTTTCGTGTTTTGAAGTTTCCCCACGAAGGAAAGATTATTACTGTTGATCAATTTTATTTTTTCACTTCTTATTCGAAGAACAACATTCTGTATGTGGATAATATTCCTACTCCTTACGAGAGTGTAGGGCTAGGCCTCTTCAAGGATCCTTCCCTCATGGGTGTTTTCCCTTTTCCACCACCAAATACTATTCAGGTCAACATAATTTCTCGAACCGATGACCCCTGGGTTATCCCTTCTCCCGAAAAAATCAATTCATTCGGCGATTCGATGCCTTTGAGTCCGATTGAAATTGATTATTGTGAACTCATTGCTGCGTCAGATTCAGATTCAGATTATGCTACTTCTAGTGTCACTCTCGACATCTATTCTCAATCCCCTTGGCTTGGTGATTTTGATTCATTGGATCATTTGGAAGAAGTGTTTCCTTCTGATGAGGCACCTATCTTGGAAACTTTGTCTCTTGACGATCTGTCGTGGGATGATGGTCATCATCGTTCCTCGCTTTTACCAAGTCTCGAGGATATGTCTACTTGTCTTGAGCTTTTTTCCTCTCAGGTTCCTTCTCCTCCACTTTAAACACCTGTTCAAGTCCATGAGGTTTTTCTGGAAGGTAACTTGAGTAACATCACTCAGACAATGCCTATTGAAATTTCCATTAAACCGGGAATTGTCAAGAACATCCATATTGGGGTTACTTGTTCTTTGGATGAAGTGCAAGTCTATGCTAGCATTTTTCGTGAATTTCGTGATGTATTTGCATGGTCCTATGAAGAAATGCCCAGTATTGATCCTAGCATAGTGGTACATGAAATTCCTACTTACCCTGGTTCAAAACCTATTTGTCAGCATCTTCGTCCAGTGGAACCTAGGAAAGTTGCTGCCATTAAGGCTGAAGTGGAAAAGCTTCTCAAAGCTAGTTTCATTTATTCGATTCCATTGACAAAATGGGTCTCTAACATTGTTCCTGTAGACAATAAACAGGGCACTATTCGTTTCTGTGTTGAATATCGTGATATCAATCGAACTTGTCCTATGGATAATTATACTACTCCTTTCATCGATCAAATCATTGATGACCGTACCGGAGTGAGATTTTTTCCCTTATGGATGGTTTTTCAAGTTATAATCAAATCAATATTCTCTTGAATGATCATCACAAGACTACTTTCATCTGTCCTTGGGGTACCTTTGCATATAAGAAGTTTCCCTTTGGTTTGAAGAATGCCAGGGCCACATTTCAGCATGCGATGTCTTATGCCTTTCATGTTATTCGTTACATCATTCAGCCTTATCTGGATGACCTTCTGGCTCACTCATCTAAGCGTAGGGATCATCCTAACCATCTTCGTCAGATTTTTCTTCATTCTAGACACTATAACATTCGACTTAACCCGCATAAGTGTGTCTTCTGCATTGATTCTAGTAGACTCTTGGGGTTTATCGTTTCTAAAGATGGAATTTGCCTAGATCCTCTCAAGGTTGAGGCTATTATCAATCTCCCCTCCCCTTCCTCATTTCATCAGTTGCAGAGTTTACAAGGGGATGCTAATTTTCTTCATCGTTTTATACCTAACTTTACCGAAGTAGATAAAGGATTTACACATTTGTTAAAGTAGGGTGTTCCTTTTTACTGGGATGAGAATGCTCAGAAATATTTTGATGCGTTTTAAACATTGTTGGTCAATGCTTCTCTCCTCCACCCTCCCAATTATCATCGTGGTTTTTCCCTTTATTTAGCTGCCACTTTCAGCATGTTTGCCATGGTGTTGGTACAAGACGATGATGATGGTCATGAGCATGTTATTTATTATTTGTCTCGTAACCTTCTCGACACTGAAATGTGTTATCCTCATGTTGAGAAGTTAGCGTTGGCCATTGTTCAAGCTATTCAACTTTTTCATCGTTATATTCTTTTGTGTATAGTGATGGTGAATTCTAAATGCAACCCCATGACCTACATATTGTCTGGACAATTGCTGGGGGGGAAATACTCAAAGTGGATTTTTATCCTCCAAGAGTTTGATTTGGAATTTACTGTTACCAAATTAAGAAATCATTGGTCTTTGCTGATTTACTTTGTTCTCTCCCTTCTGACTCCTCTCCTTCTCATTCTGAGGATTTAATTCTAGACGATTCGCTTTTCTTGATTAGAACCCTCGATCCTTGGTACGGTGATATCATCGTCTATCTCCAAACTTCATCTTTTAGATCTAAGTTGACAAAGGATTCCCATCGACGCATCCGCCACCAATCGCAACCTTATCGTATCGTTGGAGATACTCTCTATCGTATTGGAGTCGATTCCATACTCCAACAATGTTTGACCCTCGAGGAAGATGAGAAAGCTCTGAATGATTGTCACAGTGGCCCTATGGTGGTCACATGTCTAGTTATGCTACTGCACAGAAAATTCTTCGTGTTTGTTATTTTTGGCCTTCCATTTTCAAAGATTGTATTGTCGTAGTTCGTAAATGCCAGGATTGACAGATTTATCAATGCAAGTTGCATGCACCACCTATTCCTCTTCACCTTGTCATTACCATTGGTCCCTTTGAAAAATGGGGCATCAATTTTATGATGTGTAACCCTCACTCGGTTGGGGGGCATGCTTATATTATCGTAGCCATGGACTACTTCACAAAATTGGCCGAAGCAATGCCTACACTTGCCGCTGACGGTAAGACAACTTCTTAGTTCATATTCAATCATATTATTGCTAGGTTTGGTGCACCTCAAGACATTTTTACTGATCATGGTTCCCATTTTTGGCACTATATGGTGGGGGAGTTGACTTCTAAGTTGGGTCTGCATCACGATAACTCAAAGCCGTACTACCCTCAAGCCAATGGCCAGGTTGAAGCTGTGAACAAAGTTCCTGTCACAATGCTTCAACGTACGATTGGGATCCATAAATCAAATTGGCATCTCATGTTATTTTTTGCTCTTTGGGCATATCGAACCTCAGTGAAGAACATAACTGGGTTTACTCCTTTTTAGTTGATTTATGGCCTAGAAGCTACTCTTCCAATTGAATGTGAAATACCTTCAATCAAGTTGGTTGTTGAATTACTGTCGAATACTTCACCAGAAGAAGAACGTCTCCTTTATTTAGAAATACTAGATGAAACCCATCGCTTTGTTGCTCTCGTTATCAAAGCATAGAAAAATCGGGTCAAAGCTCATTTTGATCAATCATTTTCCCCTTGTTCTTTCATTGAAGGAGATATTGTCCTCCTGTATGACCAAGCTCGTGATAAGCTGGGGGCAGCAAAATTTCAACCTATGTGGCATGGATCCTACATCATCAAATGTGTGTTGCAAAATGGGGCCTATGAGCTAATTGAATATGAAGGTCATCCTCTTGAACAGCCCAGAAATGGTTGTATCTCAAAAAATATTATGCGTGAGTCATTCATGTGTAATAGGTGTTTTTTTAATTCTTGTACATGTTTTCTAGTTTGGTGTGCTTTGTGAGAATTTTCCTGCTTATTAGGTCTTTCTTATTGTGCAGATGTCTATTACCCCTTATGTCGATTTCGAGAATGGTGCTTCCCATAGTACCAAGAATTTGTCTTCGGTAGTCTTGGTAATTTATGATCCTGCTGGTGAGTTGATAGATTTACAAGGTATTTTTCTAGAGCAAAATACAAACAATGTCGCTGAATATAGTGCTATCATTGAGCTATTAATCGAGGCAATCAACCTCAGCATACACGCCTTGCTTGTAAATCCAGATTCACAGCTTGTTGTTCTGCAACTCAACAATCATTATTCAGTTAGAAATCCACACATTCTGATATTTTATTTACGTATTCGTTTGTTGGAAAGAAATTTTGATTTTATTACATATCAACATATTCCTAGATGAATGAACACATTAACTGATACAATGGCTAACATTTTATTAGATAAACATTTGCATAATTTGTAAAGACATCATTGTATATAAAAGATTCATGTAGGGAAATAGATGTATATATATATATATATATATATATATATATATATATATATATATATATCGCATGTTTGCAACTGTGTGCATCATAACATCAAAAAATATATGTATGTTTCTATTACATCCTGAGACATCATGTCTCGCAAAATATGCAGATAAAATAAACCTACGTGTCTAAGCAGCATGATGCTCGTGATAACATGTCACAGCTTGTACTAGTCATCTCAGAAAGTGGTGAATTTGGTTGGGCACCCCTACAGTATGTCTCTGGTAGGCGCGAGGAACATCATCAAAACATGCATAATCCAGGACTCCTCGGGTGATCCCCTCCAGGTTGTGCACTATATCATCTTCCTCGTCGCCCTCGCCTTGAGGGTCGAAATCGCGAGGGATTCACCTCGCTATCAGTGACATACCGGCAGGTCTCTCTAGGCCAACATCTGCATCACATGGATTTAATGTCAGAACATGCATAAGTAAACAAAAAAATCATAATACTCATAAAACTTTAAAAATGAGTCTCACCCAAATCTTCTCCCTCTGGGAGTGGGAGGTCCAGATCATCAGTGAAATTTGTGCCAGAGTAGGGCCAATCCTCCATGACGATCAGTTGTCGATGGAGCCAATCAAAAAATTCCGGCCTCCAGGACATCTGTTGGCCACCCCCTACCCTTGGCATCAATGCTTCCCATCGAGCCATCCGTGGTTCTCTCGCTGGTGGTGTCAGAACTATGACCTCCTGTCGCTGAAACATTAGTAATCATTCCAAGAAGAATGATACTAGGATAGATCCATAACCAAGTTGTTTCAGTTTGGTCTTCTTGCATTTGGTTAGTTGGTGCTTCATGTTTATGGTCATGACCTTTGCCTAGTTGTAAATGGTCAGTACCATGTAGTCCACAACAAGAAGCAACTGTGTAATTGTTGCTTCGTGCGGTGCTTGTGATCCCATAGCCCGTGTGATGGTATGCAATACCACGCGTAGTGTCAAATCTGGGATAGTTGTATATCAGCTTTCCCACTACCTGAACCCTTCCGTGCTCCTCGACATACCCTGTCTATTACCATGGTCATGTTTTCCATGCAGGGCCGAGTGTCAGTTAGGAGTGGTGTTGCACCTCTCCGCTATAATCCCGTGATGAAATACATGTAAAAGACATCAATCTCAAGCTCTTGATCCCGTAGGATGAACTCTCTTTATTTTCGTCCCATATACTAATCAGATACTGTAGAAATTCTGGTTGAGCTCAGAGACATGGTGTTAGTTAGAATTTTTTCAAACCACAGTTTCTGAGGGCTTCCATAACTCCCTCATTTTCCATGGCTAACTCATCTTCTTCACTATGTTCCCGTTCTTTCCATTCAATGACCATTTTGCCTCTTTCTACCTACAAACACACATACATGAGTGGTATTAATCAAATTTAAGCCTTAAATTTGTAAACAATTGGTGTATTTGATGCATATTTTTACTAGAAATTGGTTTGCGTCGTTGGCATGCCCTAGTGTTAACAATCGGGTGGTCGACACAACTCCGTGCCCGAAATCCGCACCAACCGCGCCACCCTAATTTTTACATTTCCTCCCCCAAAATTTGAAATTTAAAATTGCAGGAAGCAAGAAATAGCTTAAAATGACAAGATGGATCTCAGCTCTTACCTGGAGTTGATGGATTTTCGATTGATCTACTGGATTGACCGTTATCGTTGCCGCAAGATTGCATAGTAAAATGGGTAACTATTGCTTCACAAGAGGTAAAAAGTGAAAAGTAATTATTTTTACCATTTTTGGCATTTTATAACTTTTTCAAAACACTAATTAGGTTTTAAGGCATGTTTTTCGATTATTTTATTGTATTATTTTCAAAAAATAGGTTTTATACATGTCGCTTGTGCAGCAATAGGTTTTCATGTGACAATAATGAAGTAACGAGTTATATTTTATACTTTTTCGGACTCGGTAAAAACACGAAAAATTCACTACTGGAGTCACCTTTCAACTCTTTTCTGACTCTCTAAAATTGAAAAGATTGCCGAGATTCTTGTTGTTTTTAACTCGTTAAATGGTTGCAAAACGATATCTACCTAGTATACGTTTAACCCTTTTTCGGGCTGGGATAGATCATTTACGAAAAAGGAATACCTTATCCTATTGCGACTAAGAGGTTCTCTCAGACACAATTTTCTACCTTTTCGGATCTGTGAGACTACTTACGAAAAGGGACTGCTAGAGTTTTCTTTTTTTCCTTCTTTTCAAACTCTCTAAACGTGAAAAGATGCCGAGTTCTCCCTTTGTCAGACTCGCTAAACCCTGATGACATCGGACTTCATCACCATGATGTTATTTCAAGTTCCTCCTTCCTAGGGCTCGTAAAATATACTAGGTTGGATTTTTCCAAAGGACAAACTTACAGTACAAGCATATGCTATCCCCTTCAGGCTTGTTTTAAAAAATAATAATTGGGGTACTCACCAGAAATGGTGGGGGAAAATGGAACCAAGTTTTTAGTTATCTTGGCAGTATGTCGCTCTTGAACATGGCACTTGTTTGCATTCGTGTCGGGTTAGGGACATCTCATTTCGTAATTTTTGCCTTCATGGATTTGAGTAATCTCTTTTGACCTATCATCTGCTCTTTGCCACGTCATCATGACCTCAGATCCTTTGATGTCAAATACTGCCAAATCAAGTGTCGTGCTACTGATATGTTCAAGAGAAGTTTTCCTCTGCAACTGTCAACCTTCCTCTGATCTCCTATTGGTCCTGATCCACTTTCATCATGTTCCTCTATCTCCTGTCAATGATGTGGGAAAAATTATGGCCCTCCTTCGACTAGGTCACTTCCTGTCAACTTCAGCTCATTATCCAGGAATTTGATCTAGAGACACCCTTTTGGTACCTTGGAGCCTGCATGCCTCAATGGCAGGTTTTTTTACATTCGACACAAGGTTCACATCATTGGCCTTCGATCGAGTGATTCTGTGAATGTTCGACATCAGATCACTTTTCACATTCTGTAGATTTTACCTTTTGTACCTTGAGAGCCATCATCATTATTGGTGGTTTCTCTCACATCTGTTAACAAGTTTCATCATTGGTTGGTAATCAGACGATTTTCCTGCATGTTCGACTTCAACTCATACATTCACATGCTCAAAATTGTACCTATTCGGGTCGAGATGGAGCACAAGACCCTGGTTTTTGTCTAATAAACTTCAGGCTGCGGATTTTTGAGGATTATTATGACTTACTGCATGACTCTCTTGATTGGATGGTTGTGACCAAACCTTAGACTATTTATTGATTCTTCCTGCTGGATGGTTATGTCCATACCTCGGATTTCAATTTTTATATACTCTATTATGGATGGTTGTGCCCATGCCACATGATTCATGTATTCAAGGTATTAGTTATATTTTTAATCGCAGGTCTTCCGACAGCAGTGTTTGCTTCGAACGCATTCTCATAAAGCATTTCACCCCTCCCTCTCTCTCGGAATTCATACTTTAGGAGCCATCTGTTACACAACATTTTGTCACTGTCCCTGCAATCCCAAACTTGCACATTGGAGGGTAGTTTTCGTGACCAATACACAGTGTCATGCTTTTCAAATACCATCCTTGCATCCCTTTTGATGAAAGCAACATTCTTCTTGTTGACATTTCCCTAAGCAGTGCTGTGAAAATCCCTATTTTTACCTTGGTGCGAGTAGCCCGGTACATCCTTGCGCCGACCTAGAAATTTAACATTGAGCCCACGCCACTTGGCGCTCTGTGCTAGTTAGACACCCGCGCCAAGCTATTTATGGAATGTTTTTTAAAAATAGAGGCGGAGGTTCCATTCTAACCACCTTGGGGATGAGTCATTGGGAGTGGTTGAATTGAAACAACCATGGACTCCTTCCCTTAGTAGTTTCCACCTCCCTTGGAACTCTCCTAAAGGATAGGACTCCCTTCCACCCTTGTAGGGATCCCAACCTCCTCTTTTCCCTCTATATATGAAAATATCTCCTTTAGTAGAAGCTAGCTGAACGCATTGTAGAAAAATATTTGAATAGTTGAACTAGAGAATTATAATATAGCTAAGCTGCTAGAGGAGATAGATTGTTTTGAGAGAGCTCGAGTTGATGACTTCTAAGAGAGCTTGAGTCTGAATTCCCTAACCAACAGTTGAGATGCGTTTTGTCTGAACCTTGCTGGAGGAGATCACAATGTCAAAGCATCGGTTGTACTCTTCCTTCTACTCATTAATATGCATGACTACTGTTTGGTTCCACTATTGTGTTATGATGTTTATTTGATACAATATTTTTAGCCCTATTTTACTGGCTAATAGTTGTGATTAAAACTACACTACTATATGTTGTTCTTGTTCTTTGTCTTATGTACAGGTATCTGGGCATGACAGCGAACGGATCGTGACTTATCAAAGCTGGAGCAAGAGACCACTACTCTTTCTGTGACATCAACAACGTTGGATTCAAGGTAGGTCAATCTACCATGTATTTTGTTCATTCATTAACTAGGAAGAAACACTTTAGCGTGTCCTCTTGTTACTAGACCCACCCTAGGGCTAGATGGATCGTCTCTGTCCGCAAAGAGGATTTACCTTCATAACAGTTATTCTCATGAACAAGTCTAATAGCTTAGACTCATTCTTTACTCAGTTGATTGGGTTGGTTACCGAAATAAGATCTGATGGAGAGACAGTTGAAGAAAGAAGAGTAGTGGAGAAAATATTAAGAATTTTACCCTTGATATTTAATGTAATAGTCACTACTATTGAAGAGACAAAGGATCTCTCAAGGTTTACTGTTGATGATCTTCATGCATCTTTGATAACACATGAACAAAGGTTGAACATAACATAAAACTCATCTTTAGAGCATGCTTTCAAGACCCAAATTTCCTTCGGAAGAGGAAGAGTTCAAGGTAGATCAAACTACCGAGGAAGAGGTAGAGGAAGAAGCCAGAACAGAGGAGGAAGAGGCAACACTGCAAATACAAATGGAAGGGGAAGCAACCAAAATTAGAATTAAAACCAAGGCAGCAGCCAACAAGGAGCAAACAATCAAGCACATGGACAAAGGTATGATAAATCCCAAGTCCAATGTCATTATTGTAAGAAGTATGGGCACTATGCCAATGAATGTAGAAAGAAACAAAGTGACATGGGTAATAGAATCAGTGCTAACTTTACTAAAGAAACTCAGAGTCAATACAATTTGTTTCTAGCATGTAATATGGTTGAAGAGAAGAACAAAGATACATGTTTTCTAGATTCAGGATGTAGCAACCATATGTCTGGAAACATCTCTATGTTTTCCATGTTGGATGAAAATGTGAAGTCTCAAGTAACATTGGGAGTAGACAGAAAAGTCTCTGTCATGGGGAAAGGTAGAGTAAGTGTTTTGACAAGAAAAGGAGAAAGGAAATCCATATCTGATGTATACTATGTACCTGGTATGAAGTGTAACCTTTTGATCATTGGACAACTCATTCAAAAAGGCTACAATGTATTATTTGAAGATGATGTGTGTACCATCACGGATAAACTACCAAGAAATCAATAGATTGCACAAGTGAAGATGACAAGAAACAAAATGTTTCCTCTCAAGATGAGAGCAGATTTGAAGAAAAGAGTTGCAATGGAAGCCATGACACAACAGATATTCCAAAAGGAAGCCAAGCATGAAATTTGGCTATGGCATTTGAGATTTGGACATCTCAACTTTAGAGGCCTACATTTATTACATAGAAAGGGAATGGTAAAGGGATTATCATTGATTGAAAAACCAGACAACCTTTGTGAAGGCTACATCTTGGGAAAACAACACAGAGAAATTTTTCCATCAGGAAAGAGCATAAGGGAAAAAGCACCCTTAGAAATAGTCCATTATTATTTGTGTGGACCAATGCAAACACCATCTTTAGGAGGCAGCCACTATATGTTAACTTTTATTGATGGTTACACAAGAGAAACATGGGTGTATTTCTTGAAGATGAAGAGTGAAGTATTTGAGAAGTTTTGCCACTTTAAAGCTCTTGTAGAGAATCAAAGTGGGAATCACATAAAAATTTTAAGGACTGACAGAGGAGGAGAATATATCTCCAAATATTTTCTGCATTTTTGCAGAGAAAATGGAATTCACAAGAAATTTACAGCAAGGTATACACCACAACAAAATGGAGTTGCTAAAAGAAAAAACAGAACTATCATGGATATGGTAAGGAGCATGTTGAAGGAAAAAAAATTGCCAAATGAATATTGGGCTAAAGTTGTACATTGTGAAGCATATGTTTTGAATAGATGCCCAACAAAGAGTGTCATGAACAAAGTTCCAGAAGAAGCGTGGAGTGGCATAAAAAAATTTGTCACCCACATGAGAATATTCGGTTGTGTGACTTTTGCACACATTCCGGATCAGCTGAGAAAGAAGTTGGAAATTAAGGGGGAGGTGCATATTTGTTGGATATAATGAAGAATCAAAGGCATACATATTGTATAACCCATCCACCAAGAATGTTATTGTAAGTAGAGATGTACAGTTCATTAAAGAAGAAGCTTGGGATGGAAGCATTGAGAAAATAATGAATGTAAAGACTTGTATGTCTCAAGAAGATGACGAGGAAGAAATGGTAGAAAGAAATCCCTCATTAATAGCACCTCCTCCACTGACACAAGCACAACAAGGGACACCACAAGCTGGTATGAGAACACCCTTGAGGAGTGATGAAAGTGCTTCTCCAAGCACAACACAAGGAGCAGATTTAAGTGCTTCTACAAGCACAAGTTCATAAAGTGAAGGAAGAACTAGATTTAGAAGCTTAAATGAAATCTATGGGCAAGAGGAAAATAATGAAGGTATAAAATCTTTATTTTCTTTGTATTGTAATGTATAAGATCCTATCCATTTTGAAGAAGCTATAAAATACAAGAAATGGATAGATGCCATGGATGAAGAAATAGATGCAATAAAAAGGAACAACACATGGGAATTAGTTGATCTTCCTAAAGGCAAGGAATTGATTGGAGTGAAATGGGTCTATAAGACCAAAAGAAATGCTAAAGGTAAGATTGAAAGGCACAATGCCATAATTGTTGTCAAAGGACACAAGTAGCAACAAGGAAGAGATTAGGAAGAAACCTTTGCACCAGTAGCAAGGATGGAAACAGTGAAAGCAGTGTTATCCATAGCAGCAGAACATAAGTGGAAAGTTTACCAAATGGATGTGAAATCAACATTCCTAAATGGAGTTTTTATGGAAGAGGTTTATGTTGAAAAAATTCAATGATATGAGAAAGAAGGCCAAGAGCACAAGGTATGCAAATTGAATAAGGCTCTATATGGGCTGAAACAAGTACCAAGAGCATGGTATAGTAGAATAGATACTTATCTATTGGAAAATGGGTTTGAGAAATGTGAAGGAGAACCCACATTGTACATCAAAGAAAAATATGGTAAGATTCTCATTTTTGTTTTATATGTTGATGATGTGATCTTTACAGGTAATGATGCTTACCTTATTGAAATTTTTAAAACAGTCATGAAAGAAGAATTTGAGATGACTAATATGGGATTGCTGAGATACTTCTTAGGAATAGAAGTAGAGAAAAATGAAAATATAATTTTTATTTCTCAAGCAAAGTATGTGAAGGAAGTTTTGGAAAGATTTAACATGCAGGATTGCAAGGCTGAAATAACTCCCACAGTGATGGGATTGAAACTAAGCAAAGAATACAACAGCAAGGATGTAGATCCAAGTTTATATAAAAGCATAGTTGGCAGCCTTATGTATTTGACTGCAACTAGGCCTGATATTATGCATGCTGTAAGTTTAATTTCCATGTTCATGGAAAGGCCAAAGGAGACACATTGGCAAGCAACAAAATAATTCTAAGGTATGTCAAAGGAATGAAGGGGCATGGTATTTTATACACCTCTTTAGAAAATTTTAAGTTAATTGGTTATACTGACAGTGTTTGGGCTGGAAGTATAGATGGCATAAAAAGTACCTCTAGATATGTTTTTAATTTAGGGTTAGGAGCCATCTCAGGGGCTTCAAAGAAACAACCAATTGTGGCTTTATCAACAGTAGAGGTAGAGTATGTGGTAGCTACAGTGGCAACATGTCAAGCAGTATGGATGAGAAGAATGTTAAGAGATTTGTTCCATGAACAAGTGAAAGGTACAACAATTTATTGTGATAATAGCTCAAAAATAGCATTATCAAAGAACTCAATGTTTCACAAAAGGACAAATCACATATATGCTAAGTATCATTTTATCAGAGAATTGGTAAACAATGGAGAAGTTGTTTTAAAACATTGTAGAAAAGAAGAGTAGTTTACAGATATTTTGACAAAACCATTGGGGAAAAAGTTTTAATTTTCTCATAAAATGTCTGGGAATGCATGACAACAGCAGTTGTGATTAAGGGGGAGTGTTGGAAATAACCCCAACTGCTACACTGTGCTAACAGAAACAACAACACAAGTTTTTTATTTTTTTTTCTGATTTGATTGTTCATTACAGGGAAAGACAGAAGCATAATTTTAAATTTATGAGGTGGCCGAATGGTGGAAATGGATAGCAGAAGAATTTCCTATTGCATTCGCATTTCCATTTTAAACCTGCACTATTCACTTTTTACACTAGAGCAACCTTCCAAATTTGTTGAATTCACGCGATATACGACCCCATCGTGCCATGTCTTCCTCCCCGTAGCCAATTAAACGTTGATTGGATGAACTCTTGTCCTAGTCAGCTGACACGATTTTCCATGCGATAAGCCTTTCGCAAACTCCTCCCCATTCATTTTTCACACAGGTTGATGATGCCATCACCTGGCACATCTCCCCATGGAATAAACCCATCTCATTGCATTTTGTAATGATTTGTATGGTTTTTTTATATGGTAATGTAAAGCCGCAACAACATATATTTGTAATGTTTTCTTAATGTTGCGACATGTTTTTTTTTGGTTCATATAGTTTTTGACTTAGGATTATGTTTTTTTTTTATGTTTTAATGTTTTAAACATTAGGCTACGACCTATTTTTAAAAACACATATATGTATGATGTAATAGAAAATAGAGTGTGAACATAATAGTGAATATACAGAGAGCGAGACAGTGTGCACAATAGTGGAGCAGAGTAATAGAGAAGACAGAACAAAAGTTCTGAAGTTTGTTAAAATCTGAAAGAAAATGAATGAAAGATAAGATTTTGTTCTCCATGGCGTATCTCTGTGTAATTTTTTTTTGCTTTGTCTGTGTGCACATAAAATAGAGTAGTTTCTCTGTGTTAAAGAGGGAAATTTTTATTCCTCTGTTGCTAAGGATTTTTTCAGAAAATCTGATAGAAAAGAGGACATATCAAAGGAAGACCGAGTCATCGCCAAACGGTTAAGTTTAGTTGGGCTCTAGTGCATCCAGTTCAAGGGATCTCGTCATCCCTCAATGAGAAAATTTGTCAAAATGTTAGAAGGAGACGTTGACATTACCACTCCCCCATTCCCATTTCCTTTGGACACACCTTTGCAACAATCTTATTTTAACCAAGCTTCTTCATCTAGTATTTTCGAGATTCAAATGGTGGATCCCACCAGTAGTAGTCAGACTGCCGAAACATCCAGGTAATTTGAATTACTAAATACTACATAGCATAGCAGAAAAATATACCTGAATATCGAGAGTGAATTTTTCAATTTAAGAAAAAGGAACCTGTCAGATGAAGGCCTAGGCATAGCCAAAAGGTTATGGTGCATTCATTCAAGGAATCTCGTCCTCCTTCAATGAGCAAGGTTGGTTGTCCAAATGTTAAAAAGGAGAGGTTGAAATTACCACTTCTCCATTCCCATTTTTTATTGACACACCTTTGCAACGGTATTCCTCTCACCAATCTTCTTCACCTTATGCTCTGGAGATTAAAATGACGGATCTCAGCAGCACTGAGACTATTGAACCCTCCAGGTGATCTAGCATGCTACAAAGGATAAAAAATATACCTCAACGGAAAGTATAAATAAGTTTTCAATGTATTTTATTGAGCGTAGTGTTATTTGTATAGGGTTTTTCTTTATTAACTTGAAAGGACTCCTAAAAAGTGCGTACAAGAGCACTCTTCAATTTAAAAATTGTGTAGAATACCATTTCCAATGGAGTAAAAATAGAAATTTTCAATTAAAGAATAGTTTTCAGTTAAATCCTTTCAATAAGGTGTTATTTTAATTTTGTATAGCTTCAAAAAATTGAAAAAATGTGTGTATAAGATATAGTTGTATCGTTCAACACCTCGATACCTGTTAGTGTATTTATTAAACTCTGAAGAACAAACTGCTACAGTTTGTGGTATATTTGATCGTTTCTAACAAGCCTATAATATCCAACCTTTTAGGCCTACGCCAAGTTTTTTGTGATGTATGATACAATATTTACTGTTTAATTATCTTTCAAGGTGAAGTGCCACATTTTCAAATTATATACGGGAAAATTTATTTCGGTGATTTTGAGTTTCTATATTTGAAAACTGATTTAGGTCGTTAAAGATTTGGAATTTTTATATTTTAAAAACTGAATTTGCATGCTTAGCAGCCTAGATCCAGCTTACTCTAGATTTATCATCCCAGAAGTATCAAATTCCTCTAGGTGCAAAAGTTCTTTTTTCTTTTTGGAGTGTATAATCTGAGGAAAGCATTGCACCTCTAGGGATTTGATCCCTCTTGGTCTATGATAAATCCAGAATTTGATGGATCTAGGTTGGTGATTTGATCCCTCCTGCTCCATGATAGATCCAGAATCCTTTAACTCAAACCTTTGTTGTAAACATCATATCTTGTCTTTCTTGCTCTCCAATATTAATAGGTTGAATTACTATAACACAAAAATCAATTCACATTGTGAATCATTTTTTTGTGTTTACACTAAAATTAATGCACATTTTTAATCCAATCACTTTAAGTTAATGTACCATCATACATTGAGTTACATCAAATCGGAAATTGTCATATTCTTTGAATTCAATGCGTCTAATGCATGCAATCAAATAAGATTAGAAAACATCTACAATGAAATCAATGAGTCTAATGCAATAAATAAAATAAGATTAGAAATCAATATCTACACTAAAATCAATGCATCTAGTCCAAACCATCAAATAGGATTAGAAACTACAATGAAATCAATGCATCTAGTGTAAGCAATCAAATATCATTAGAAATCCACATCTACACTGAAATCAATCCATCTAGTGCAATCAGTCAAATAGGATTAGAAATCACCATTTATCATGAATTCAATGCATTTAGTGAAATAAATATTATTCCCTTTCTCCCCCTCCATCTATCTCCATATCTCCCTCCATCTCTCCTTCTTTGTCTATCTTTCTTACCCCAAAATATACACACACACTCTAAATTTCTTCCTTTTCACTCCCCCCCCCCCTCTCTCTCCATTTTTATCATTGTATATATTTATTCTTCCCTCCCTCTCTCCCCTTCCAGATCCATCTCTTTGTCTTCCCTCTCTCCTCCTCTCTATCCCTCCCTCTCTCCTCCTCCTGTTCAAGTCCATTTTCTCTTAGCTCCCTCTCTCTCCTCCATCTCTCTCTCTCTTTCCAACCCTATCATTATCTCCCTCTCTCTCTTCCTCTCTCCCCCCTCCATCTTTGTGTTTCTCTCTCTCTCTTACCTTTCTCTCCCTCTCTCACTCCTCTCCTTCCCTCTCTTTTAATTCCTTCTCTCCCCTCTCCTTCAATTTATCTCCTTCAATGCAAGAAATAAAATAGGATTATAAATCACCATATACACTTAAATCAATGAATAAAGTTCAAGAATTCATCTTCCCTCTCTCCCCCCTCCTCCTATATCTATATTTCCCTCCATATCTCCTTCTTTGTCTCTCTATCTCACCCCCCTAAACACACACACTTTCTCTCTCCATATCTATCTATCTATCCCTCTCTTTATCTCTCTCTTCATCCCTCTCTTCACCTTCCACCTATATATCTATCTCTCTACGTCTTTATTTTGTCTCTCTATATCACCCCAAAACATACACACTCTTTTTGCATATTTATGTATCTCTCCCTCCTTATTCCTCTCCCTCTCTTCCCTTTCTCTCCCTCTCCCCCCCCTTCTATCTATCTTCCCTCTTCCTCTCCTCACTCTCTCTCTCTCTCTCCACCTTTCTCTCTCTATGCATTTATTCTTGCCTCCCTCCTTCTATATCTAGATCTCCCTCCATATCGCCTTATTTGTCTCTCTATCTAACCCCCCTTCCCAAACACACATGATTTCTCCCTCCATATCTATCTATCTCTTCCCCTCTCTATCTATTTCTTCTTCCCTCTCTTCACCTTCCATATATATATCTATCTCTCTTTGTTTCTCTTTTGTCTCTATATATCACCCCCAAAACATACACACTCTTTCTCCATATTTATCTGTGTGTGTGTGTGTGTGTGTGTGTGTGTGTGTGTGTGTGTGTGTGTGTGTGTGTCTATCTCTCTTCCCTCCTACTCTCCTCTCTCCCTCTATCTCCATCTCCCTTATAACTCACTCACTCTCTCTACACCTTTCTCTCTCAGTGCCTTTCTTCTTACATCCATCTTTCTCTCCCTTCCTTTGTCCTTCTCTTTCTCCCTTTCTCTCCTCCCTCCCTTTGGCTCTCCCCCTCATCTTTCTCTATGTATCTCTCTTCACCCTCCAATTTTTTCACTATCTCTCCTTATCCCCCATATTCTCTTTATCTCTCTATCTCAAACCAAACATATACACTCTCTCTCCATCTCCTCCTTGTCACTCCCTCTCTCTCTCTCTTTCCACTTTTCTCACTCTATGTGATTCTTCTACCCTCCCTCTCTTTCCTTCCAACTTCGTTTCTCTATCCCTTTCTCTCTCCTCCTTTCTCTCCCTTCCTTTCACTCCCTCTATCTCTCCACCTCTATCACTTTGTCTTTGTTCTTCCTTCCCATATATATATATATATATATATATATATATATATATATATATATATATATATATATATATATATATATATATATATATATATATATATATAATTTAATATATATTAAAAATTAATATTGTATTAATCCTAAGATATTAAATTTATAATATTAATATTAATATTATATTTAATTATGTCCATGGAGACTTGGATAGATGGTGCTCTTCCCAGATGGGGATGATATGTTGGACATGTTGAAGATGTAGTTAAAAAAAGAAAAATATTTAATGATATTTTTTACATGGCATGATAACAATTTTTTCAAATATTGCAACTTTGAAGTGCAAATATTTATGTCTTTAGAGATTTTAATATATCCATAAGATACGATTTTACTTTTAAATATTCATTTTACAAATACTTAATTAAAAGAAATATTAAAATATTTTGGAGCAATAATTTTTATTCAATGTGTTTAATTAACCTTTTTACTTTATTTTATGAAATGGTATTAACTTTAGTAAAGAGTAAAAACTGTTTAAAATTTTACCTGATTTGGAATTTTAATGTGGTAATTTTTTTTTGAAGGTAAATTTAAGATCCATTGAAATTTAATTTATATGATAAAATAACTATTAAACCCATAAGATAATTATATTATAGTTTTTTTTTCATTGATTTATTAGATAAACAAAACTATAATATAATTATCTTATGGGTTGAATAGTTATTTTATCATATATGCCGAATTTGAATAACTATAAAAAACCTTTGAATTAATTATTTTTATTTTTAGATTAAAAAAAATGGCCTAAGTAAAAATTCAATTTTGATGACTAACATACATGATTACACATCATACTGGGTTGTAGAATGTGCCTCTCGGTGCAACAAAAAGAAAATATTAATTCTAAAAACCTTGTTTTATTATTGATGCAGGAGCATTCAGGCTAGTCAGCAATGTGATAGCATGGTCACATGTTGTGACTAACAAGGGGTTGGAAGAAAATAATTTTATTAATTTTATTTGTTTAAATATATGAGAGTGTTTATTTATTGTTAAATATGAGGATGGGGTGTAGTTGGCTGAGTGATCCTCCTTGTATGGAGATCAGGCCAAATAGTTGGATTTATTTGGCTAGAATAGAGTATGAGAGATTTTAAAAGCTTTATTTAGTGTTAGTTTAGAAAAGAGTGGGATTGAAGAGATTTTTTAGGAGAGGTTGAGATATTTCTGGTTCAGAATCAGAATTGATTCATGAAACCATGTATTTGTATCAATTGTGTTTTCCTTATATAATTGGAGAGGGTGAGGATAGAGGTAGGAAGAGTGTGTGAAGTCAGTTTTTAGAAATTGTAAGGGCCATGAACGTTGAAGATCTGGCCAACAAAAGGTTGTAAGTCATTGTTTCAGATTATATATATGTTTTGATTGATTGAAAGTATATATATGGATTGGTGTATCGGTCGATTGAATGAAGCTGGAAGGATTAAATTTAATATGGCAATGTTAAATTCATATCTGTGTATATCGACCTGTAGTTTGATTTGATAGAATTGTGAAAAGAGTGCCAGCGAATGTGAAAATCGTGTTGCATAATCCTTGAGTATGAAAGGCGTTAAACTCTGCATAAAAGGAGTATTTTTAATATATTTTAATCTGCAGATTTGTGTAAAATTCTGTCAGGCTTGTTGAGAAAGACTTGTGTAGTCGATAGTGGATGGATTTCACTATTACATAGTGTTATCACTCAGGTTTTCCTAGAAGTTGTGTAAGAGGAAAGTATACCCGAGGTAACCACAAACCAACCTTCAGATGTAGAATCTAGCCAATCTGCATCCAGAGAGGGCTCTCTCTTTATGATTTATCTTTGTTCTTAGAAGGTTTTAGGCTAGTTATAGATCCAAGAGTTTGTTTGAAAAATGGTGGAATCCACAAACTAAGGGCAAGGTTGAAAGTTTCAGTTCATTGGGCTATGGAGTCAAAGGATGGCTTTACTAGATTTCTATTCTACACACAAGATGGTTTTATAGGGCAAGATAGCTAGACAGAGAACAATCCTTAAAATTTAAAGTGGATGGGATGATTTTGAAGGGATGAAAGGCAGCTAAGAATCTTTCACCATGTTCAAAAGAATGAAATGAGATGACTACAAACAAAGAGCAATTAAGAATTCTTTATTATAGTAATCAACAATGTTTAAATTAGCAAAGCAAGAGCATTTAAGAATTCATGCTTATAACCAATTTAGAGGAAAACATTAAGAACAAATACATCTGAAATCAGAGTACAATTAAGTAAATTCTGATTCAATCCTTTATGTAAATTATTCAGAAATGGACATAATGATATTATAAACTGATATAAAACTTAAGACAAAGGGTAGAAAGACTTATTGAACTGCAGTCCAACACATGAATCCTGCAAAAAGTCCTGTACTTCAAATCGTCATCCAGTAAGCCACAAATAAATTTCTCCAAAATGCTTTTATTCCAAAAATCTCGATGTTACAGCAAAGTAATAGAATCCGCCCTCAATACTCTCTTTGAGGGTTTATTTATACACTAAATAATTGAAAATATCTCACACTATCCTAGCCCATAATTTGGGGTGACTAAGGAGTAATTTACAAGTAAACAGGAGACAAATGGTCTCGTAGATAGAATAATAAGTAACTGCTGATGTGATGTTTCCTTTCTTTATGGATGTGCTAGAGGCAAGTGCTGAAAAAGGGTTTGTTGCTGTCTTCTGGAGTAATTTCTTTGCTTGTTTGATACTCTTTGTCTTTACGGATACTCTTTAACCTGTGTAACTGATACTCTTTCATCTGTACTCATTTTTACCATTTACCTGATAGTAAAGATAAATTCTCATCCTGAAAATAACTTTTATAGAATTTCTAATAAGTCTCTCCACCATGAATCGTTTGGTATCGCAGTCCTTTTGAGTTTTCTCAATGTCTCATCTGCTTCTGTGAGTTTGTAAAAGGTGGGCTCATTAGGAAATAGATACTTTATTTCATGTTCCAAATGAAATAAATTCCTCACTCTATCATAGATATTTCTCCCTGTTGGTAATGTTGATTGTGGTAAACTAGGAGAACAAGCAACTGTATTTTGAGCATGAGCATTTATTTTCTTTACATAGGTTTCCAAGTCCATTATTTGATCCTCTGAGAGCATAGGACTTGGTAACCCATTGTCCAACAAAGTTTGAAATTTCTCTCTGAAAATATTGATATCAACCAAAATATCCGTGCACTTCCTTTCTAAATTCTGCATGAAAGTTCTTTTGATGAAAACTCTCTTTATTTCCAAAAATGTGCCGGTCCTGTCCTCAATCCCTAAAACTGCAAGCTGTTGCTTTGTCCGGGTGTTCAAAAATTGAATAAGCTGATTGGCCTGCTCAGGCCTGCCTCTTAATTCATTTCTGGTTCTGTTTATTTCTTCTTGGGCTATTTTAACCAAATCATTTTGTTCAAAAATAGCTTGAATAGAGGGCCAAATACCCTTTATTAACTCAATGATATTACCCCAAAGAATGTCATTTATTTCCTTTAAAGGCTTTTCCAATGAAAGATCTTTTTCCAAAGCCTAAACCAATTTTTCTAATCTTTTTATTTCCCTGGTGTTATCAGCAACTGTCTTTTTAGATGTATCATATTTCTCCTCCAATTTTACTAATTGCAATTTCGTGGTTTGAAGTTCTGTGACCCTTAGTTGTAGACTTTCCATTTGTTTTATTAGTTCATCAAAACTCAAACCAGAAGTGTTTACCTGAGATGGCTGTGTTTGCTGACCTGCTGTTGAAGTACCTGTGGTTGTAGCAGCTTCTATGGCAGATGCCTGCTTGATAGCTTCCTTTTCCTGTAAGGCTTGTTCCAATTCCTTCTCAGTTTCACTTAGTTTCTCAGTCACTTTTAAGAGCAACTCCAGTACCTCCTCCTGTGAATTCCCCTTCAGAACTTCTTGGGTCTGGGGATGTCTTGAAGCTAGCAATTTTAGCTGCTTTCTCAATGCAGCTATGTCATCATCTTTCTTATTGATTAATGCCTCAATGCTTTTAATATCTTTGGGGTTGTGCCCCAAACCAATGATTATGTCCTCTAAAGACTTTATTCTGTTATCTTTGGCCTGTGAAGAGGCCCTCTCAATTTGCAATTGTGCAGTTGTGTTATTCAAAAAATCTTGCAGCGTTATAGCTGCCATGGCTTTATTGGTAAGAGTGGAATACACCATTTCCCCAGTTTGTCTGTGCAGTTCTATCTGGTCCAAAGGATGAATGTCCTTTGCCAAGACCTCAAAATTTGTTCTAATGTAATCAGCTGCTGAAGTGGGCTTTGGCACCTTTGTCTTGAAGTGGCTCATCAGCATTTTGCCTTGTGAAAGGTCAAATGCTGACATTAACCTTTCTTGATTATGGGGAGCCATCTTTAGATATTGGTCATATACTTTCATCCTTAATGGATCATTCTTTGCCTTTATGTTGATGAAAGTTCTTTTTATATCCCCTGTATTTGTTTTAGGTGGCTTGAAAGAGGATACTTCTGTACTCAATTTCTTTTGTAAAGCCTTCCCTTTCTGGCTTGTGTTTGTTTCACTTGCTGTGCCAGTTTGTTGATTGTCTTCCCTTCCATCATCAAACATTTCATCTATGATTTCCACATCTGGAAGTGGATCTGGTTTTTGTTTCTTGGCTTGATGTGCCTGTGAGGTTTCTTTTGGAGGAGTGGTATCTGGATTCTGCCTTTTCTTTCCTATTTCCACATTTGATGGAGTTTGTAACTCTGGAACTTGTGTGTGCTTTGCCTGAGTGGGAGAAACTTCTCTGGAAGTTTGAGGCTTCTCAGCCATGACTAAAGTTTCAATCACCTGTAATGTAGGTTCCTTTCCTTTGCCTTTTGTCTCTGCTGCCACTGATGAACTGCCTTCCTGCAATCTCTGCTGTGGATTTGCTGCTGAAGTTGTGCCAATGTGAGATACCTGCACTTGACCATAAGATTCTAGGTCATAATTCTTTTGAAGATCATTCATAATTTTATTCATTTTTTCTTCTGCACTTTCTTCTTCAACAAGTGTTTTTTCCACCCATTCATCTTGGTTAGCATATTGCTCTATATCAGGAATCTTGTGGTGGATATAAGGGGAAGATTTGTTCTTTAATATTTTTTCACAAATAAAACCAAATGGGTCATAAGGGACCCAACGAAAAGTTATTTGGAACTTGCTTTGTAATATAATTTCTGCCTCTCGCTCGGCCTCCCTAGAGTTGCAGATGTAGGGACCTAATTGACTTTTAATCCGGAGTTGAGCTTTCTTTTTTACACTACAAAAATGGATCACATCTGAATTATTCATTTGCCTGTAATATTCCAAGGCAAAAAGTCTCATGGGTACATACTTTGGTAACTTGAATGGATGTAATTCACATCCATAGATTCTGATGACTGTATGGTTTTGATACAAATACCAATCCCCAACTTTATAGGTCCTTGAAAGTTGCAAGGTCTTCTTTATTTCATTACTGAGTCTTGGGGGAGGAATTCCTGTCAACAATGTAGTTGCAGGATATACAAAAAGATCTATAAACTCAGAATAGGAATAGGGAGACTCATAAGAATGAATTATGGGAGACCAAAATATAACTGACCTTGGGTTTCCCTTGGCATCAAGTTTTTGAACAGGGAGAGGGAACTTTTTTTATTGATAGTAGATAATGAGATAATAGATTACTGAGGAATATTTAAAACTTTCTCATCATCTAGCCTCATAAACTGATCATGGATCTTGTTGGCTATGAAGGAGGCAAAGTCATATTTAATCTCAGGAGGTTGCCCAGGAGTAAAAATGGATAGCAAAACAAGGTTATCTCATCAACATATTCACTGGTTTTGAAGCCCAAGACAAAAGATATCATATTGAGGATGAGTCTTCCCAATTGATTGAAATAATAAAAACCATAGGGAGGAGGTCCCTTAGGTTGGTGTTCAGGCAACATGAAATTATGGAAAATGGACTCTAATTTCTCTGGGGTCAATTTGTTAGATTTCTCAATCAATTCTTCCATGGACAGAGGTGCCAATTCTTGGTCAGGTTCAAAGTGTAGCATTTCATTGATGGCCTGAGGAGTGATAGGGAAAATAACACTCTGGTCAGGGGAAATTACAGCCCTTTGAGTGGGATCATAGTTTGAATGGAAATAGTGGATGATTTCTGGGAAATTAATGACTGAGGGGATGAGATACCTTGGGAGATTGGATTCCCACAGTCCAATAACATCTTGCCCCTTTGAATAATCGTCTCTGCAGCGACAAAAACTCAGAAGGGGGCTTTCATCAAAAAGCAAGTCTTTAATCTGAAAATCTTTGTCCACTAAGGGTAAATACTCTAATTCTCTATGAGGGGCATTCAGTGGGGTCACATTCAGGGCTGCAGGGGCTTCCATTTTGGTTCTTGTGGATTCAGAACGGAAGTTCCTGGGTTTTCTTCACAGGCCGGGCGCTTTTCGATTTAAATGAGGAAATTATCACAAATGCAGTTTCAGGGAGCAATTGAACAGTTTTTAAAATCTTTGGGGAAGATCTCAGTGATGAGTTTTAATCACTAATTCAGCGAAAAACAAAGGAAACAGAGTTTTCCTTGCAGTTCAGGGCGGAGAAGGATAAATACCTGTTCTTAGAAGAAGGCTGGTTCTTAACAGGTAACAGGCAGTAGCAGGAGGACGCTTGAACGCAGGTCTGGCGGATTTATGGAGCGAAATTGAATGGAACAGTGGATTTCAATGAAAATTCGAAAACCGTAGCAGAGAGCACAGTCGCGTTTAATAACGAAAATAACGGAAAAAACATGAAAATTGGCTTTATTTGCAAGTTAAAAGGGTTTTTTAGTTTCTCGAGGAGTGATGTCATCAATGTACGGGCTGACGTGTGGAGGGGCCGGGCGGTAAGTGGTAAGTCCCCGCACCGCTTATGAGCAAAGGCGGTATTAACCGCGAGGGCGGCGATTCCACAAAGTTGTTGACGCGTGGACGGGTGACTAGTCAAATACCACTAATCCCTCGCTAGTTAAAATGCTGACAAGGGATGGGTAGCGGGATGAACGCTAGCCGTAGATCTTACAGTGGGAGATCGGACGGTGGAAAGGCCGAATAGATGGTGGGGTTTTCACGTGCGGGCCCGGCGGGTTTTAAAACACAATTAACTCTATTTAAACATCCCGGGGGGCATATAATAGGCGGAAAGGTATGATTATTTGTTAATTCAGATAATTAACTAATTCCATGGTTATAAAGGAAATAGGGGTCACGGTGGGGTTAAAATGTCGGGTGAAATGCCAGGTGGATGAGCCACGTTGGCGCGGGGTTTTCCAAAGTTTAGTTTCGAATAACTTCAGGTTTTATTTATATTTTGGGTTTAAACATATATATCGTATGTTTAAAGTTTTATTTTTCATATATATGTTTTTATTTTATTATATGGTAATTTAACAAATGTAATTAATTTACCATAGGGGCGGGTTTACGATATAAAGATATAATTTAACCAAAGGGCTTATATAGTGGGTTTTTATTGGAATGCAAGGGGAAATAATTACTTTGGTTAAACTTTATAATAGAGGGGTTTTTGGGGTATTTATAAAAAAGGAGTTATATACTTAGGATAGGGCATTTGACTAGGGATTTAGTAAAATAGAGTTAAACATTAATATGACCAAGGGACAAGGGAACTCAAAACACTTTGCACATCTAAGAAAGTGATAATTTTTGAAGTAATTTGCAATATCTCATCTTCAACACTTGAACTTAGAATAGTAAGTTATTTTGAGGGATTTTTTATGGAATTTTGTATGATTTTCCTAAGTAAAATAGGATTTTACTTAGGACAATGTTAAAGGTGAATGATTATAATGATGAATTATCTCAAGTACTTAGGTCTTTTTGATCATCAGGCCGAGGGTCCGGTCCCTCCAAAAGTCAAGGAAATGCCTTGAGCCCTTTTGATCTCCAAATACCTTAGTATTTTGGGGGAAATTAGTAAAACTTTTAAGGGGGAAATGATGAGGGAGGTTATTGATTTTTGACTTTGCTTGCTGTGATTTTCCAGTGTATTTCTTGCTTCAGTTTTTTGTGATGAAAGTAAAGGATCAAAAACATGTAGCAGCATCATTCATCAGATAAAACTTTGTAACCATCTACCTACCCTATCTACTTGACACTACCATTTTCTCTTCTTTATTAGGGTGCATTTAGACTTGCAAACCCTTTTCAATCTTTCTTTTTATAAGGCAAATCTATCTAATTCTACCCTTATTACATCCAAGGGCTCAGATTAAACTGTTGAGCACCTCTTATTAACTCTACCTATCTACTTATCTGCCAAGATTAAACTGTTTGGACAGATATTTATTCTCTAATCTACAACATGAAATTGAAATATGAGTAAGCCAAGTTTAAACAGTTTGACTTATTCATGAATTGTGGCAAAGGTTTGACAAGCTGCACACAATTGCTTTATTAAAAAACTGAAATAGCAGTGGCATTTGAATTTGCACACTTTCCTTGGTCTATTTTTTGCTTGGGGTTCATTTCTTTCACTTTTTTTGACCATTTTATTTTTCTTACCCTTTGATTTTTCTTTTAGGGTATACCCTCTTTAGATTTTTTAAATTTTTTGAATTTTTTGGTTTTCAAGAATATGGAACACCTTTGCTAAAGAAAGAAGGTTTGAACATATTCCATAGTTCAATCAAGACAATCATGAAAAATGAAACCTATTGGTATAGGAGACTAACACATAGTGTGCTAAATGCATTATAATTCATTAAAGCGCTGTAAGAGTGTAAGGGAATCGGATTAATGCATAGTTCGGATGTGCTATTCTGTGGATTGATGTTGCAGTTGTTAATATTGGGAGAAATCGATTAAGTAAATCGACTTAGAAGATGACATGTTGTTGAATCCATTAGATTATATCCAACAACTGTATTTTAATTGTGAAACAGAGTGTTGTCAGATTAAGGAGATCGTTGAATAGCATTGACTGAGCACGGAGAAACCTCTGAGTATAAAGTTGAATGTAGCGATTAAATGGTAACTGCATGGATGTGTGAAAGAATCCGGCATTATATAAGGAAACGTTGGCGTTGAAAGAATTGGAACTGCTGATCGAAGAAGTAGTGGTTTAAATCAGTCAATTGAAGGTTTGTTCTCTGCGTAATTGTTAAAAATTGGAACATAATACTTTCCCAAGTCTGTAAGCAGTGTCAGGTGGATCGATGGTAGGTTCTGTGTAATCCATGCATTGGACGGTGAAGCAGTCCTATTGTATCATACAAACAACAGAACTGGACGCAAATGTTATAAATCAGTTTTAAAGTTGAATCGGCCGAAAGTTCAAATCGGCGTTGTGGAGTCGGATCAGAGCTTTGATCATTCGGCGTGACATTAGAATATGCCGATCTCCGATTTCCGATGTGAATCGGATCGGAGCTATGAGAAATCAGCAGGTTTGTCAATTGAGCCTTTGCGATCTCCGACGCGATTGTATCGGATCAGACAATTCTTAATTGACATTTGATAGCCCGGTGTTAGTTCGATAGCGAATTGAAATTCATCTGTTTGGGGATTGTTTCGATCCATCCGATCTGATGTGGAGAAATTAAGGTCTGCACAAAGAGTTCTAGCGGAATTTGGCTTCATTTGAATGGTTCGATGAATTGAAGAGCTCGGAATCCTGCGTTGAAAAGGTAAATCTTGAATCAGCATTGTTTGAATTGGAAATTGGTTATTTGTGTGTTGTTGACTTGATGAAATCTGGCTTTTGAAAGGCGCATGTATAAATTCAAGAGTTGGTTAACCGAATATGAATGGAATTGCTATATGTTTTAAATGCTTCCGAATCCTTGAAAGTGTGTGTGAGAGTGTAAATGGACAGTTTTTGGAAACGCAGAATGCTGTATGTAATTGCCAGAATCGGAGTTTTTATAAGAGCCATTACTGAGGTGCATTTTTATATGCATCGAAGATTTTGATCCTGGTATTGCAGGGTCTGCCTGCATTAATTTTTGGTATCAGAGCTAGCTTAACGCTCTGAAAGGATTGTTTTGAGAAACTGAGTTTTAAATTTAGCAGATGTATAATTGCCAGGAAGTGTGTTTGATCAGAATGGAGAAGCAGAGAATGCCAGGGAAGGTCTGGTCAGTGGAAGGTCTGGTCATTTTTTAACTTTTCTATTAGTTAAGTAAGGTAATTGTTAAAAATCATTAAATTTTTTTAATAAAGTTGTTGAAATCATTTTAAAAATTATATTACACTTAACTAATTTTAAGTTGTTACTGTTATTTTTTAAATTTTACTATATAATATCTCTTCAATATTGAGATAATACGATTTAAATTGAAATCGTAGTTGTTATAGTATTGGTCCCACCAAGACACTCAAAATTGACACATATACAATTGATATTTAAATAAATATATATAACATTAACTGCAAATACATTTTAATTTATATCCAAAATTTATTGGGCCCACAACTATCCATAAACATTGTTTTAAATATCAAGAGTACAAGATATCTTGTCTCAACTTGAAAATAAATAAAACTATAAGTTGTCTCAAAATGGTCTAATCCACTAGTACAAGGTGCTCATCACTTCAACCCCCACTGAACTGAATTGGAACCAAGTATCCCAATGCACATTCATATCTACACATATAAAAAATTGACTCTATGTGAGCCATAACTCATGTTTTATTCAACAATTCAACCCACTATGTTCAATAAATGACACCCAACCCATTAAATTTAACATTAAAATAGATCAAATCACAAGGATTAACCATATAAAATTCTCATTCACTTGATCACATCCAAATCAACACAGAACACACATTCAAATTGAGAGATTACAATCCATGTCAATAGTGGTTTATTGATGGCATCATGATAAATGAGATTGTTTGGAGGATGTTGCTATGTTTCTCATGATTATATATTTATCTAACCTTGGCCATTGCAAGAGAAATTAGAGGTCGAGGAGAACTGCATTGATTTTATATGACTTACATGATTCTCCATAGTCTTGTATCAGTTGCATGCAGTTGATTATTTTCTAATTGATGGTTTTTTTGAGCATTCATGAAAATTTGTCTTTATATTAATACGTTGTGTATGTAATTAGAGAGAGAGATCAACTTGCATTAGTTCCAATGATTATAAGCCATGGTATATTTTCATATAAGATAATTTTTTATTCCGTTATGTTGGCGATGTTTATGGTTCATATGCATCCTTTTATATTCTCTACTGCTGTTGGTTTTTGTTACATATGACGTGATGTTAGTGCCATCAGATATTGATCTATTCGTCACATGATATCTCACCTATGTTCATGGCTATCCTTTAGGATATTGGTGGTTACCTGGCCCATGTTTCATTTAGTAGATCTCCTTATGGTTCATTATTGCTACATGTTGAATATTATTAGTTGCTTCTTAATGGTTGGCATTATGCATATATGGATTGGTGGTTACCAGTGACATGTTATGCTTGTACTTGTTGGAGGTTTTGTTGATCAAATTTATTGTTTCATGGATCAATGGTTTGCTACCATAATAATTTGAGGCTTATCTTACCATGCGAGATATGTTGAATTGATTTCTACTATCTTGAGTGGTTGGTTTCCTCTGGCTGTAAATGGTGTACATATTTTTGACATGTTTATTGTTGTTATCAGATAGATGTTATGGATGATGTGAGATGATGGTCATATTTTTTTGTTGCAATTTCATGAGCTATATTTATGTTGCTGCTACAAATCGGATTTTTATGTTGCTCAATTGCTGCCGTGGTTATATGTTGTTCATTATTACATATTTCATGTTGATTGGTCGATGTTCTTATCACTTTATTTGCTGCTAGAAGATGGTGCCTTGATAAAGATGGATCTATCTTGTGCACATGGATGGTTGTATGCATGATGTGATTTATATATTTTTTATCATTAATCATCTTGTTGATTGCCCTAAATGTTTGTAGTGTTGGTGAAGAAGCTTGTTTGAGTATGTCTTGGAGAGAGACATGAGTTTTGATCATGTTTTGAAAATTTTGAGTGTTATGTAACATCCACATGCTTCATATCTTATTTCATCTGTTGCAATCATGTATCCTATTTATGAAGCCATGTAATCAATTGCTCATATCATTGAGTTCATGTTTTCATGAGTTTGTGATAGGAAGGTTATGATTCATGACAAGTTGGTGTTGTTGTAAGTTGTTGCAGCCATGTTTGTGTTGTTTTATATCATGTCATAGTCATGTTGTAGCCTTGTATCTCATTACACAACCATGTACTACATTGTATTGCATATAATTTGTCATGGTCTAATATTTATTGATGAGGTATGAACCAACCATTCATGTGGGATGATGGCCATTGTTTCATTCATGTACTCTATATCATTCATATTGTGTGGTTAGTCCCTTGATCCTTGAGGTGTAGCCTTCAAATCGAAGGATTTGGTTATGGGATGATAATGATGGTCAGGGGGAGAATGTACAGTGGTATGTTGCTAATTAGATATGGTTTGCTGCTACTAATGCACTATGTTACTGATCATATATGGTCTTTTGTTGCTACTCCACTATGTTACTGCTACTACACTATGTTGTTGTTGGTTTCGATGAGAGTGAGGTTGATGTAGTTGGTGATGCTGAGTTGAGTGATGACATTGTTGTCTCTTCTCATGTTATATTGGTGTTGCTAATGGTTATGCTATGCTACTGATGGAGAGAGTGTTATTACTCATGGTATGTTGTTGTTATTTCTCATGTTTCTCTTGGTTTGAGTATTGTTGTTGTTGGTTGGGAGTGGTGAGCATGGAGAGTTTTCTACTACTGCTAGTTGAGAGTGGTGTTCATGGAGAGTTTGTTGTTGTTGCTTCAAGAGAGAGAGAGATATTTATATTTACTTCTATTCTTTAGTTGGAATGCTATCATGAGGAGTGTTTTTATCTATTGATACATTATGATTTGACCTAGCTAGTGTCCACGGGGAGTTGTGTCTATTCAGCTATGGTTACTTTGATGAGCTCAAACCTTTTTCATTGATGTCAAACGAAGAGTTAGTGGGGATTTTTTCAAAGACCAATTGGGTGGTTTAGCTTGGGTTTCCATCAATTCCAAAGGGGGATATTGTTGTAATTATGGCTAAATTGTTGCTTGGCATTGATGTAATCCGAGTAACATTGGTGTATTGTTGGTTGGCATTGATGTCAACCTAGTCACATGTGATGTAGAGTATTTTTTATGCACATGTTTGGTTTCTTATGCCAGTGACATGGTACTTGTCTTGTGAATTGGTTTCAGATCTTAGCTTGGTGTTTGCAGAGGTTAGTGCAAGTATTTGTCTTGTGTGTGGATGCCTTGGAAGAGTGTGAAGGAGTGAGCTGCTACACCTAGTCGACAATGATGGATACTGTCAATTTATTTTTATGGTACCTCGTGTGTGTATGGATGATATTTAGCTTGTATGTTCAGTTGCAAGATCTACCATTGATGATTTGAAGGTTAGACAAGTGTTGGAATTAGTTGGACATATTGTTGATGATCCTAATTGATATAGAGATGTTAGTGCCTTGTGTTATTGTTCTTGATGTTGGATAGGTGTTGTAAAAGGTTTTCATGATGAATCAATGGGTCAATTTTGTTTAGGAAGGCTGTCACAATCTCTCAATCACTCTCCTAAAGATCAACTACAAGAGGTTGTTGAAACATGTTCAAAACTTGGATTTTTGAATGTATACACTACTTTCATGAAGGAAAATAGTGTACATACGCTATTCTTGTGAACGAAACAAGCGTATGCATCATGGAGGTGATTTTCCCCACATTCTCCACGCTTGTCAACTAATTTTTTGGTTTTTACAGCTTTGTTTTTATCGAGAATTTTTATATAATGTCAGAAAAAGGCTATTGAACTTATATAATATGATTAAAAGAGAATATTCATTAGTAAGTGAAGTTAGTGGCTACATTTAGTTAAGAAGAAATGAACCAAACAACTTCTAGTAGATGAAGGGAGCTCCACTACATAATTGTTATTATTGATTTAACCATTACAAAAGATTACAAATAGATGGAGATAATGAGTCTATTTTTGGTTGGTTCACTTGAGAAGAAAATGTGATGGTTGTGTGATATTGGAGATTGTGTGTGAGAGAAGAGTGGTGTGTGAAAACTGTGTAGGGAATTCTGCAGAAAATCTTCGGCAGTTCACAATGGTAGAAGATGGAAACATAACTATGATTCAACGAAGATCTTATGGAGTAGTATGGTAATGGAGTAGGAATTATTGTAGATCATTTCCTTTATGCTTGATCATCATTTTTTCGTCAAAATATCTTTTATGTATGCAACATGTATTATTGATGGGATTTTTGAAGTGACTGAGAGCGTTGTGCAAATTTGTTTCAGTGAGATTGCTATATTGTATTGAGCTTGTATTGCTATAAGTGTTTGTGTTGTTCTAGTTGAGCGATTCAAACTGATTCCAATATGAAATATTGTGAAATGAGGGTCATATAGAAGAGTGGAGTGGGGGCTCTGACAAATTTAGTACAAAGAACAAATTTCTTCATAAGCCTAATGGATGTTGGGAAAGGCTTTTTGATCAAATGGGTTTCTGCATAGTCGTGAGATGAGGATCATAGTTCTCACTGATAGTATCCATTTGTATATTCTATGTAACTAAATTTCTTGAAAATTAATATAATTATTTGAGCAGCGCAACAACAACAAGGGTGATTTTTGACTTGGAGAGGGTTTTCACCACAACAAATCTTATGTCCTCTTCTGCACGATTATTTGGTTATTTCTTATGGTTATCATGTGTTTTTATATATGATTTAATCTACTAATGGGTTAATAAATGTTGTCTCTTGTGCATGATTCTTTGGTTATTTCTTATGGTTTTTTTTTTCTAAGTTAAACTATTTCTATTAAGCATTCAAAACAGAGATAAAATTCACATCCTCAGGCTTGGATAAATCCAAAGCTGAGGGAATCAGCAGAGTATTACTATCCAAAACAGGGTTGTCCTAAAAGGGAAGACGAGCCTCTTGAGTCCAACCATGACAGGCTGCCCATAATGGGAAACCAGCCTTCATAACAACATAAAAGTATATAAAAGAGTTTAAGCAAAGAGAGCAAAAAAACCAAAGATTGATGGAGTTTGAAAGCCGAATTCTAATGTGAGTCTTCATTTTGGTCGTTGGGGGGAGGCGAATCCTCTAGGATCCTGCATATGTAGCCATATTCGAGAGCACCCGAGCCCAGGTCCTCATCCAGAAGCGGTCCCAACGAAGAAGAAGGACACCCATGATGTTCAACCGGAGTGTCCTGAGCTACTCCAATCTGCATGAAAGCCGAGTTGTCCTGAGCAACCATCAAGGTGCTCTCATCCTTTGACGTGGGGGAGCCCATATGGAGTAGACTCGGGAGCTTCGGCTCCTCTCTAGGTTCACCATCACTTTCTTCAGAAGCAGAACTAGAGGTCGGCTGCACAGGTAGCGCTTTCAACTTATGGGGGAGGAAAGGCTAGAGAAGTGTCAATGGTGGATTTACGGGCCCGTTTCTTACCACGAGAGGAGGAAGGTGAGGCAAAGGATCCAGGGGCAAGTTGGGGAGAGACGGGAGGATCAGAAAACATAGTGGGAGCATAAGCAAGAATTAGGAAGGAGGGAGTCAGAGCCACCATGTCCCAGTCTGCAGTTGAGTTCAAATCCGGATGGAGAGCCATTGACAGAGGGGGGCGCGAAGGATTACCTCTGGCCCCCGCCCTTCTCCAGCGTTGCCTTTGGCACTACGGCATCTTTGCGAAGACAAAGCAGGAGGCAGGACCTAGAATCAAAGCTCGGAAGCTGGATGGAGACCAAACAGGAGGCAGGGAACTAGAATCGACGCCACAGATCCAAGGGGTGCAAACACCACACTAGCACAGGGAAGGTATGCAGAGCAGGTAGGGGAGCCAAGGGAGAAGTAGGAATGGTGAGCGGCATAATGCTAAGGAGAGTAAATACTAGTAACACAGAGTACGTCGAGCAATGGGTGGTGCATGGGGCTTTAAATCCCAGCCCACGCAGGAAGTTATGGTGTTGGGTTTCCCTAGGCCTCTTCACATGGGCATGTCGTGTGGTAGAACACATGGCTGCCCCGTGTACTCCCAAGATATCATATAGCACCCACAGCCAGGGGCTGGAGGTCATTGAAAACCAGTTGTGTACAGTGTTGGAGAAGGACTTCATCTTCAATGGAGTTGAGAGAGCCAGTCCAAAGGGGCGTGACGTGGTGGACTCCTTTGTTTGCCAGAAGGTCTACAACCTTGTTAGCAAAACGTCGCACATGGTGGAAGTCTATTGCAGAGTCTGTTCGGATATGATGCTTGAGCATGGTGATCCTGGTAGCTAGTCGCCAGCTCTTGTTGAGTTTGGAGGTCGAAGAACCTGCCTAGATCCACTTAGCCATATCAATTAAAATCTGAGAATCGCATTCGATGATGAGGGGTAACAAGTGCTCATTCCTTGCTATGATGAGCCCTTGGATGAGGCCTTCTAGCTCTATTGAGTTGCTTATGTCCCATCCAAGAGATTCATAGTAGATCAAGTGTGCCTGACCATGGGAAGTTCTGAATATGCCTCCGAATCTAGTAGGCCCTGGTTTCCCTTTGGAGGCACCGTTAAAGTTTAACTTGTAGAGGCCAGAGGGAGGGGGAGACCAGTGATCCGAGGAGGGTGCCACATGGACTAAGGGGAGCTTCGAGGGGGGGGGGAGATTTGCAGACAAAGGTTCTAGCTGGCCCAAATAATCTGCTCCGTTTTGAGAGAAGGGAGGTCCTCATTCGTCCAAGAATGAAGGGTGAGCATCTCCTGTAGATGGTTGCAGATCATGTTCCAAAGAGTCTCGGTGGAGGTACAAAGGTCCTTGAATATCCGACAATTGTGCTCTTTCCATATCACCCATAGAAGGTGCCCTGGGAGTATGGTCCAGAGAGTGTTGAGGATGCTGCAATGAAAAGGAGAGGCATGCCAGTTACGTAAAGTGTTAATGATTTTTCCCGCTATGTGGTCCGTTCGTCTGCTAAGGAGAGTCACTTTGTCCCAGAGATTCGTGGCTATCAGACATTCATTGAAGATATGTTCCATGGTTTCTTCCTTGATCCTGCAAAGGGGGCATTAAGGGGGGCCATTGAATCCTCTACGACACAGATTGTCCCAAGTGAGTAAGCGATGCTTACTCAGGAGCCAAAGAAAAGTGGAGATTTTCAGCCAATTTCTAGAGTGCCATACTTTGTCCCAGATGCTATCATGTTGAAGAGGAGGGAGCAGGAGACTGTAGACCTCTTTGGTGGAGAACATGCCCGACGAGGTTTAGCCCCATCGAATGTGATAAGGATCCATCGAGATTCAAATTTGCCACCTGTTGAGTTCCTCCGCTATCTCGAGTGTAAGAGTAAGGCCCAGCTGAGAGCTCAGATTCTCAGCCAAAAATCACTGACGAAACTGGTTGTTGGTAGTCTCTGAGTGGCTCCAGAAGGTGTTAACACTAGGTTGAGAGAGTTGCTCTAGGGTGCCAGGCCAGTCTAGATTAGGAAAAAGATCCACCAGCTTCTGCATTTGTTGCCAAGAGTAATGCCAGAAGTTTGCAAAGCTGTCGGACTTGACCTCCCAAAAAATGTGGTCACGTATGAGAGCGCAATGTTGGCTGGCAGCTTTCCAAATGAAATATCTTGCTTGATCACCTTCATAGTGGACTAGATTTATGAGGGGCCAGCTGCTGGCATATTTTTCCGCCCACATCCGCACCCATGGGATATTGCTGTTGGAGACCCATTGCCACCAGATTTTAGCCCACATGACCTTGTTGCTAAGGTGAGGATCACGTAGCTCGAGGCCCCCAGCGCGCTTGGGCATGTAGACCTCCTGCCATTTCACCAGCGCCCACTTCCTTTTCACTTTGTTTCCTCTCCATAAAAATGTGCGTTGGAGGTCACGGATAGCTTTGAGTACCCATTTAGGAGCAGCGAGAATGGAGAAGATATAGAGGGACATGGATTTCAGGACAGATTTGACCAAGATGAGCCTGCTAGCCAATTTCAGGGCACGATGGGTCCATAGAGATAAATGCGCTTCCAATCTATCTAACAAATCCTGCCAGGAAGAGTTTTTAAGGACCGAGTTAGTAAGAGGAGCACCTAGGAATTTAGAAGGCAACAAAGTAATGGAGAAACCTAGGATTCTGGCTATATTCCATTGGGTGATCAAAGGGGTGTTGAAAAATAATATTTGGGATTTGGCATTATTGACCGATGGCCCAGCTGCCAAAGAGAAACAGTCAAGGATCGATTTGAGGGCAGAGGCTTCTTGGACCAAAGGGTGACTGAACAGCATGTTGTCGGCAACAAACTGTTGGTGCGAGATGGGAGGCCGCTGATGGAGACGCAACCCATGCAGAGAATGACTTTGAATGCTGGCTTTGAGGAGCCTACCCAAACCCTCGGCCATGATAACAAAGAAGAAAGGGGACAGAGGGTCACCTTGCCGGATGCCTCACGAGGGAGAGAAGGGAGGGGAGGGGGCACCATTGAGGAGAATGGAGTAAAGGGGAGAGGAGATGAGGCTGAGAATCCATTTGATCCAAGTTTGACTGAACCCAAAGGCAGCTAGCATTTGCTGTATGTAGCTCCAACTAAGCTTGTGAAAGGAGTTTGAAAGATCTATCTTGAGCATCATTCCTGGAATCTTAAAGGTTCTTAGGGAGTGTGCCACCTCGTGTGTGAGGATTATTCCATCAAGGATGTGTCTCCCTTTGACATAACTGGTATTCTCAAGGGAGATAAGGAGGCGAAGGAGAGGCTTAAGACGATTGGCTATGAATTTGGAGACCAATTTATGGAGGAAATTGCATAGAGCGATGGGTCAGAATTTGCTGGGGGTGGAGGCTTGATCTTCTTTGGGAATAAGGGTGATGAAAGTGGCATTAAGAGCAGGCAGCATCCAGTGCATGGATCTGGATTCCTCAACCATTTCCCAAATTTCTTGCCTTAGGTCTTGCCAAAATAAATGGAAGAAATTAGTAGTAAAACCATCTGGCCCCGGGGCCTTCCCCGCTTTAAGCTGAGCCATGGCTTGATCCACTTCTTGGAGAGTGATCGGCCTAAGCAGCATCTGGTTGTGTTCCTCCATGATCAGCACAGGGATATGATAGGTAGTTCTGTCTATGGCCACTTGACGCTCAAGAGGGGGCTCCGTGAGCATGGATTTGAAGTGATCTTGGAGTTCCTGTTGTATTTCTTCATGAGTTTCCAGGATTTCCCCTTGCTCGCTACAGATGATGGAAATGCGGTTGGATATTCTTCATTGTATGGTAGATCAATGGAAGAAGGTGGTATTATTCTCACCTTCTTTAAGCCATTGAATTCGGGACTTTTGTTTCCAGAGCGTCTCTTCTTGGAGTTCCCTTTCATTGATCCTTGCTCTTAGAATCTTCTCTTGAATGGCCCGGTCTTTAGAGCACCTAGAGGCAATGATCTCTTGCTGTAGCTTCTTCATTTGATCGACCAGATATTTATGTGCTTGGAAGATGTTTCCAAAATTAGTCCAATTCCATCGCTTCAATTTGGATTTGATAATTTTGAGCTTCTGCTGAATGTTATACATGCAAGATCCGTTGAGAGGGGGGATGGAGTGCCACTAATGCATCACCATGTCTCAGAAGCCTGGATGAGGAAGCCAGAATTGTTCAAAGTGAAAGGGTTTGCGACCGTTTTGATTTGGCCTTTCCTATTGGAGCTGGATGGGCCAATGGTCTGATCCTGCTGCCAGGAGGATGGAGGAGAATATGTCTCCTTGAGCACGAATGACTGTCTCAGAAACAAGGAATCAATCCAGACTTGAGGCTATGAAATTGGATCTGATTCTGCGATTTTTCCAAGTGTGGCATCCATTAGCAGTGGCTATGTCAATGAGTCGATTTTGGGAGATGAAGGATCTAAAGTGGAGGGAGTCCACTTCGAGGATTGGTCGGCCTCCTTGCTTTTCTTACATGCTAGTTATCATATTGAAGTCCCCACCTAGGATCTAGTGGGGATAGGGATTCTGTGCGTACAAAGTTGATAGATCATCTAGTGCATGGATCTTGTTGGTGATCATCTGAGGGAAATAGACATTGGTAAGGAGACCTTTGAGATGGGTGAGAATGAGGTGAAAGGAGGCTTGAAGAAAGTGGTGGGAGGCATGAAAATGTGAGAGGGAGATGATGGCAGGGTTCCAAGCAATGGCCAAGCCTCCAGAGGCTCCATCTGAATCTACAACTAGAGTGTCACATCCCGGCCAAATACGGGATAAAATGGAATGAAACGTAATACTAGTACATTTTGTTTCCTGCATGAAGAAGATGGAAGGTTTGTTGCGGAGAATACTATTTTTTATCATACGACACTTAGAGGGGTTTTTTATCCCTCGAATGTTCCATGATGTGAGCTTCATTATTAACCTGTGGGTTTCAGAAATTTGAAAAATTTCGTCAACTTGGGATGTCTGCTAGATTCCACTAGTTGATCTCCCAATGTGATAAGCCTTTGTAGATCAGTTGGCCGCCAACGTTTTTGTTATTATATAATAATATTGATAGTCTCCCAGTGAATAAGTTCCCTTTGAATACCCAGATGCATGCTTCCTTTTAACAATTGCGCCATCAGCAGAGCCTCCTCTAAACTTTCTATCTACCTGGGGGGGATGGTATGAAAAGCTTTAGAGTCAAAAGCCTTTTCCAACCTTGTTAGATCCAGATCCCCAAAGTCGATGGTTTCGGGCTCTTCCACCATATAGGTCATAGCATCTATGATTCAGTTACCCCCAAAAGGATCAGGCGGATCGTTGGTGGGGCGAAAGTCTAGATCCATCACCGTGTTTTGCAGGGGGGGTGTACTTTGGGCAGTCTTGTCAGAGGGAGTCTCAGATCGCAGGCTAGCAGAGAGCACATTTTTGAGGGGTGGAATGATGCTAAATGAGGGCACCATAGGAGTGACTGGATCAGGTCGGGGGGGCGCCAGATCTGGATCGACCTCAGTGGAGGCTAAGACTTGAAAGTTGTTGCTGGAGGAGGGGATATGCGACGAGGGGGGAGGCTAGGTAGGGTTAGTGGAAGCATGATTTTTATTGGAATGCCTTTTTCTATGGGAGACATGAGTAAAACCATCTAGATCTAAGTCAGAGGGAGTACCAAAGGAAGTAGGGGGAGGATTTTGGGGGTAGTCGCGGAACAGATGACCATGCATGTGACATTTTCTACAGCGAAAGGAACATGTTCATAATCTATGGACTGGATCCATTCAAAATCTTTGTGCCAGAGACTTACCAAGTCAGCGAGCGCTTTTTCCAAGTTCATATAGATGTAGATCCTCGCATAGGCTGTGTATCGGTCATGTTTGGTTTCTTCCGCCACTTTGATGAAAGTTCCAAGACAGTTCCCGATCTCTTTGAGGGTCATTTCCTCCCAGTATTCCTGAGGCAGGGAGTATAATTGGATCTAGACTGGTGCCCAGTTAAAGCCCTATTTTTCTGGGTTGAAACGTTCCACCCAGTCCCTCAGAAAGAGGCCTACAGCATTGAAAAAATAAGGGCCTCCATCCATGACACGATTTTTGTCTTCAATATAGGAAAAAATCATATTAAAGAAACCTTTGGGACCCAACTGAAGGTCAACTTGCCCCTTTGGCTTCCATTTGGCCTTGATCCAGCCATATAGGGCCTTTTCAATGGGCCAAAGCCCAATGAACTTGCCAATGAGGGCATGATCGTGCATATATTGAATACGGCTATTGATGCGCTCAGCAAAAAGATGGAGCTCGGGTCGCTTCTCTTGGATCAGTATGCAGGTTGAATATTTTGCTGGTTGCTTGTTCTTGGAACCTTGCCCATCGTTGGATCGGGGTAGGGGTTGTGTGTTTGCTGGATCTAGATTAGGAGGCACATGAGGAGGGATATCAGAGCCTTGTGAGGAGCTGGGGTGCTAGATCTAAAGGGATCCCCATTGACCCTTGTAGGTGAAAACCCCCTTGGAATGCCCGAGATAGGCGGCAGCGATCGGATAAGAAACAATGAGAAAGAGCTAGAAGCGGTGGCAGTGTCTTCAGAAGGAGAGACGCAGAGAAGCCCTAGGGCTGCCGGCAGACGCTTCGTTCTCAACTCTCGGATTCACCCCAGTTATTTATTATGGTTCTCATGTGTTTTGATCAATGATTTAATCTACTAATGGGTTAATGAATATTGTTTTTCAGTAATTGAAAAAGATTTAAAAGTTAATAAACACAACCACTACTGATTCACCCACTCCCACAAACCCCCCCCCCTAAACCTCAATAGTGAGCACCTTTCCAACAAAAATGACCACTTTATTTTTACTTTTTAGTGTGAGGAACATGTGTAGCTCTCATACTTCTTAAAAATATTTCAATATAAAACTTATATGAACTATTTGAATATCAATGTTAACTTGTCTTTGTATGTGTGTGTGTATGTTAATAATAATATAATATTAATTGAAAGTAAAAGGGTTCAATTACTTTTCTAATAAGCGTAATAAGATAGAGATGTGTAATTCATTCAATTATTAATATAAATCATGTCACATTTAATAATAATAATAATAATAATAACACAATTTAATATGGGTTATACATAAAATATTTCAATATGCAGCATCAACAGTTAATTTACATAATCCATACCCTTCGACTGTGTGAGTGGGCTTGAATTCTAATTCATATTCTTGAAGACAAGTCATCCAATTAGCCCTCTACTCACTAAGCTCCTACTAAAAAAATAATGATCCGACAGCAAGGTGAGGGACGAACACCATTACATGGTTCTTTAGAATGTAGGGTCCAAAATGTTTCACTGCTCGGTATATTGCATATGCCTGTTTATCCATGTTCGGATAGTTAAGTTCTACACCCTGCAGTCTCCTGATCATGAAGGCTATGGGCTTCTCATCATGGCTATCATCCTTCTACATAAGCACATCATCTAAGCATGAGTCTTAGGAAAAAGTATAAAGGATGGAGTCCTTACTGAAGTCTGGGTTGTATAGAGAAGGCACTTTCCGTAATATATTTTTTGATTCAATCAAAAGATTCCTTCTCTTCTTGATTCCATTTAAAACCGTAAGACTTTGTTTATCATATTTTGCAAGGGTTTAACGATCTAGGAAAAATCAAAAATAAAATTGAGGAGAAAGTTGATCTTTCCCAGGAAAGATTGCATGCCTTTTCTTCCACTTGGGAGAGGAATCTGTGTGATTTCTTTTACACGATTAGGATCGACGGTGATTCTGGATTTTGTTATGATATGATATTGTTAGAAATATATTTTGTTGTATATTTGGTCATTAATTTATTCATTGATTTGGTCATTAATTTAATCATTTATTTTGTCATTATTTGTCACAATTAATGACCAAATATACCACAAAATATATTACTATATGTTCACCTGAGAAAACCAATTAATGACCAAAATGTTAGCCGTGTTATAAGATACTGTAAATTAGCTATTAATAGTCATATATATGAAAATTTAAGTCATCATTTGAAACCAATTAGTGACCAAAGAAATATGACTAAATTTTGGTCGTGTTATAAGATACTGTAATTTAGCTACTAATAGTCGTATATATGCAAAATTTAGTCGTCATTTGTAATCACAAATTTATCATTTGTTGTATTCATTTATCTTTTTTTGGTAGTTTCATATTCATTATTTAAACAACTAATTTAGTAAATTCATATTCATTATATAAAAGAGTAATTTAATAGTTTGTTTATATTAATTTCATTTACTTTCATTATTAATAATTATAAATGGCTAATTTAATCGTATATTCATTTTATTTTTGTTCATCATTAATCAATATAAACTACTAATTTAGTAGTTTTAAATTGATTTTATGTGCTCATTATTAACCAACATAAACTAATTTGTATGATTTAGAAAATGTCATACAATGTGCATGTTCATCTAATATGAAAACACAAAGTTTCATATGTTAATTTATTGTGTCAGTCTTTGCATCCTGTCACCAGTGATCAAATGGACTCTTATCATGTCCTGTTAGGGTCTCATAGTCAATTTTTTGTCATTTCACTATGTCTTCAAGCAAAAAATTGGTCACTGGGCATTAGGTTTGGGATTATTTTCCACTCTTTCCAAAATTTTAAATTGTTGGTCCATGTCATCAAATAAGCTAAGTATATCATTATTCAGAGATTTTCATAATCATTCTAGTCATCACCACCCTGATCTCGTTCATTTTAGAGTCTCCATTATGTCATTACGGTTTCAAGGTCACCAAACTATCATTTCATGCATAAACTCTGACAATTGGAAAAGTAGCAATAAAGCAAGTTTCTTCAATAAATTTTTATTTTTAAATGTAATTTTACATTTCCATATGTAATAAGCACTTCAAATTTCTAGAGCTGCAGTTCAATGTTCCAAGAAAGATTCAAAAAGTTGATATTAGAAATGCCAAGGTTGTGAAGTCAAAAAGAAGAAAGAAAGCCATGCATCAAAAAGTCATGTGGGGCCCATTATCACTTGAAGAAAGCCATTGCATGCTTATAAAAGGGCCAAAAAGTCATAAAAACATTTCATCTGCATTCCTATTTCCATTCATCATGGAGCTCATCCTCCATTTGGTGAGAAAAACATGTTTTTACAGCTCCAAGACGAAAAAAAATTGGAGGCATTGCGTATCCATGAACTGTAATGCGCATCTAGAGGAGGTGTTGCGCATCCTTGAATTGCACTGCACACGAGGCAGAGTTACCCAATTTTTCTAAAAAATCATCAAAAATCAACATGTCAGCTTCCACTCAGGGTTTTTCACTCTCCAAAGCAATGCAACAAGTAAGTACACTCATCCTCATGCCCTCTCTTCCATGGAAAACTAATAAATGATAACTAGCTTATTTCCCTAGAGTTTCATAAAAATTTCATGCTTTTGACTGTCAAATGATCAATTGATGTTGTGAAACCCTAGTACCACTATCTATACACCTTTTTTGGTTAGTTATACATCATTACCATACTCCACAAATCATTTCCCACCATTTTTGCATCATCTCCCTACAAACCCTAGCCCTATTATACCAAATTGGGTCATTTTCCTAGCTAAAACTGTGTTTGAATTTCATATCTCACTCCCATCACTAATTTTCCTTCATTTAACTCCCTAAACATTCCTAATATCCCTTCCCATCTCCCTTCCCTAACTCCCTCATTTCATTCCCTTCACTCAATTTTCCTTGTTTTTCCCCTCCCCGTCATCTAGGGTTTTCAAAATATGGAAGGATATTCTTCACCATCACAGAAGAGAAGATAACACAAATGGAGGTGAGATACTGAGGTATGAGCCCTTAAATTTCAATTAAATCATCTACTCACCCTTCATCATAAAATTCTTTGAAGATGTCAACTACCTAGGGTTTTGTCAAAGGGTGGAGGAGGTAGGTTACCATGAGGATCTTACATATTTGTTTTCCACTAATTTGAAGGGAGAAAAGGATACCATTTTAGGGATTGATTTCACATTTTCAGTTGATGCCATCTCTCTTGCCACAAGGATACCTAATCATGGGGAATATTGGTTCAAAGGCATGAACCTAGACCTTGAGCAGTACAAATCCTTCATAAAATCACAGTATAAAGAGACTCATTCTTACATTCTTCCATTCAGATACTTGTTGGAGAGGTATACACCATTTATGAAGGTTGTGATGAAAATTTTCACATGTGAGGGCAGGTTTTCCAGATCGTATAAATATCATACTAGATTTCTCATGCACTTCACAGCAGTGAAGTTCCTAAACTTATGAAATTTATTGTATAAAAGTGCGGGCAAGATGGCAGAAAAGGGGCAATTCATGAACAAAGATCATTACCTTAGCCTCTTTCACCACAGCTTGGTGAAAGCCATAGTTCTCCATCAGTTGGCAGAGAAGGACATGAAATGGGATGCCTTCATTGAGACATCTTTGTAGATGCACACAACTACTACACCAACTTAGCAACAAAACAAATCACCTGCCATGTCAGCACAACCTATGGAGGTGGGATCATCAAAAAAAATTTCTAAGGTTTCAAAGAGGCCTAGGCCTGAGGTTAATCTCACCTATCACATAGGCAGGAGACTTGTGTTTTCTCCTCAGAAAGAGGAAGGGACCAAGCCTATTTCACTACAGGGATCACCATTAGCACAACATGAGACATCCATGCATAATGAGGAGGAACATGAATTTGACTTAGATCATTTGGAATACCATGATGAGAAAGAAAAATTTTAGAGGATAATAAAATACAAGGATTCTCATATCAAATATATCCAAGACAATTTATCAAGGTCCCAATTAATCATTTCATTTGTTGAACAAGAGAACAATCAACTCAAGACACAACAATTGATTTTGGAGAAAAGGCTATTTGAGGCAAACAAACATGAGAGAGGCAAAGAAGTGGCTGGACATGATGAAAATGATGAGCATGAATAGTAGGTGAATAATAAGAGGCCAAGAACCATGGGTCTCAAGAAGGCATTGTAGAGAGAAAGAGAACAAAACCCTACAAAGGAGGAGCTCACTTTTGAAGAGAGGATTGCAAAGGAGACCAATGAGGACAAGGAGTTTTGGCTTGAGAAGTTCAATACTCACTTGGAAAATCTCCTTGAAAATGAAAACAAGGATAAAAATATCCACAAACGCATGGTTTCTTGCTACCAAACAAGAAATCAAATTGCACACATCAAAATCAAGCAATTTCAAGACAAGTTTAAGAAAACCCTAATCAACAAAAAGAAGTGTAAACTTGATTTGCTTGCTGATGCTTCCATTATTGCATACTACAAATAAGCCAGCACTTCTGGACCAATTTTGGGAATATTTGGAGAAAATTTTGTTTTTTGGTCAAATTCGGTGAAAATTTGCAGAATTCATAAATTTCACTAAGGTTGGATGTGTAGCGCCTTGGCGCTACACTTTTTCCTCATGGCTCCAAATGGCACAAACTCAGCATTTTTGGAAATATTATGCCCTCCTCTCAAAACCCATTTCCTCATATTTTCCAGAAAGGGCTCATAGTTTGACAAAATTGGAGAAAAGAGGTCAGAATAAACCTTCTGCCTATGTTTTGACAAGGGCTGCACATCTGGAGACACCTTGGGAGAATGAGTTTTTGAAGGCCTTCCCATGGGTCATTTTCAAAATTAAAGGTGTTATGGAAACTAGACAGACATGGATAGTTTACCATTCCCTTAGATTTCCATTTTGACTTCAGTAAGGTGCCCAAAAGTGGCCTCCAAGTTGGCGACGTGCATTTGCAAATTTCTGATATTTCTATAAAAATTTCACTGTGTAATTTTCTCCAATTTCCAGTTTGACTTTTGTAAAAGTGAAAAAGTGAATGTAGATGAATTTAAAGGTCAAAATGTAAATGTAAATGGTATAAAATAGAGTTAAATAGGTGTCCTATCCTCCATTTATTTCTTTGAGGATATGTCTCCTAATGGTTAGATAAAGGAGAAATTTGTTATGTAACCTCGCTAGTGAGTAGAAAACTTCAGATAGGTGCATGAATTTCACTTTCAAGGTTGAAAATTCGACCTAAAAGGGAGTATTTCGACCTTAGTAGCTATATGAGGCATTTTATAATCCTTTCCAAGGGTTGGAGTCTTAGACATTGAGCTAGTGTATTTCATTTTGACAAATTAGTACAGTGAATACAAAGAAACGTTGTAGCTTAAATTTAGGGATTTATATGGTGGGCTTGTATGGATATGTTTCTCTTTTGTAAGTCACTCCATTGAATGATTTATATTTCCATTAAATATCTACTGCTTTGACTCATTGTCTTTAAAGGTTTTAAGCAGGATTCATGAAGAATACATGCCCTATTTTGATAAGATGATGATGTTGTGTTTATTTTTCTTAAGGAATGAATTCATACTTATATGCTTGTTCATAATCTCTTTGTTCATCCTACACCATAATCATAAAGCCTAAAGGGTCATTCAAGCTTGCCTATCTTTCCCCTTTATCCCCCTGCAATTTTTTCTCTTGTAACCTTACCATATTTTTAAGCCTAGCTCTAAAGGTCCATTTTCATCCAACACAAAAATCCAAATCAAACAAAACCTAATCTTCATATCTAGCCTAAAATCTCCATGATCCAGTCAAATTGGATTTGAATCTCATTGAGAGAGCCCTCTCGGCCTAATAAGGATAGCTAATAGGTCAAAGTGGCCTGCAGTTACCTTTGTTGGTGTCCTTCTCAGCCTTCAGAGAACTGGTGGAGTGCTAAAATATTGGCGTCATTGCTAGGGAGCGAGGTGACAGGTCTTCCCCAGGAAGGAACGAAAGGATCAGATATGATTGCTAATGGTGAACAATGATCATGCACAAGAAGGTTGTGCATTGACTCCAGTGTTGAAGAATCCAAAGGTTTAAAATTTTCATGGCGACTTTACTTTTCAAGAACTGGTAGTCTGCAGAACTTCTTGTTGACTTCATTGTTGTGAAAATGGATTTAATTGCTCGAAGGTATGCTCCTATCAATCGAGCTCATATTCCTAGTTTTCCAAATTAGATTCCTTGTATAGATTGGTAAACATGACTGTCAAATTTTAAAGGCCAGGATGGTGAAGATGCTATTTTGCATTTGGTAAAATTTCATTTTCATATTCACAAACTAAAGATTGAGTTTCCTGGATATTTTCTCATGAAGATTTTCATGACTACCTTGGAGGAAAAAGTGAGATCATGGTATGAAGGTCTACCATCTACTATTTTATATTCTCTGAAGGACTTTCATTCAATTTTCTTTAAACATTATCAAAGCTCTAATTCTCCTTATTGATGGTTGATCGTTGTTGTGAGATATATGAAAATTTCATTGAGTTTCTTGAAAATTTGTATGGGGATGAAGAGTGTCTAGATGATGAGATCATAGAATCCCTTCATGATTTTTCCTCCCAACGAGAATCAATAACTTCCTCCTTGGATAAAATAGAATGGGACCAAAAACGAGAAATGCATGTTCCTGATCCTGAAAATGAAAATCATCAAGCCAATGCTAAGTGCTATAAAACTCAAGTTTCTCCTCTGTCTGAAGATGAAATAGATTAGCTCCTGAAAGGTCATATTACAGCCCAAGCTAATGTAGGTTTTCGGTTTTCATATAGTCAAGAATGTGTTAATGAAAATTCTTCCATTATTGAAAATGAAAACATTAGTTTAAATGATGCCAATCATGAGACTGATGAAACTATACAGGAAGTTGTTGTGAGTAAGCCAATTTGTGATGATGATTTCTTGCAAAGAGATAAGCTAATAATGAATGTTTTCTTTCATGAAAAGGATAAGGCTATAATGTTTGACAATCTTGAAGGATTTTTTCTATTCAAGGATGATTTAGACTATTAATTTGAGGAGAACGAGCCTAAGATATATAGTGTGCAAGAGATAGAGTCAGAGTTTCTCATGCTTGAAGAATATACAACCAACACTCAGGTAGCAGAAGGTCATACTTCCTTATGCCTTCCTATGGATCAACAACCCGATATTATTTCAGATAAAAATGAAGGGAGTACTTTTATTTTTTCCACTGCATCTCAAGACATCGTAACATTTTAGATTTTTGAAGATCCTTACATTGATTTCCTATAGACAATAGGGATGATATATTTTCTTGAATTTATGGATCATGAGGGCATTTTTAGTGGACACTCGGAGTTGCCTATATTTTGTTTTTTCTTCCTGCTCAAGGAAAGTGCGAGCATGATTCAATTAAGTAGCCATCTATTGGATTTGTTACACTGGAAGGATCACTTCACATGATTGTACATATATCTTCAGTAGATAGGTAGTTTTCATCAATATTTTAAGCCCTCAAGTCTCGATGATATGCTGCCATCAATAAGTTTTTCAAGTTTTTAAAGTTCAGTAAGAGTCAAGTCAGTCCAGTTTTGAGCTATTTTATCATGTAAAGTTTTCAGTATTTAGTTTGGTTTTTAACTTTTGACTCCATGCCCAATGGTCAGGCTACTTGGTCTACGGTGTTCTTGACACCTGCAAGGAGCTTCCATCCCCAACTGGATCCAATGTTAGTGTCAGTATTTTCATCCTATCACCAGTGATCAAATGGAATCTTATCATGTCTTGTTAGGGTCTTATAGTCAATGTTTTGTCATTTCACTAGGTCTTCAAGAAAAAATTTGGTAACTGGGCATTAGGTTTAGTATTATTTTCCACTCTTTCCAAAATTTTAAATTGCTAGTCCATGTCATTAAATAAACTAAGTATATCATTATTCAAAGATTTTCATCATCATTCCAGTCATCATCACCCTCATCTCATTCAATTTAGAGTTTCCATTAGGTCATTAGGGTTTCAAGGTCACTGAACTGTCATTTCATGCATAAAATTTGGCAATTGGAAGAGTGGTAATAAACCATTTTCTTCAATAAATTTTGAATTTTAAATGTAATTTTATGTTTCCATATGTAATAAGTACTTCAAAGTTCTAAAGCTGCAATTCAATGTTCTAAGAAATATTCAAAAAGTTCATATTACAAAATTCCAAGGTTGTGAAGTCAAAATAAGAAAGAAAGCCATGCTTCAAAAAGTCATGTGGGGCCATTATCACTTAAATAAATCCATTCCATGCTTATAAAAGGGTCAAAAAGTCATAAAAACGTTCCATTTGCATTCCTCTTTCCCTTCATGATCAAGCTCATCCTCCATTTGGTGAGAAAAACACATTTTTACAACTCCAAGGGGCAAAAAATTGGAGGCACTGCGCATCCGTGAGTTGTATTGTGCATCTGGAGGAGGCGATGCGCATCCTTGAACTACACTATGAATGGGGCATAGTTGCCCAATTTCACTAAAAAATCATCAAAATTCAAAATTTCAGCTTCCACTCATGCTTTTTCACTCTCCAAAGAATTGCAACAAGTAACTATGTACACTCATCCTCGTGCCCTCTCTTCCATGGAAAATTAAAAAATGATAACTAGCTTATTTCCCTAGGGTTTCATAAAAATTTCATGCTTTTGGTTGTGAAATGATTAATTGATGTTGTGATACCATAGTACCACTATCCCCACACCTATGTTGGTTAGTTATACATAATTCCCGTACTCCACAAATCATTTCCCATCATTTTTGCATCATCTCCCAACAAACCCTAGCCCTATTCTACAAAATTGGGCCATTTTCCTAGCTAGGACTGTGTTTTAATTTCCTAGCTCACTCCCCTCGCTCATTTTCCTTCATTTCACTCCCTAAACATTCCTAAGATCCATGCCCCTCTCCCTAAATTTTTCTACCCCCATCTCCCTTCCTTAAATCCCTCATTTCATTCCCTTCACTCACTTTTCCTTGTTTTTCCCCTGCCCATCATCTAGGGTTTTCAAACTATGGATGGATATTCTTCACCATCAGAGAAGAGAAGACAAAAAAAATAGGGGAAGATACTGAGGTATGAGCCCTCAAATTTCAATGAAATCATCTCCTCACCCTTCATCAGAAAATGCTTTGAACATGTCAAATGCCTAGGGTTTTGTCAAAGGCTGGAGGAGGTAGGTTACCATGAGGAGCTTATATATATTTTGAAGGGATAAAATGCTACCATTGGAAGGATTTATTTCAAATTTTCAGTTGATTCCATCTCTCTTGCCACAGGGATACCTAATCATGGGGAATATTGGTTCAAAGGCATGAACCTAGACCTTGTGCAGTACAAATCCTTCATAAAATCATAGTACAAAGAGACTCATTCTCACATTATTCCATTCAGATACTTGCTCGAGAGGTATGCAACATTGATGAAGGTTGTGATGAAATTATTCACATGTTAAGTTAGGTTTTCTAGATTGTATCGATATCATATCAGATTGCTCATGCACTTCACAACAGTGAAGTCCCTAAACTTATGCAATTTCTTGTATAGAAATGTGAGCAAGATGGCAGAAAAGGTGCAAATCATGAACACTGATCATTTCCCTAGCATATTTCACCACAAATTGATGAAATTCACAATTCTTCATCAATTGGCAGAGAAGAACGTGACATGGGATGCCTTCATTAACACAACTTTGCAGATGCACATAACTATTACACCAACTCAGCAACAAAAAATATCACTTTCCATATCAGCACAGCCTATGGAGGTGGGATCATCGAGAAAAAATTTTGAGCTTTCAAAGAGGCCTAGGCTTGAGATTAATCTCACCTATCAGAGAGGCAGAAGGCTTGTGTTTTCTTCTCCAAAAGAGGAAGGGGCCAAGCCTATTTCACTACAGGGATCACCATCAGCACATCATGAGACATCCATGCATGATGAGGATGAACATGACTTTGAATTAGTTGATTTGGAGGACTATGATGAGCAGGAAAACTTGTAGGGGATAATCAAAGACAAGGCTTCTCAGATCAAAGATCTCCAAGACAATTTGGCAAGGTCCCAATTCATCATTTCATTTCTTGAACAAGAGAATAGTCAACTCAAGAGACAACAGTTGATTTTGGAGAAAAGGCTATTTGAGGAAAAAAAACATGAGAGAGGAAAAGTAGTGGATGAAAATGATGAACATGATGAGCATAAAAAACAAGTGAAGAAGAAGAGGCCAAGAACCATGGGTCTCAATAAGGCACTACAGAGAGAAAGAGAACAAAAACCTACAAAGGAGGAGCTCACTTTTGAAGAGAGGATTGCAAAGGAGATCAATAAGGACAAGGATTTTTGGCTTGATAAGGCCAATACTCAATTGGAAAAGCTCCTTGATAATGCAAACATGGATAACAAGATCAACAAACGCATGGTTTCCCGCTACCAAACAAGAAATGAGATTGCACACATCAAAATCAAGCAATTGCAAGACAAGTTTAAGCAAACCCTAATCAGCCAAAAGGACAAGGGTAAAATTTATTTTCTTTTTGATGCTTCCATTATTGCATAGTACACATCATCCAGCACTTCTGGACCAAATTTTGGAGTATTTGGAGAAAATTTTGTTTTTTGGTCAAATTTGGTCAAATTTTGCAGAATTCAGAAATTTCACTAAGGTTGGATGCGCAACCCCTTAGCCCTTCGATTTTTCCTTAGGGCTCCAAATGGAACAAACTCAACATTTTTTGAAAGCTTATGCCCTCATCTCAAAACCCATTTCCTCGGATTTTCCAGAAAGGGCTCATACTTTGAGAAAAATGGAGAAACGAGGTGAAAAATCAACATTATGCCTCTGTTTTCGACATGCGTTACGCATCTTGGGACACCTTGGGATAATGAGTTTTTGAAGGTCTTCCCATGGGTCATTTTCAAAAATTGAAAGTGTTATAGAAACTAGACAGACATGGCTAGTTTACCATTCTCTTAGATTTCAATTTTAACTTCAGGAAGGTGCCCAAAAGTGGCCTCCAAGTTGGCGTTGTGCATTTGCAAATTTCTGATATTTTTATAAAAATTTCACTGTGTAATTTTCTCCAATTTCCAGTTTGAATTTTGTAAAAGTGAAAAAGTGAATTTAGATGAATGAAACGGTCAAAATATAAATTCAAATGGTAAAAATGGAGGTAAATAGGTGTCTTATACTCCATTTATTACTTTGAGGATATGTCTCTTAGTGGTTAGATAAAGGAGGAATTTGTTGTGTAACCTCCCTAGTTAGTAGCAGACTTCAAATAGGTGCATGAATTTCACTTTATTTCTTCTCCTTATATAGGTTTACCCTTTTTCAATACCATGAGCCAAAACCACATTACTTCCGATGGTATTCCTGGACGGGGTCAATTAGGCGAATCATTACTCAATACAATGGGTCAATACCATGGTGGTTACCCCTGGTTTTGCACTTTTTGAGCGCTTTTTCCCATACGCGACTTGGAACGTTCCTTTCCGCGTGCATACGCAACTTTCCCTAGGACAATCCGCGTATACCAAGAGACATACTCTTTTCATCAAGATTTAGCACATGCTGAATTCCTTTCTTCATTTCCTTCTGTACATACTGTAGATACATCAGATTTCCTTCATCAAGAACATATTCTATCAAGCACAACTTCATCTAGTAAGCTGCCATTATCTTCATCAAGAGGGTTGCCTTTCACGAACACCACTCATCATCATATTGCTAACAAAACATCATTTACCAAGTCTATCAAGTCAAGAATAACTTCATCAGGTGGATTGCCATCAAGGACAACACATGTCAACAGTCACATGTCTTCATCTTCATTCAGTGGGTTGCCATCAAGGACAACACTCTGCATCATATTTCCAACATTTTAGTAGTCTATTGCATTAGGATTACTCTTGAAATCATTTGTTTCATCGCTAATGTTTGAAATAATTTATTTACTTTAAAATATTTTGATGATTGTTTTTGTATCTATAGTTTGCTTTGCAAAAATAAATAAATAATGTAATTTTCAATTTTCTTTAACGAGTAGTGAGATTTACATAATATTTACTTTATATGTTAGTTTTTCCATATTTTCATATTGATTATATGAAAAGGATAATGGTAAACCATTCAAATCTTTAACTCAAACTTTTGTAGTAAACATCATACCTTGTCTCTCTTGCCCTCCAATATTAATAGGTTGAATTACTATAACGCAAAAATCGATGCACATTGTGAATCATTCTTTGTGTTTACACTAAAATTAATGCACATTGTTAATCCAATCACTTTAAGTTAATGTACCATCATACATTGAGTTACATCAAATCAGAAGTCATCATCTGCTGTGAAATCAATGCATCTAATGCATGCAATCAAATAAGATTAGAAAACATCTACACTCAAATCAATGAATCTAATGCAATCAATCAAATAAGATTAGAAATCAACATCTATACTAAAATCAATGCATCTAGTCCAAACAATCAAATAGGATTAGAAGCTACATTGAAATCAATGCATCTAGTGCAAGCAATCAAACAGGTTAGAAATCATCGTCTATCATGAATTCAATGCATTTAGTGCAATAAATCTTATTCCCTCTCTCCCCCTCCATATATATATATATATATATATATATATATATATATATATATATATATATATATATATATATATATATATATATATATATATATCCCTCCATCTCTCCTCCTTTCTCTATCTATCTCACCCTAAAATATACACACACTCTCTCAATCTCTTCCTTTTCACTCCCTCCCCCCCTCTCTCTCCAATTTTCTCATTGTATATATATTATTCTTCACTCCATCTCTACCCTTCAAAATCCATCTCTTTGTCTGCCTTCTCTCCTCCTCTCTATCCCACCCTCTCTCCTCCTCTCTTTCAAGTACTTTCTCTCACATCTCCCTCTCTCTTCCCCCCCCCCATATCTCTTTATCTCTCCAACCCTCACACTATCTCCATCTTTGTGTCTCGCTCTCTCTCTCTCACCCTTCTCTCCCTCTCTCACTCCTCTCCTTCTCTCTTTCTTAATTCCTTCTCTCCCCTCTCCTTCAATGCAAGTAGCCAAATAGGATTAGAAAACACCATATACACTTAAATCAATGCATCAAGTGCAAGAATTTTTCTTCCCTCTCTCCCCCCTCCATCTATATCTATATATCCCTCCATATCTCCTTCTTTTTCTCTCTATCTCACCCCCCTAAACATACACGCTTTCTCTTTGCATATCTATCTATCTATCTGTCTCTTTATCTCTCTCTTCTTCCCTCTCTTCACCTTCCATCTATATATCTGTCTCTCTACTTCTCTATTTTGTCTCTCTATATCACCCCAAAACATACGCGCTCTTTCTCCATATTTATATATCTCTCCCTCCCTATTCATCTTTCCCTCTCTCTCTCTCTCTCTCCCCCTTCTCTCTCTCTCTCTTCCCCTTCTCTCCCTCTCTCCCCCCTTCTATCTCTCTTCCCTATTGCTCTCCTCACTCCCTCTTTCTCTCTCCACCTTTCTCTCTCTATGTATTTATTCTTACCTCCCTCTTATATCTAGATCTCCCTCCATCTCTCCTTCTTTGTCTCTCTATCCCCCCCCCCCCCCCAAACTCACATGCTTTCTCCCTCCATATATATCTATCTCTTCCTTCTTCCCTCTCTTCACATTCCATACATATATCTATCTCTCTTTGTCTCTCTTTTGTATCTCTACATCACCCCCAAAAAATACACACTCTTTCTCCATATTTATCTATCTCTCTCACTCTCTCTCTCTCTCTCTCTCTCTCTCTCTCTCTCTCTCTCTGTGTGTGTGTGTGTGTGTGTCCCCGTCTATCTCTCTTCCCTCTTACTCTCCTCTCTCCCTCTGTCTCCATCTCCCTTTTCACGCACTCACTATCTTTGCACCTTTCTCTCTCGGTGTCTTTCTTCTTACCTCCCACTTTCTCTCCTTTCCTCTATCCTTCTCTTTCTCCCTTTCTCTCCCGCCTCCCTTTGTCTCTCCCCCTCATATCTCTCTATGTCTCTCTCTTCGCCCTCCAACTTTGTCACTATCTCTCCTTCTCCCCCCTCTTCTCTCTATCTCTCCTTCTTTATCTCTCTATCTCACCCCAAACATATACACTCTCTCTCCATCTCCCTTGTCACTCCCTCTCTCTCTCTCTTTCCACTTTTCTCTCTTTATCTGATTCTTCTCCCCTCCCTCTCTTTCCTTCCAATTTCTTTTCTCTATATTAAAATATTTTGGAGCAATAACCTTTATTCTTTGTGTTTAATTAAACTTTTTATTTATTTTATGAAATGGTATTTACTTTAGTAAAGAGCAAAAAAGTTTAAAATTTTACCTGATTTGGAATTTTAATGTGGTAATTTTTTTTTGTTGAAGGTAAATCTATGATCCATTGAACTTTAATGTATATGATAAAATAACTATTAAACCCATAAGATAATTATATTATAGTTTTTTTTCATTGGTTATTTTTTCCTAAGTAAAAATTCAACTTTGATGATGAACATACAGTATTACACATCATATTGGGTTGTAGAATGTGCCTCTAGGTGCAATAAAAAGAAAATATCAAGTTTGAAAACCTTGTTTTATTTACCTCCTTGTCTTTCTTATATATATATATATCTATATATATATATATAATATATATATATATATATATATATATATATATATATATATATATATATTTATTTATTTATTTTCTGTTACCCTATATAACTCTATTTAAACATGCTCAATTAAATTTGCAATAGGTTTGGATCCAAGCGGGCTTGATAGAGGTTACTTTCCTCTTTGTATACATTTATTAGTATGTAACATATTATTTGGTATAAAATGTGATGAGATTTGGTTTGAATTTTATAATATTTAATTCATAGATGGTTATTTTTTTTTAATGTTTAAAATCTGATGTATGAGTTTCTTTCATTATTATAATAAAAACCTCCTTTGGTTTAGATCAAAGTTTAAAAGGATCCATTCTCTTTCTAATATCTCATTTTAGTGAGACATACCACAGAGCTAAGACAAAAAAACATTCACTCTAATTAATAAGAAAACAAACAATATTTATTAACTACCATCTAAAGATATATGACTCAACCCGAAAATGAAGACTAATGAGAGTTGACTAGCGAAATCCTCTTCCTTCAAACTTTTCCTAAAATGTATAATTCATGACATAAACTATATTATGACAAAACTGATTTGGAACAAAAAGGAACAATTCCTTATTATAAAAATTGATAGCATTATAAGCCTTCAACAACTAGCAAACTAAAGGCTGTGGTCCACCCTAAAAGGATCCCCCCATGCATACGTTGTCTTTTAAGGTTGATTTCCACCATAGACACAACCCTTAAGGGCCTCCAAATGCGGGCTATGGATTGCAGCCTAGCCCAACAGTGGACTGTAGCTTTGGTCCTCCTCAAATAGTCCCACAACTACCTTCAAACAAAAGTCCTTTGCTCCTCCTATTTGCAGCCTTCTCTGCCCAACAACCTGACCTCTTGAACAATACCTTACAGCCTCCTAAACAACCCTTATATCACCACGATGTCACCTACATAAAATAGACATACCACTTTGCCTTAGGCTCCTCTTCACGCTGTCCTTTTAGCCCCTCCAAGCTACGGCTGTGCCTCACGAAAATTTCAGAGCTCTTCTTGAGTTGTATTGCCCAAAATTAGATGCTCAAATGACATTTTTTCACCCTTCATTTATAGACATATAAGGGGATTCAATGAATCATGAAGAGACACATGTATTTGAGTGTTTTACACCAAGCCTACATGATTTGGCAACCAATAATTACCTTGTCAACATCAAAAATTCATTTATCTCTAATGACAACTCGGATTCAAATGATTCTTGATGTGTTGGAATCATATTGTCGAGCACTATCATCCTCATCCATAAAATGTTGTACCTTCATCATGTTTTTGACCCAAATCATGATGGGTGTAAAACCCCAAACTTCGGTTCCAAACCCACAAGCTGCCCTTATGGTGCTTTTCCCTTCAAACCTTGAACCCTAGGGCTTAGAGTACCTCCCAAGCTACACAAATCAACAGTGATGGTGCAACGAAGATGGCATCTTTAGCTTTTCTATACAACAGTGATGAACAAGTTGAATGAGGGTGCAAGAAAAAGTGATATAGATTGTAGTCTCGTAAATGGTGCATGCACGCTCCACCTATAATTAATTCCAGTTTAGAGCTCTTTCAAATTTTGCAGTTCTAGTATCAGATAGTTTTTTTTTTTCTATCTTCAAAGTTTTTTTTTTTTTGTTAGTCTTAGAATTCAAATCTATAATTAGTAGGAGGGTGTAAATCCCTAAATAGTTGAGGCACTCATGCATGATGAGTTTCTAGTTTTTGGTAGAGGGAACAAATATCAAGGAGGGGATGAATGCTTGCATGCTCCAACTTATCTTCTAGTTGAGTGGCACTTCACCTTGCATAATTATCCATGCAAGGAGGGTGCACCAGTTGATGGATTAGGATTAGGATTTGATTTGGTTATGCACAGTTGATAGAGGAGAATTTCATTGGGATTTGCACAAGGAAATAGGGAAGCAGGATCAAGGTTCTTACAAGGTGTTTCAACTTAGGACAAGCAGGGAGAACATGACTGTTTTTCTATTGAAACAAGGTTGTATTGTAAGAGATCTATTGCTCAAAATTCTATAAATAAAATTTACAAACAAGTAGAGGGTTTTCCTAGTTGGGTTCCTTGTGAAATATTGTGTTTTTGTCATTGTGTGATTGTGTTTATTTTTGTTCCTATTCCGTTGCAAACAAGTAGAGGAATTGTGTTTCTTAATGAGAAGAAACTAGTTTTCATATTTCTCATTAGAGAAGTTGCAGAATTTCATGGATTTTCTACACCTAGAGTTTTATGAATATTTTAGGCCTAATTTTTATGTGTAATTATGGGTATAAAATAATTTCCAGAATCATTGCAAGAAGACTCAATCCTATATTGTCTCCTTCCCTTTGAAGTGAGAAATTTGTATTTATATACCATAAAAAAATGCATAAAGCTATATGCATTTCTTAAGAAGGTTTATACTCGATTGAGGAAAAGAAGATAGGGTTAGCTAGTGAATTGGGTATAGCTCGAGTGGCTGTGAGGAAAGGTTTCTACTCCCCCCACGCAGATTCAAATCCCACTTTGTGACATGTTTTCTCTTGGTGAGTCGATTGTTAATGAGAAATACATGATATATCCATGAATTGTTGGCATAGCCTAGTGTGTTAAGGAATATAAGGTTTACCCTAGGTACCATCCTTGGAATGAGGGGGGTGCCCATGAGGTTGCCCACGAGATATTTTACCTAAAAATAATGATAGAGTATGTTGGTATTACCTAAGATTGACTATGTTACATGTTATCTTCTTATGTGAATTGGTTAACTAGATGGAAGGATGTTATTCATCCATTTCTTTCACCTTATTGATTAATGGTTCTCTTTCATCTTTCTTTCAACTCTCCATAGGTTTAAGGTAGGGATACCCTATCTCACCTCTACTTTTTATTCTTATAATGAAAGGTTTAAGCATATTCATACTTCATGAAAGAGGTAATGGTAGATGGAAAGGTATAAGACTCATATATATATAACATACCAATTCTCTATAGATAATGTCTTAATTTCCAGTGATGGTTCTTTGGGATGCAATAGCAATACATTGTGCTTGATGAATTTTATTGTAAGGCCATTAGGATGGAGGTAAATGAGTAAAAATAATACAATGTGTCATAGATCAGTGGAAGGTCAGCTTTGAACTATAAAAATATTACTAGCCTTTCAAGAATAATATTTTCAAACAGGACTCAAGGTTACATCCTAGAATACCAGATGGATTTCTATAGATGGTAGATTCATGCTAATGAAGGTAGTTTCGATGGATATCCTTGTTTACTAACAATCTATTGCGTACATCCCTGGAGGGATTCTACATAAGGTTAAGAGAAAGATATTCACATTATTGTAGGCTGGGAAGAATGAGAAGGAGAAGATGGATTTAGTTAGATGGGATTGGACAGCAAAGCCTAAGATGGAAGGGGGGTGGGGCTTTAAGAATGCCTTTTATTTTTCCAAAGTTCTTGTTGTTGAAATTTTATGGAAGGTGATGGTTGGTACAAGTTTGTAGAGGAAATTTTTTATACAAAAATACATTCATCCTCTGTCAGCCTTGGAAATAGGTTAGAGCAAAGATGTGAGCAATGCTTCAATTGTATGGAAATTCGTAGTTCAATTCTTCCCTATTGCAGGAAGTGGCTTTCATGGAAGGTTGGAAATGAGTGTCAAACTAGGGGTCGATTCTTGGATGGGGGCCCGAAATGATTTCAAGCTGTTAGCTAAACTACAAGATTCTTTAAGAGCTCTCAATATAATATCCTTGGCAGAAGTTAAGCATGTGAATGGTTCAATGTCCTAGGCAAAGGAGGTGGATCGTGCCTAAATCCATTAGGTTGGAGATTACCTAAGCTATAGAATGGGAAGATTTTGTACAAAAATTGGCATTTAATAATAATATCATTCTCATGGAGGAAGAGGACAACTTAGTATGGGCTAAAAATATTTTTTGAGGGTACTATACTACAAAGATAGGATATGAGTTGATGTTCTGCATTAATAAATATCAAATGAAGCAATGATGATGGAAGAATGTCTAAGATAGAAAGCTTGCATTAAAATGCAAGATATTTCTATGGATGGCTCTCTCAAGGAAGGTCCTTAATTGGGATAATTTTCTCAAAAGATCCAGGTTGCTTTCCTCTATGTAGATGTGCTTTGGAGACTGTATCATATTCTTGTGGGATGGCACTTCTCTCTAAAGTTTATGATGAAACCATCACTCTTACAAAAGGGATCGGTACATGGAGAGGTTCATCCTTAGAGGAAGTTATTAAGTCTCGGTGGGGAACAAAAGATTAGAGAAAATTTAAACACTTCCACTAATTGTATGTTGGGCCTTGTGGAGAATAAGGAACGAGATGCTATTTGAGTAGGGAATAATATTTCCCTTAGAGGTCTTCTATAGAATCAAGTATGTTTTTGATAGGTATAGGAAGGAAATTTCTATCATGGTCCCTAGGAAAATTGGTCATTTGAATATAGATAAGTCCAAGCCTTGGATTTTTTCCAACAATGATTCAGAAGGTAGGGGGGAAAATGTGGGATATGATGAGTTTTTAATATCTTGGAGTCCCATTCCTTCTCATACTCATGTGGGTTAGGGTATGCTACCAATAACATTACAGAGGTCGAGGCAGTCCTTTTGCTAGTGGAATTGATGTGGGAAAGAGCATCCATGATGCACAATTATTTGGGGATTCTCAACTGGTTGTGGGATGGGTTATAGGGCAGAGCAGGAATACCAATTGAGGCATCTCATCTGTAGGGTCAAGAATAATTTGAATAGGATGGTACATACTTTACCAAAACAATTCAGGCTCATCCAACAAAGTTCTCACCTGGGATGTTTTGTTGAAGAGATCATGGCGAGGTTAAAAGTTTTTCCAACTATGAAAATCTAATGGAGAGTATATATCACATATTGATGAGATGCCACTTTTCCAAGGAAGTATGGTTAGTAGTAGAAGCATTGACAGGGAAAAAAGGAGGGTAGGACAAGGATACAATGGATAGTGCTTTACAGAGTTGGATAGAGAACCAATCAGTTGAAGAACACCCTGTACTTCCCTTTACTGTTTGTTGGAATCTGTTTCTATCTAGCAACCCATCAATGTTTCAGGATCAGACTCCTCTTCCACAATTTAATATGTTTATGGAAGATCAAATATTTCTGTCAAACAAACTTCTAAGACTGCTTATTCCTTTGGATATTGATAAAAGAAAACCATGGGGATTCTTTGATGGGGCATAAAGAGGGAACCTGGGGAAGTATTATATTCTTAACAACGAGTCATAAGATTACCTTCTCAAGTAGTCTTGGGCCTTGGGAGGGGCACCAACAATATGGCAGAGATTAAGGCAAGATTTATCTTGATCATCATTAAACTGTTGCAGTGGATAGGCAAGTCAGAGAGATGTAAGTTTTTGGAAATTCCAAACTGATGAGAGGTTGTGGTTGGATTAAAAAATAAATCAGAAACCAGAGCATTGGTTTGTCTCACCTTATCACCCAGGCCAAAGAGCATAGTGTTCTAGAGGAACAAATGTTCAAAAAAAATAGTAGATGGTCAAGAGGGAATTTTTTACATGACTCAGATTAGCGGTAAATTTTCCACATCTCTACCTCAATGATAGTTATTTGCCTAGATATTGCCTAGAATTTGTGCTAATGGATAAAACAATCTTGAAGCTTGGTGAACACAAGTTCTATTTTCCATGACTTTTATGATTATTAGTATAAAGGATGTAATGTCAATATGAGATGGTTTATAAATCCCAAGATCAGAATTTATTTTGAGCATATATGGTTTTAGAGCATAGCCAATACTTTATTTCTTTTCGTATCTACAGACACCTATAGAATGTAACATCACATTTTATGCTTGAAATAATTCCTTGGGAAAAAAATCACCAACACTGAAAAATACGGTTTATACAATTTCCATAGGGGCAAGAATTATGTATTCACACAAGACCATACAGTGGAATACTAGAAACAAGATCCTAGGATTAGACGCAGTATCTAGAACATGTAAGGAGAAAAATGAAATTCAGTTTCATTTACATGCGTCGAATACATGCTAGTAATGAAAGCCATATGTGAAGTCATATGGATTCAAAGAGCACTTAAGAATTTTCATTGCAGGTAGAATCATCCCACCATACATTATTGTGATAATCAAACCATGATGGGTATTGTGAAGATTCCAGTGTTCCATGCACATATACAGTCACTACATCAGAGGACAGGGGATAAAGATTGAGATGAGTTATTATCCTACAGAGGTGAAAAATGCAAAATGTCCTTACCAACTTATTGGAAAATAATAAGTTGGAGGTATTCATATCGCCATTTGGAATTACAGTCAAGGAGGTGGCCACTAAGAGGGGTGTTGGAGAGATTATGTCCACTTATTAACCTAGTCACATTATGAAGTATTGATGTCAACCACTTGTTTTGTGCCTATGGCATCATGTAGATTGTGCGTTTGTATAAGTTGTTTTGAAGTTTTGATATCCCTATTTTCCCTTTTGATTCATATGCTTGTGGGATGGCACTTTTCTCTAAATTTTAGCAGCCTCTCAGGTAAGGATGGGCTTCCTTGAACCTCTATAATGATGTTTACAATTTAGGGACTGTTGCAGCTCCTGGAACAATATCTTGGTTTGGTTCCTGACGTGGATCTCATGTTTGACTATATGGATAGGCCCATAATTAGAAGATCATAATATGATTTGCGCAAGAAATCACCACCTTCTTTGTTTCGGTATTGTAGCAATGAAAATAACTTTGAAATTCCTTTTCCAAATTTGTCCTTATGGGGATGGTAAGAAGAATTGTCAATTCATGCTTATTAGTTCATGTGTATGTATGCTTCTAGAAAAACATTTTGTCCCTTTTAAGGGTAACATCAAACCTAGCTTACAAAATTTCGAAGAAAGGTGCATTCAATAATAGAAATTCCCCAAATAAAAAGGCAGATGCTTTTAAAAACAATATAAGTTCACCTATTCCCTCTCCTAACATGATTAGTGCATACAATAAATATCATAGGTATAAATACATGATCAATTTATTTCCTAACTATTCAAAATAGGGAATCATATTCATTGAGTGTTGTACTACAACAATCCCTATAGTAGTTTAACTTGACAAATATAGATACATCCAAAAGTTAGAGCAATATCATTTCATCAAAACTGTCTGTGAAAACGATGCAGTGCATACACTTTAATGCACATTCTGCATATTGCATAATTACTAGCTTACTGCATCATTCAACCATTGCTTTAATAATTGTATATTTTTTTGTTTATTTTGACATGATTTTATATAAAAATGTAAAATATCCAAGATGTGTTTGTCCAATTTGAATCATATATGCCACTATTTCCAAAGATTCACTTCACCCGAGTATAACCAGATTCATTAGAAATTTGTATGCATAAACCTATAGCAAGATTCGTTAGAATTTTGTATAGAAAAAAATGTAGGAAGATTCATTATCATTCTGATATGTAAGCATACTTTCCAGGTAATCTAATCAAACTACAGTAAACCAAAATGATAGGCAACAGTTGGGACATGAAAATAATTCTCTTTAAAAGAAAATTTCAGAAAAGATAAGAGATCAATTGAAAATTAAGATGCTCACCTGTGTGAAAGGCTTTGGGACATCCATCACAAAATATAAGGTCACCTCCATCCCAACAGTCTGAAAAAAAATCATCATTATCACTTGGATTAGGTAGCTTTCTCTCACCACACTTTTTTTGTCTTGCAATTGAAAGCACTACCTCATGTAGTGAGTGTCCATCCATAAGATAGATGTGTTGATAACTGTTCAGTAATGGGCAATGCAACAATAATTTAAAACTACTACTAGTCCATATATAGTCTTGAAAAAAAGAAAGGGGACAATAACCAGAACAACATCACAAAGATACACTTATGGAGTTCGACTCTTTCCCCATCCAGCATGTACTTCAAACTCTGAACGATACACCTAATAAACATAAAACGACATAAATAATAAAAACACAAATATTGAGCAAGTGACCCTTTGAAATTTAATAAAAATGATCTAAAAATGTAATAATATAGTTCCTAGGTTGTTGTATCTCATCTGAGATACTCATATTTCCATGTCATCATCATGTTAGGTGACTTAGGATATTTTGTTGTTACCTAGAAGACTGCCTAACATCACGGCTTGGGTAACCTCATCTGATTGCTAATGTGGTTTCTGGAACAAAAACATTGCCAGTGCCTTGGACATAGGACTAGCTGCCTGGGGCCTCTTGGTGGATCTCACTACAAAGGAGGATGTGATTAATTGGGTGGAGACTAGTCCAGGAAGTGGCGAAAGAGAATTTACAGCAAAATGGCAAGGGAGAGAGAGGTTTTATAACTAGCTGTAAATTTCAAAGAAAGTCATGGAATTCCAAAGGTAACTTTCAAGAATAAAAACACAACACATCCTAAATATTGTAATTACCGTGGAAAAATAATCGCAGAGGAGAAGAATGTTTTATGAAGAAATTGCACATAGCAAAGAGGAATGGAACTAAAGGTAAAATTATAGGTAGAGATATAGACATAAATTTGTGAAACTAAAAATTACCCTGAAATAGGTTGAGACTTAGTCACTAAGTTCCTAGTGGACTTAGTTAGACATTGCAGTGCTTATTTATAGAAGTGAAAAATTGGTGGAGTGATCATCTTGTAGTTGTGGAATTCAACTACATAATCATCAAAATTTTTCCTGGATTTTTCCTAAGACTCCGTCATTGGATTCTTAACTCACATTCATGTCTTGATAGGTGGAACTTCTTCCACATCATTCATCTACATTCTTCCTAATTGAGGATGAAAAGTATTCCTTAGTGCCTTTTCTGCCAGCAAAAACATTTCCATCATAACAAGGCGCAACTTGTCATCTTTAGTCTATCAAATAAGATTTTCTATGAGTTGAAAATCCATGAACATTCAATATATATTTATAAATTCCAAATTCAATTATCAAGCCTTTTGATATTCATAGTTCCATCAAAAGGTGGATTTCCAACATCATCTCTACTTTAAGTAGACATTGTTGGATGAAAGAGGAGTTTGCTAGCATTGATGCTAAAGTAATAGGGTTGGTTTCTCCTGCTAACATAGAAGGATTTTTGGCACTACCAAGTTCGGTTACTACTTGGGAGATTTACAAATTGTTGTTGCACAGACATGAAATCCATCATCTGGTTCAGCACTCTTTTACTCTCCTTGATTCTAAGTTAGAGATCCTACAAACCATCAAATCTGGTTAGCCTCCTTTCAGGTAATTTTTGGTTTTCTTGACCCTCTCTTCCAGCATCTTCCATGTATATACATCTCTTTGAGCCATCTTCTCTCTTCTCCTTTTGTTTGGTACTTTCTTCTAGTGCAGACAATCAACCAAGTGTACTGGTGACTTTTCTTCAAGAATTTGAGTGATCTGATTAGGACTATTTTACAAGGAACTTGAACCTTTGAGATACCAAATGGTTTGGACTATAATGTGCCTATGGTATGTAAACTTAGAAATTTTCTATTAAACTTTCAAGTGCTTTCAACTCGTGGCTTAAAGTTGTTTAGCTAAATATTGCAGATTATTATAATAAAAGTATATTATTATACTTTATTATAATAAAGGTGGTTATTATATTATTTATTATTCTTTGGCTTAAATTTGTTTGTCTAGAGATTGTGGATTGGTTATTATATTATTTATTATAATTTGGTTTCACATGAAGCAATAATTGATGATTGACAAACCTTTGATTGAGTTTCCTCACTTGCCTCTTCAACTATATTAATAAACTCATCATCATGTTTTAAAGCAATCCAAGAGACTTTGTGAACCTCTTCCGGAATTGTAGCTTAAAATAGGTGTCTGCCTCTCTTTAGGAACACCAAAAATTATCTTATCAATATCCCTATGGAACCCCATATCTAGAAAATAATAGAATTCATCAAAGTATGAGCACTTTCATACCCATTAAATGACTTGAGATGGTTGGGGTATTCTATATATGGTCCCAAAGCCTTCCAGGAGCGGCCACTAATATTTGGAAAGGATTTTTTTGTAGCCATTTATGTTCTCTTGGTAATTTAGTGCCCCCACTAACTACTTGTACACCAATATTTGCATGGACTTTAAACAAAACACTGGCCTCGACAACAAGTTGACTTGCAAGTTCCCTAGTGGGAAAAATGAAAAGAACAAGAATAGGCAGCCTTTTATGATCTTGGAGGAATGGTGACTTCCCTATCACCTCAATAGCAGGAAACATAAACGATACTGTCTTGTTGGTGCAAGTTTTATCCTTGGCCATCACATCCTTGCCTTTGAGAATAGATATAATATTTGCTTCTTGCAAAATGGCCATACACTCATATCCCATTGTGTTGGTTGCCTCTAGTGTCAATGGTGAGATATTGTGTTGGTCAAATCTTGATTAGATCAAATAATTATCATCCCCAATAACCTTCACACTACTTGTTTTTGGATATGATTTTTCAACAGGACTCAACATTGGCTGCTTGTGCCCCACAAGCTTCACTGAATCAAATTCATCATCTTCATCTTCATATTTAGACTCATCTTTTTCATCACTAATCTTTAGTGCTTGGATACCAGAGGATTTAGAGCCTCTTTTGTTCAACAAGTCACCTTCTCCTTGGCTTCATCTTACAGAGACCCCATTACCTCTAGAAGTTCTAGAGAATCCATCATTATCATTATTTCTACCACGCTTCAACTAACCAAACATAGATATACCCTTCTTATTAAACTTGGTATCCATGTCCAGTTCCTCTTCAACCAGACGTTTGAATTGGGCCTGCCTTCTATTACTACTTATTTTGTTAAAATCATTTGTCTTAGGGAATTTTTATGGAGACGAAGAGGGTTCGTTCTCCTAGTCATCTTCAGATCTGCAAGCTTCACGACTTCTTGCACGACTATCACTCTTCTGAGATTTCATAATCTCAAGTGTTATGTACAAAGGTGAACCACACAATATTTATAATATTGTTTGCCATTGCAAGTCCTGGATTCTACAATTTTTAGTACCACATTATCGTCATTTTTTGAAAGAAGAATACTGTGGTTTTCATTCCCTATGTATAAGATTGTTTTTGCATAGAAATTTTAGTCCAACAGCAACTTGGATCATTTATTGTCTCGCAATAGCTTTTGAAAATCTTCCATAGTGTTAAATATATGCAACTAAATTACCACTAGACATAAACTTTGTTACTATGCACAAATCTGGTGGCCTTGTGCAAGCACCAATAAACTAAACTATATTTTTATGCCATACTTTCCTCGAATTGAACACCTCTTGGATTGTTCAAAAAAAATTTGTAGTACATAATGAAGTTGTCGTGACTGAGCATGCTATTGTGGTTAACATCGTAGAATATGCTTCAGACAATTAATACTCCTTATTTCTTGCAGTGTTGCTTCAATCATTTCCTTGTACATAATTGGTTGGATTCCCACCATAGAATAATCAAATCTATCCTGCATATGCATCCAAGGATCCATGCCTAGCCTTTGAAATTTCAATACCTAAAGATGTTGCTCTTTAAGAAAAACACAAACAATGTGAAAATGGTTCTCATGTGAAGCAATAATTGATGACTGACAAACATTTGAGTGAGTTTCCTCACTTCCCTCTTCAACTATATTAATAAATTCATCATCCTGGTTTAAATCAATCTAGGAAACTTTGTGAACCTCTTCCGGAATTGTAGCTTAAAATAGGTGTCTGCGTCTCTTTAGGCACACAAACAATTATCTTATCAATATCCCTATGAAACCCCATATCTAGCAAATGATTGACTTCATCAAAGTAAAAGCACTTTCACACCCATCAAACGACTTGAGACAGCTGGGGTATTCTCTATATCGTCCCAAAGCCTTCCAGGAGTGGCCACTAATATTTGACCAGGATTTGTTTGTAGCCATTTCTACTCTCTTGGTAATTTAGTGCCCCCCACTAAATAATTTTACACCAATATTTGCATGGTATTTAAACAAAACATTGACCTCGACAATAACTTGAATTGAAAGTTCCCTAATGGGACAAATGACAAGAACAAGAATAGGAGACCTTTTATGATCTTGGAGGAATGGTGATTTCACTATTACCTCAATAGCAGGAAACATAAACACTATTGTCTTGTTGATGCAAGTTAAATTAGCCTTGACCAAAATATCCTTGCCTTTGAGGATAGATGGAAGAGTTTCTTCTTGCACAGTGGTCATACACTCATATCCCACTGTGTTGGTTTCCTTGAGTGTCAATGGTGAGATATTGTGTTGGTTGCCTTGAGTGTCAATGGTGAGATATTGTTTTGGTTACCTTGCGTGTCAATGGTGAGATATTGTGTTGGTAAAATCTTGATTGGCTAAAATAATTAACGTCCCCAGTATCCTTCACACTAATTGTTTTTGGATCTCCTTTTTGAACAGGACTCAACATTGGCTGCTTATGCCCCACAAGCTTCACTGAATCAAATTCATAATCTTCATCTTCATCTTTAAACTCATCTTCGCCATCACTAATCTTCAGTGCTTGGATACCAGAGGATTTAGAGCCTATTTTGTTCAACAAGTTACCTTCTCCTTGGTGTGGAAATTATATGCACTAAGCATGCATATGTCAAAGATCCACCTGATCTCACACTATTTAACTTTATGCAAGATACTGAATCTATTCCACTTGTTAATCTTTTGCGGAAAATTTAATTGCACACACATGTGAAGCATAAACAAAAATATCAATCGCACATAACACAATTTTTAACCGGGAAAGCCTGAAGCTGAAAACCCCAACTATATATTATGTAACATGGAGATCATATGACAATCTCATACAAACATACAAATATTATCACAAGCTCTCAGTACAGTACAATCGTCATACACTAATCAGGACCAATCTTGCAAATCCATGCACCGCTCTTTGCCACCTGCTAGCCTGCCTCCACTATGCAATCCCTATTGAAGAATAGCTCTGCATGAATTCAAATTACTCTTGGATTTACTGCAAAATCCTCATTGGCATCTCCAATGTGTGTGTGATGCAATCAATGCATCACTATAGTCACAACAGATAGTCTATCTTGCCCTTTCACCTATCTCTCCATTGGTCTCCACTGAAACTGCCATGCATTGTAGTTAACTGTTGTATTGTTCAGTTGATTAATGATTTATTATTTGTGAATTAATTAACCAATTAATTCACTCCACTCCCACTAGTGTATCAATCAGTTAGACTAGATACAACTAGCTCAACTGAGTCTAATTGAGTTAAACTGAATACAAATCCATAACTACTTCTTCCAACTGTGTCATAACTCTGCCACTTCAGTTCTAACTGAGTCCTCCATGCATTAGCTCCAGTAAACCCTTAGGAATTGTGTAATTCCTTCTGTCAGCTGATGTGCCACATTTGTCCGTTGAACTGAAGTGCTCCAAGAGAATAAGTTGCTATTTAGAGTCTGATTATTATTAGGAGCTAATAATAATCAACATGCATCTATTTTTAGATTGAAGATCTGTAAATAGACTTCACCCAATATTCCAAAAAATAGAATTTCATCTATTTTTCCAACTTGATAAACCATCCACAAATAGCATCCTACAACTTCTGAAATATGATCATCATGTCTAAAAATAGACATAGTCTAAAAATAGAGTTGCGCCAAAAATAGCCTGCGGGCCCACTTAGTGAAGGCGACTCTTTTCACTAAGCTCATCATCTTGTTGAATCTCAACACTCCCTCTCAACAAGATAGGGATTATCCTTCACCTCGATCCTGCCTCTATGGTATTCAAATTTTCTCTTGGTGAGTGCCTTTGTCAGAATATCTGAATCCTGATCCTCCGTAGGAATGTACTGAAGCAACATGATCTTCCACTGCACACAATCTCTAATATGATGATGCCGGATATCAATATGTTTAGATCTATCATGAAACACAGGATTAACGAAGAGTTTAATGCAACTCTGATTATCACAATGTATCACCGTGGGATCTAAATGTGAACCGAACAAACCAACCAGAATCTTCCTCATCCAGATAGCCTCACATGCAGCTAAACTTGCTACCATGTATTTTGCTTCCGCTGAACTGAGTGCCACGGATTTTTGTTTCCTGTTGTACCAAGAAACTGCCGTAGATCTGATACTGAAAATCCCTCCTGATGTGCTCTTTCTATCTGTTGGGCTTCCTTCCCAATCTGCATCTGTGAAGCCATGCAACTTCACCTCATCTGTCTCTCTGTACCATAAACCATACTCAGATGTGCCCCTGAGATATCTTAGGACATGCTTGTCTGCCTTCCAAAAGAGCTTGGTAGACTTAACCATTGCTTGTGAAAGTTGGTTCACCGCATAGCATATGTCTGGTCTTGTATTGACTAAATACATGAGTGAACCCACCAACTGTCGATAAACAGTGGCATCCACTACCTCTACCGATGTAGCATTCTCTTTCTTCCAATTTCCTACAAGAGGAGTGTCGATAGGATTGCAGCCTTGCATGTGAAACTTCTCCAGTATCTCCCAGGCATACTTTCCTTGAGACACAAACAATTCACCTTCCCGCTGCCATATTTCCAATCCAAGGAAATAATGAAGGAGGCCCAAATCCTTCATCTCAAACTCCTTTGCAAGATTTGCCTTGCATGAGTGTATCAACTGCTTATCACATGTTAGTATTAAATCGTCAACATAAAGTACAATGATTAAAAGCTTACCCTCCACCACAATCTGGTACTAGTTTGCATCCGCCTCACTCTTAGTGAAGCCAAGTCCAGTGAAATAGCTGTCGATCCGAGTGTACCAAGCACGGGGTGCTTCTTTGAGCCCATACAGTGCTCTTTTGAGCCTGCACACATGAAACTTGCTGCTGAAGATCTCAAATCCTTCAGGCTACTCAATGTACACCTCTTCCTCAATGATCTCATTAAGGAACGCAGTCTTCACATCCATCTGATGAATGTGCCAATCCATCTGCGCTGAGAGAGCAAGGATGGTCCGTATGGAAGAATACCATGTGACAGGTGCAAAGGTTTCTTCATAGTCAATCCCCTCAATCTGTGAGAAGCCCCAGACAACAAATCTTGCCTTATACTTCTTGAAACTCCCATGAGTAGCTTTCTTTACCTTGTATATCCATCTTGATCCTACAACTAATTTTCCCACCAGCCTTGGAACAATCTCCCAAGCACTGTTTTTGAAAATGGAGTCATACTCCTCCACCATGGCATCTACCCATGTGGGTTCCTGCACTTCTTCTTCGAAAGAAGATGGTTCTGTCACAATACACTTGCTCATAAGAGCCATGTATCTAGTATAACAGTAAGGTGACTATCTCTCTCTACACTATGATGTAGGAACTCCTACATTCTGTGTCGCATCCACCTTCAGTCTCTCAGCTTCTGTGGTACGCTTTCTACCTTGTATAATGTTTGGTTCTGCAAGAGTGGGCTCCTCCACTCCATGAATCTCCTCCTGTGGCTGATCCACATCTGGAGGCTCATCTTTTGGAACAAGCAGTTCCTTCATTGCATGCAAGTCTAGCTCCCTCTCAATCATAGCTTGTGCAGCACCCACAATCGTTCTGTTCTTCCTCTCCATGACCCCATTCTGCTGTTCGTTATGAGGTGCTATGATTTATCTTCGAATCCCTTCTTTGCTACTAGATGTATTCACCACCATTATCACTCCGTAGAGCTTTCATTTGCTTCCCCAACTCCTTCTCCACCAATGCCTTGAACTCACAGAACTTTGAGAACGTTTCACTCTTCTTCTACATGAAGAAGATACAGCATCTACGAGAATAGTCATCAAAAAATATCACATAATACCTTTGTTTTTCTATTGAAGCAACCAAGAATGGTCCACACACATCTGTGTGAATTTCTCCAAGATCACTGAAGCACGGTTCTCCTTCTCATGAAAGGTGGTCTTCACAAACATACCCATAGTACATCCCTTGCACTGATTTGACTGTGCAAGAGTACCCTTGGGAATTCCAATAGAAATTTGCTGTAAAATCTTCAAAGTGCCATGGTGAAGATGACCTAATCTCCTATGCCATAATTCTCCCTCATCTCGGCTCACCACTCCTTCTACTTTGCCAACCATTGCAGTGCTGCCATCTACCTCCAGCTTGTAGATATTATTAATTCGAACCCATATATTCTTGGTTTGACCCGTTTTTTTATGTCGAAGGAAAGCTTTTCCCTCACTTAAAACAACATCATAACCCTTGCCTTCCAGTATTGTGACTGAGACCAAGTTCTTCTTCAGACCTAGAACATGCATAACATTCTTCAACAAGAATGGATTACTAGACTCCCTCTCAAAGGTAATGGCCCCAATTCCAGTCGCACTATACCAACCATCATCGCCCATCTCTATATGCACCTGGAGATCCTTCTCCACCAAGTCACTAAACAAGTCTTTGTCTCCCGTCATATGGAAAGACGCACCACTATCAAGATACCACACCGATCCCATACCGCTTGAAACCAAGCATGGGATCAGAGAAATCTAGCTCAAATTGCAAGGCTAAGGCCTCTCCAGCTGTAGATCTAGCAACCTGCTTTTTCTTCTTCTTCCGTGGACAGTTAGTGGCAAAATGTCCATGCTCGTGACAGTGAAAACACTTCACTTTGGACAAATCCTGCTTCTTGCCTTTAGCACTGGATTTTGAAGAAGATTTCTTCCCCTTCCATTTCCTTGCTTTGGAAGCCAAATCGAAATTCTCTTCATCTTAATTCTTTGATGAAGATCCATCCTTGGTACCCCACCTTATCTCCTCCTCCACAAGATCCGACCAAAGTCGCTCCCATCCTGGTAGTTTCTCCCGTCCATTGACAGAGTCTTTATAGCTATGCCAACTCTTCGGAAGCCCAAGGAGAGCCAAGCTCACCAAGTCTTCATGATCAGCAGTAACCCCCACACTTTCGAGTTCATCCTTGCATTGGACAAACTTCGTGAGGTATTTTGGAATACTGTCGCCTTTCTCCATTTTTATTTTTCTGAGCTTGTCTTTAAGCACCAACTTCCTCTGGTCACTTCTGCTTTGAAACAAGTCTGTCAAAGCCTTCCACATTAATAATGGAGTGGATTTCCCATGAAGGCTAGACACAATATGGTCCTTCACACCTTCCAACATAATCCTCCTCGTCTTTGCAGTCTTCTTTTTCGATGCATCAAGTAATGTAGCATCGCTAGATCTCGGCTTAGGAACATCGCTATCGATGAACTCCTTCAGCCCATTATCCTCTAGCACCACCTCCATCCTGTCCTTCCAGGCTATGTAATTCGAGCTCCCATCAAGGGCATACTCCAATCTCAACCCGTTGAAATACATTTCAATGTATACTCGATTTCTGCACCAAGAATCTTCTGTAGCAAATTCGAATTGTCCACCAGCACAAAATCACTTCACAATTGCAATCTTCAATCAATAATGCTCTGATACCATGTAGAAATTATATGCACTAAGCATGCATATGTCCAAGATCCACCTGATCTCACACTATTTAACTTTATGCAAGATACTGAATCTATTCCACTTGTTAATATTTTGCGGAAAATTTAATTGCACACACATGTGAAGCATAAACAAAAATATCAATCGCACATAATACAGTTTTTAACTGGGAAAGATTGAAGCTGAAAACCCCAACTATATATTATGTAACATGGAGATCATATGAAAATCTCATACAAACATACAAATCTTATCACAAGCTCTCAGTACAGTACAATCGTCATACACTAATCAGGACCAATCTTTCAAATCCATGCACCGATCTTTGCCACCTGCTAGCCTGCCTCCATTGCGCAATCCCTGCTGAAGAATAGCTCTGAATGAATTTGAAATATTCTTGGATTGACTGTGCAGTCCTCATTGGCATCTCCAATGTGTGTGTGATGCAATCAATGCATCACTATAGCCACAACAGATAGTCTATCTTGCCCTTTCACCTATCTCTCCACTGGTCTCCACTGAAATTGCCATGCACTGTAGTTAACTGTTGTATTGTTCAATTGATTAATGAGTTATTATTTTTGAATTAATTAACTCATTAATTCACTCCACTCTCACTAGTGTATCAATCAGTTAGACTAGATACAACTAGCTCAACAGAGTCTAACTGAGTTAAACTAAATACAACTCCATAACTACTTCTCCCAACTGTGTCATAACTCTGTCACTTGAGTTCTAACTGAGTCCTCCATGCATTAGCTCCAATAAACCCTTAGGAATTATGTAATTCCTTCTATCAGCTGATGTGCCACATCTGTGCACTGAACTGAAGTGCTCCAAGAGAATAAGTTATTGTTTAGAGTCTGATTATTATTAAGAGCTAATAATAATTGACATGCATCTATTTTTAGATTGACAATCTATATATAGACTTCGCCCAATATTCTAAAAATAAAATTTCATCTATTTTTCCAACTTGATAAACCATCCACAAATAGCATCCTGCAACTTCTAAAATATGATCATCATGTCTAAAAATAGACATAGTCTAAAAATAGACTTGCGCCAAAAATAGCCTGTGGGCCCACTTAGTGAAGGCGACTCTTTTCACTAAGCTCATCATCTTGTTGAATCTCAACACTTGGTTGCCTCTTGTAGAGACCCCATTACCTCTAGAAGTTCTAGAGAATCCATCATTATCATTATTTCTACCACGCTTCATCCAAACAAACATAGATATACCCCGCTTATTAAACTAGTTACCCATATCCAGTTCCTCTTCAACCAGACGTTTGAATTTGGCTTGCCTTCAATTATTTGGGTTTACTTAATGAAATCCAAGGACGAAGTATTTACCAAATTTCAAGAATTCAAAGCTGAAGTAGAGAATCTTACAGAAAGGAGAATTAAGATATTAAGGTATGATAATGTTGGAGAATACACATCCAAGGAAATTATAGCCTTTTGTAAGGAATATGGGATTAAGATGGATTTGATAGTCCCATATAATGCAAAAAAAAATAGAGTTGCAAAATGAAAGAATCAGTGCATTGAAGAAAGTGTGAAAACTATGCTACATTATTGCAATTCTACTATAGAAATGGAAACTAAGATGCAAGGCTCTCTCACTCGCCCGACATGACCTTTTAGTTGAATCAATTATAAAAATGCTTTGCTTTTCTTTAGTAGTGGGTGATAAAAATCATTTTAATCAAAAAATTTTGAATTATATATTAATGTAGTTTTGGCCTCATACTAGTGAGAGAATCTTAGCCTTGCAAGTTGCTAACATGTATAAGAGTTTCGGTGAATCTGAAAGGTATGGAGCTTTAAACTCTCAAAAGATTCCCTCGGGGAGAAACCTTAAGATTTTGTTCCCTGGCTCTGTATTAGCACCAATAATTACTAGCCACACTAGTCAATCAGACATGAAAGACATTGAATCTATAGTAACTGTGCGAAGCCCAACAACTGTGTCATTGTTAATAATTGGGCCATATTGCATATCAACACCAATACTATTTATATAAAATAAATATTGGAGCTCCAATTGCAATTATTCTTAGTAAACATAAGAAAAAAGTGTCACAAATCATTCCTTGGCATGTAGAGATTATTCAAGCTTGAGGGCTTCTTCCCACTACAAGGTTTTGAGCTACTACATAGCAAATTCACTTCTTTTTTCGTTGTCAGTATTCTGTAAATTTATATCAATGGTGTTATTTTTGTTTATTCCTTGTAGTTTGAAATGGTTTATGTTCCTTCATGAAGAGTAAGTCAATGTTCATGATAGCAGATTTTTTTTTAATAATTTTTTACCATTTATTTTCAATGATGTTGTGCTAGCATGGGCATCTGCAACAAACTGCTTCACAAAAAATGTCTGGTTATATTTAAGGTCTTCCTATCACTATTTTACTAGTGTTTAAATAATAAAATTGCATACTTTCAAATTTGAAGACATTGTATGAATATCTTTATTCTCCTTGAACCCAAATTATTCTTATGTTGGCTACAAGAGAAAGATGAGATTGATAACCCAGAAGAAAGGGGAAGGATCAATACCTCGAGTACAGAGAAGGTTAAAGCTGACAACTCAGTTGATGTAGCAACTAACTCCTCCAATGCATACTGCAATTTTTCATGGAAAAGAAAGTGTGGAATATGATAATGCAATGTTAGGTCCCTATATTACTAGTATAGTCCCTTATTGTTGTTAGTGTAACCCCCTTATTGTTATTATTGTACCCTCGTAACCCCCATTTTGTTATTATTGTGCCCTTAAATTATTATTGTTAGGTCGGCTAGGATTACATTGTGGCCCACTAGGATTACATTATGGCCCCATGGACTCCTATATATAGAAAGGAGGTTTTGTAAATTGTATCATCCAAGAATTGTTCATTCATGTAATGTATTGGAGGTTGCCCCTCAAAGTGGCTTATTTCTAAGGCGTTGATATCTCTTTTCTTCTATTTTTGAAGCTGGTTACACAACATTTGGTATCAGAGCTTGGGATTCTAGGGTTTCGCTGCTCCAAACAGGTCATCACATCATTTTCGCTATAATTTTTTTTTCTACGAAGCTTTAGAAGCTGAATTTTTTAGGGCGCGAAGCTGAAATCCTGACGAATATTTTCTAAAAATTTCAGAGCTTGGTTCGCAATATTTTTGGAGATATGATCTGTGGAAGGTAGTGCTTTTTCAGGCTCCTGAATTTCATCTCAAAGAGGTGATCGTGGGAAAAGTTCAATAACTCTCTCTCTGGGCAGTGGATTTGAGTGCCGTAAAAAGTGGTTACCTCTTGCTGAATGGTGGTATAACACTTCCTTCCATACTGTAGTAAAAATGACCCCATTTATGGCACTTTATGGATATCATCCACCATCGATCACATCATATTTAAGCGAAAATTCGAAGGTTCAAGCAGTGGAAGATCACATCGAGCATCAGCAAGAAGTTCTCCAACTCTTAAAGGATAACCTAAATTTGGCACAAAATCGAATGAAACAACAGGCAGATCAACATCGCAGCGAGAGAAGTTTTGACGTAGGAGATTGGGTAATTTTACGGCTACAACCATATAAACAAATTTTCCTCAAGCAAGCTAAGAAGGATAATAAATTATCGCCAAAGTACTATGGTCCTTACAAGGTGTTGCAAAAGATTGGTACTATGGCATACAAATTGGAGCTTCCTTCTTCTTCGCGAGTACATCCAATTTTCCATGTTTCGTGCTTAAAGAAGGTTATAGGTGAAAATCTTCCAGTTCAAACAATATTGCCAGAACTTGATGAGGAAGGAAAAATCATATTGGAACCAGAAGCGGTCACGGAAACAAGAACTCGACAACTACGGAATCGATCAATTTCAGAGTATCTCATCAAGTGGAAGAACTTACCCACTCAAGATTCTACATGGGAGGATGAGAATTTTATACAGAAGCACCCAGAGCTACTCAAGCATTGAGGACAACACTTTTTTGAAGGAGAGGGGCATGTTAGGTCCCTATATTACTAGTATAGTCCCTTATTGTTATTAGTGTAACCCCCTTATCGTTATTATTGTACCCTTGTAACCCCCATTTTTTTATTATTGTGCCCTTAAATTATTATTGTTAGGCCGGCTAGGATTACATTGTGGCCCACTAGGATTACATTATGGCCACATGGACTCCTATATATAGAAAGGAGGTTTTGTAAATTGTATCATCCAAGAATTTTTCATTTATGTAATGTATTGGAGGTTGCCCCCTCGAAGTGGCTTATTTCTAAGGCGTTGATATCTCTTTTCTTCTATTTTTGACGCTGGTTACACAACATGCAACATATACTCTTACTAAAAAAACCTTGTGAGATGCATGGAAGTTAGCTTCCACTTCCAATAAATATATGGGAAAGAAAGTTGAATATGAAAACTTGTATGTATCTAGTTGGCTTCACTTAGAATAATCAATCAACTATATTACAATTAGGATTTTGATAGTTCTACCTGTAGTTTTATATCCAGTCTCTTGTTTTCTAATATTGAACATCTCTTTTAAGATGTTTTTTCTATCTGAAATATGCATATTTTCCTTTTAACATGAATTCTTCTAATAAATATTGTACACAATTTTTTACTTGCTTGAATTTTTTATCACATGGGAAAACTATATTTGTTCAGTATCAGAAGCATTTTATGAAAATCGATGAAATTCATTGCTTCATTTGGTAAGGCCTTTGGGCAGCTTCAGAAACCTAAAAGTTTGAATGTGAATTATATTTTTAAGGATAGAAAAAAGCTTCATGGATAAAGCAAAGAATTTGGAAGATAAGTTCTCCAGGTAGTATTTTTCTTTGAACAACACCACTAGTTGTAGTGGATTGTCAATATTTATAGTTGTTTATCAAGCTTTAACATAAAGCTTATCCTTTTTTGATTGATTATTAATTGATGGATTTATTATTTATACTTGTTTCTCTTTCTTGAAGTTTTTATGCTAACTATTTTGAACTAATTGAGGATCAAACATTGGTGGTATTGTTGTAATATGTTAAATTATTGTTTGTATTGAATCAAATATTCGTTGTAAAATATCAATCAATGTGTTATATCTTGGAAATTACAAGTATGGTAAATATGGGAAAACTATTGGTGCTTTGCATGTGAATCTGCAAAACATGTCAAAACTATTCTTATTTTATCTTTTCATTATAATGATTACTGATGTTTTGAGTTTGAGTGATTGATGATGGCCATAGGTGTTCCCTCAAATTGGAAGTTTTGTGTTGTAATTAAATGTGGATTTTCCATTCAATAATCATATAGCAACTGGAATATGAAAGTTACATTCCAAAATAATCCTTTTTTGGGGATTACTAGTGGTGATTGCTACATATTTTCGATGTTGGAAATTTGCTCCAAATCGTAGTTAATTTATTGTACCACAGGTGAGTTGTCTTTGCAATTTATCCACTTATATTGTAGTGGTCCATAAATATAAGCAAAACATTAATAATTTGATATAAACTAGTTGGCTTATTCATATGTGATAATGAACCCAAATAGTAGTTCTTATCTGAATATATGCTCATCATACTTGGGCATTCTTGACATCATCAACCTTTAGCCCTGGACTTATTCACTTATCCTTCTACATTATCCAGTTATATACATGTATATGAGACTATCCTATTATTGTATCTTTTTTACCTCATTTCATTTTATTCTAGACTTAGCTTTGGCATTTCTAGGAGTTTTGTTTGCACTGCCACATTGTATATAAGTAATCTACAACTTGATATTTATAGCATGTAACTTAGTTGGAATAAGTGTGCCTAATATTTCTTTGAAGGTTGAATACTACTTTTACTAAGGTCTCACTTTCTATGGTGATGTTTTATTTTCTTTGTTTATACAGGCCATCTAGCCACATAAAAGCCACTATTTCCCAATTGAAGAAAACTTGTTCGAGTTTATGGGGAAAAATGACATTGATAATATTGTTGATGTTGAGGCATATATCACATAAATCCTTTATAGTCTACTTTTTTTTATATTATGGTGTTCATCATCTTTTGTATCTTATAATTTACATTGTATCTTCTTTCTTTTTTAGAAAAGGAACTCAGTATTTATGGTAAGAAGTAGGAATTGAAGAAAGAGGAGAACAATAACACTGGAGCGACAAAATGAAAATTAAAGAGAGAGAAGAGAACTGGTCTAGTGGTACTCATAGAGCCAATATCCCACATAGGACACACACATAGAGATTGATGGTCAAGTCTTCAAAGTTGGTGAATTCACCTGCAATGCCTTGGAAACACAATGATAATGTTTTGAAGTGATGAAACAATATTTCATGTGTAAATTGTAGTCCAACCAATACTAAGTTGGAAACTCATATTGTAATACTTGATATTTATATAATATAGTTTATGTGGTTGAAATTATTTATAGTTGCACTTGATATTATTTTGTATTGTAATTAACATATATAACTTTGGGTCTTCATATTAGATGAACATGTACATTTTATGTTTTATGTTTTTTATTTAGTTGCAAAATCATACTAATTAATTTATGTTGATTAATAATGAACACATAAAATCAAGTAAAACTACTAAATTATTAATTGATGTTTATCAATGATGAACACAAATAAAATGAATATACAACTAAATTAGTTGCTTATAATGATTGTTAATGAAAGTAGATGAAATGAATATAAACTACTAAAGTATTCATTTATATAATGAATATGAAACTACCAAAAACAGATTAATAAATACTACATATGATAAATTTGTGATTATAAATGACGACTAAATTTGCGTATATACAACTATTAGTAGCTAATTTACAGTATCTTATAACACGACCAAAATTTAGTCATATTTCTTTGGTCATTAATTAGTTTCAAACGATGACTAAAATTTGCATATATATGACTATTAGTAGCTAATTTACAGTGTCTTATAACACAACCAAAATTTAGTCATATTTCTTTGGTCATTAATTGGTTTCAAACGATGACTAAAATTTTCTTATATATGACTATTAGTAGCTAATTTACAGTATCTTATAACACGACCAACATTTTAGTCATATTTCTTTGGTCATTAATTGGTTTTTTCGGGTGATCATTTAGTAATATATTTTGTTGTATATTTGGTTATTAATTGTGGTAATTAATGACTAAGTCAATGGCTAAATTAATGATAAAATTTATGACTAATATACTACTAGACAATAAAGTTGAGACAACCAATTAATAACTAAACTAAAAACGATTAAAATTTGGTCGCGTTATAAGATACTGTAAATTAGCTACTATTGGTCACCAACCCTAAAATAGTTGTTTATATGCAAATTTTAGTCATTTTTTTAATAACTAATTAGCCATTTTGTACTAATGTTTGATAACATGGACCAACAATTTAAAATTTTTGAAAGAGTGGAAAATAATCCTAAACCTAATTCCCAATGACCAAATTTTTGCTTGAAGACCTAATGAAATGACAAAAATTTGAGTATGAGACCCCAACAATACATGATAATGGACCATTTGATCACTGGTGACGGGATGCAAAGACTGACACTAACAATTAACATATGCAACTTTGTGTTTTCATATTAGATAAACATGCACATTGTATGACATTTTCTAAATCATACAAATTAGTTTATGTTGGTTAATAATGAACACATAAAATCAATTTAAACTACTGAATTAGTAGTTTATATTGATTAATGTTGAACAAAAATAAAATAAATATACAACTAAATTAACCATTTATAATGATTATTAATAAAATTAAATGAAATTGATATAAACTACTAAATTAGTGATTTATATAATGAATATGAAACTCTAAATTAGTCATTTATATAATGAATATGAAACTACCAAAAAAAGATAAATGACTACTACAAATGATAAATTTGTGATTACAAATGACGACTAAATTTTGCATATATACGACTATTAGTAGCTAATTTACAATATCTTATAACACGACAAAAATTTATTCATATTTATTTGGTTACTAATTGGTTTCAAATGATGACTAAAATTTTCATATATGTGACTATTAGTAACTAATTTACATTATCTTATAACATGGCCAACATTTTGGTCATATTTCATTGGTCATTAATTGGTTATCAGGTGATCATATAGTAATATATTTGGTCATTATTGTGACAATTAATGACAAAATCAATGATTAAATTAATGAACAAATCAATGACTAAATTAATTACCAATTCAGTGACTAAATTAATGACCAAATACACTATACTACTAGACAACAAAATTGAGATAACCAATTAATGACTAAGCTAAAAATGACTAAAAGTTGATCGTGTTATAAGATATTATAAATTAGTTAATATTGGTCACTGGCCAAAAAATAGTCGTTTATATGCAAATTTTAGTCATTTTTTTAGTAACTAATTAGCGATTTTGTACTAATGTTTGGTTGATTTTTTTAAAATTATTATTCCTTACAAGCGCCGACAAGGTATTATTACAGTCAAATTATAACTTACACAGAAAATTTGGAATACAAGCTTGGAAAAAGTGGTTTTGGAACAATTTATAAAGGAAAAATTCCCAATGGACATCTAATAGCTGTGAATATTTTGGATGAGTTGAAACAGAGCGAGCAACAATTCATTGCGAAATTGGCTACAGTGGGAACGACCTGTCACATTAACCTGGTGCACCTATTGGGTTATTGTGCTCAGGGATGAAAAAGAGATTTGGTGTATAAATACATGGTTAATGGTTCTTTGGAAAATTATATCCATGGAGACCACAAGGACGAGCTGGATTGGAAATAGTTGCTTTCAGTTGCAATTGGTACAACTTGCGACATTGCATACCTACATGAAGACTGCAGAAATCACATCCTACATTGTGATATAAATCCCCACAAAGTTCTCCTTGATGCTAATTTTTTAATCAAGGTTGCATATTTTGGTCTCGCCACAATATCGGACAGAGAGGAGAGTCACATCTTTGTCGCTAATAGAGGAACACTAGGTTACTCTACTCCAGAGATGTGGTCAAGATTGTTTGGATTTGTCACTGATAAATCTCATGGTGGGAGGAAGAAAGAAAAATGATTATGCTATCTGGAAAGTAGCTTAAGTAAATTCTTCTATGCAGAGTGGGCTTTTAAGCAAGTGGAAAAGGGGGAGTTCGAAAATCTAAGAAAAGAGGAAATGTAGAAGAAGACTGAGTCATCGCCAAAATGTTAAGTTTAGTTGGGCTATAGTGAATCCAGTTCAAGGCATCTCGTCATCCCTCCTCCATTATTTACCCATTCTTTGGATGGCCATTGGTTACGTCCATGTTACATTTTACATTTTAATTTTTTATTGTAAAATGAGTTATGGTTTTTGGGCATGTGGTATTGATAAGCCATGGTATTGTAACAAAACCTATTTACAAGTTAATAATATCCATGGTATTGTAAGTATTAAGTTTTTATGATGTTATTAATTAAATTCAAATATGGTTATGGAATCATTACTAGTCTTCTAACAATATATTTTTGTGTTGATCAATATTTTCTTAGTAATGACCAATGCAAATTATAATTTTCAACTTTTAAAAATAAATATTCATTTTTTAGTATTATTAAAAAGCTTATTTTTAAAACATTTTAACCTAATGCAGCCTTTGCACAGTATAATATCATGTGATAATTGTCATACATATTTTATGCTATAATTTATGGATGGTTGCAATATTCATGCATAATTTTAGATATTTGTGTTGTTATTTTTATTTTAAAATAACTTAAGTAAATAACATATTTACATATTTTATGATATAATTTATGGATATGGTTGCAATATTCATGCATGATTTTAGATATTTGTGTTGTGATTCCTAGATTGATTCTCAAGGGAATATGCTAGGCATATGCTTCGTCTCAAATGACTTTTAATAAATTTTAAAAATTAGATTTGTGCCACTGGCTCCCCTCCCACCAATTTCCCAGGGATTTGAGATTATTTCAATTCTAATAAGGTCCTCCACGATAAGTTCCTCATTATTATTTATAAAATTCATTTATATATAAGTAAATTTTATTTAGCAAAATGGTCCATTACTTTTAATAAATTAAAAAAGTTAGGACCCACCAATTTCCTAGGGATTTCAGATTATCCAATTCTAATAAGCTCCCCCACGATAAGTTCCTAATTATTATTTATAACATTCATTTATATATAATTGAATTTTATTTAGAAAAATGGTTCATTTTACAATAAGATGTGTAATTTTTTTTTTCTCTCACGTTAAAGTTGACCCATAACCTTTTTATACATTGTTAATCAGGTAAATGTGTGCATTAGTAAGGAATTTTTAGTGTTGCAATAATATATATATATATATATATATATATATATATATATATTATTGCAACACTAAGGAATTTTTAGTGTTGCAATAATACATATATATGAAGTCTTTAGCTACATCAACCACATTAATAAGTTTAATGTGGTTGCACTAGTTTATGTTTTCTTTAGCACTTATGTAGGAGTAAAATTGTAAATGTGTAAAATTGCTAGTGGTTACTACCCACCAAAATCTATACAAGTTCTTCTGCTTGAGAAAGAAATTTACTTATGTATTTCACATCTCAATTTATTAGTTCCAACATAATTTATAACTTGATTAGAGGTGCTAAACTAAGGAAAGCAACAAAATTACAATATAATAAATTGAATTTTATTATTTTTATTACTTTTAAGTTCTTATTTTTTATTAATTGAGCCAACATTTAAATTTTTACACTAGGCATCACAACATCTCTCCTATACTAGGTTTTATATTACTTTTAACCTTTTATTATTTTTTAATTGAGCTGACATATAAATTTATTAAATGTTTATATTAAATGTTAAACATTTGAGGCTACACATCTACCCGTATACTCAGCTCGAGAGCACAAAAGTAACATTCAACATTCAAGTGCAATAATTATATCTTATTATTTTTGAAATACTAGTAACTGATGAAAGGACTTCAACTCCCAACCCAACCTTATATCAACTACACTACAATATTTATTGCAAGTGACTACCCCTGAGGTGGATTCAAAGTTTGAGGAGGAAAGTTTCTCAGAAGTTCCCTACCAACAACCAGTCAATATAAGGTAAGAAGCAAGTCCATTTCTTAGGCCATTTCTCAAAAAAGTCCATTTCTCAGGTCACTTCTCAAAAACCCCTAGTTGTAACACCACACGGACTTTCATCTTTGTAAAAAAACAACCACAAGGGTTCAACGAAAGAAAAGAGAGTTCTAGCTTAGTTCTTGGAGAAATATTCTGCATGTATAGCGGGGGTTTCATCAGTTGGACTCGCTATTGTAGGAGCAAGAGTCCACTTCTATAGGTATTTTATAGCAAGTTATAGCACCAATGTTATCATCCCTAAGGCTACACTTGGTGGTCTATTATTCCTAGCTAGTACCTAGGTGTCTCAGGCGGACTACTAATTTGTCCACCCAAAAAATTCCCAATGATTTATAAACCCCAAGGGAAGCCAATTCTTAGGTGTTTATGAGTGAGCAAGCCCTTATGGGTTAATTAGCCCAACTACCACCCGCTTATCACAACTCCACCAAAATCTCTACAACACTCGACACACACACATAGACATGCCTCAATAGAACATTGTGAATCTATCCCACACAAGAAAACAAAAGCTTAGAGAAAGTCAAATCTTCCAGGCAGATCAACAACCACTACCAAATTCGACTATGCATTTTCTTTTTCTCCCATGCTCCGTCGTGTAGGAATTTTGCATGAATCAAGAACTCCCCTTAAAAAATCATCACGTCAAGACTTCTCTCCTCAACTTTCTCTTGAGTGTTGACCTTGTCAACACAATCCATGATAAAAATTCTGCAGATGCGCCCTCCACTCAGAAGTCACATTCCCTCCATTAAATGTTTGTACAACAGTTCCATTAAGCCAATAGGGATATAGGCGAAGAAATAATTACAATGGCTTGGGTTTACAAGCAACTCTTCATCAAGCCTAATCCATGTCCTCTTCGTCCTCTAGTTAATGTGTTACATTTCTACATTATTTACATGAATTATATTTCATAATAATATTTACAAGAAATATTGGCAAAAGGGATTTTACACTTGATCCTTACAAGGTTAATCTTTATGATCAAAATTGAAATTTTACTCAATTAAAATTTGCTAGTCTCATTTAAATTTAAAATATAAAAGCATTTTCTTTCAACTATTAACCACAAAAAATATATAATTTAAAAAAAAAACACTTTCTTCCTATTCAATTTCGTACATATATGTGTGTGGAGTAGTCTTTAAGTGAGGTTTTTTGGAGTCTCTTACATATTTGGGGTTAGAATTCCACCAAACAAATTGGTCAAATCTTTATTTTTGTTGTTTAAATTCGTTTTTTTGACTACATGTATGGATTCACAACTCTAAAAAACCTTAGAACACTTAGGTTGTGAATAATTCACTTGTTAAACTGATTTCAATGAATCACTCATGAATTCTAAACAAATTAGATCTGAAAATAAACAAGAAAAATTTCCAAAAAATGACACTTAAAACTACTAATCAAATATATATAAATGTGAAGATGAACCACTTCTAATAAACATCAATTTAAAACTTATTTTCTCCTCTCCATCGCGCAACGCGTCCTACGTGCACATGCCATACCAATTATTCAAAGCAGGTCATAGGAAACAACACTTGGCGTACAATTCTGGTTCCACTTTTTCATGGTAAGATCAACCTATTTTCTACTTCGTAATTGAAATCATAATAAAGAGACGATGGGAAAATTTAAATATTTGAATTCATATAGTCAAGTGATTAAAGTAGACCCGACATATAAAAAACACAAGAATTTCCACTTGCGGGTTGATTTTATTAGTCATCGATTATGGTCCATTCAAATACAATCATCCTGTGTTCCACCACATGAACGCGTAGTCTAAAAAGGCCACGTTTTCACCCATAATCCGACAATGATTTTCAGAAAATCCAGCAAAGATTTTCCCATAATCTTGTTTACAGTTATTAAACTGTAATATTTTGAGTGCCCTGAGAGTTTTTGATAGTGTTGAATCTATTCCCAGCATCAAAAATGGATTCTAAACATTCCAAACACATGATTTTTAGAGTTTTACTTGACCGGATTCCGGCAGTTTTCTACCGTCCGGGCTATTTCACGGGCTCAGTAGACAACTTCCCACGTGAATCTCGAGTCTCGGGTGTAGGTGAAACATCAAAATCAATCTATCTTCTAGTTCCGCGTCGATTTTATTATTAGTTGACTTCGATGCATTGAAACACAATCATTGTCTCTTCCACTTTACCATTTCGTGTCCCCGTCATCCTTAACTTTTTGCTCACAAATTCTGTCTATGTGGACTGATAAAATGAGTTTTCACTTGCCGTCTGATTTTTACTCACTCTTTTTCCATTTTTTTTAATACTCTTTCATTATTTAATAAGTTTGTTAAATTGTAAAAGTTGTCCAAAGATTTTGATTATTTAAATCTGTAGAGTTACAAAAATCATTAAAAAAAATCTTCTAAATTATCAAAATAATTTAAAAATTACAAAACTACATAAAAACCGATCTAAACTAAACCAATCTTTAAAAGACTAGATTTTGAGAAAAACGAGATCTTTCAAAACCATAGCATAATGGTACTGGCCAAAAAAAGTTTAATTTGATTTCTAAATTCTATTTTTTTAATATTTATATTTTATTTGTTGTATTAAAAAATATTAGTTTATATAATGGCTTTTCACATTATTGTTTTATAAAACATTGTATTTTTAATTTTCAAATACTTAAAAAATGTTAATGATAACCTACGTTTTGATATAAAGGTCGATTTGAAGTTTTAATTCATAACCGTATAAGTTTTCAAAAATGTTTTCAACTAAATTGATTTTTAAGTAGTTTTTTATTTTTAATTCAAAAATTTATTTTAAAATAATTTTATAAAAATGCTCTCAATTGGGGTGTGAAGGGAGAGATGACAAAGATATTTGTCATGGATAGGACACTTGGTCTGAAGAGGACGCCACAGGGCACAGCTGGTGGGCGGCTCGCCCCACGCCACCACACGGCGAGGGTGAATGTGGGTAGGAGCAGACAGGAAGGTATGTTGGAATGTCGTGTGAAAGAGAGACAAAGGCCACGACAAGTGGTATGTAAAAGAGGCAACATGAAACAGTTGGTTAACGTTGTTGTCATCATGTGAGAGATTGCAGAGAAGATTGAGCTGGGACCATAGGAGCAAAAACACGAGAGGAAGGAAGAACGACCATCAGCTGAGCATCATTGCTTCAGGTATGTATCCTGGCCTTACCTAGTAGAAATTATGGATTTCTTGGGGATGATTGGGAAATGCGACCCGCAAGGTCGATGAAACCAAGTCTTGGGGAGGTTTCTAAAGAGTCTGAGTTGAATATGTTTAGTCTGTTTGTGTCAATTCCTTGGCTCAATGAAAGAAAGATAGCCCGAAGGAGCTTGGTCTAGTATCTCTGCCTAATTACTAAGAGCTACTTAGGCATATGAATGGTTTAAATGGGTATTTCAATTGAGTATTTGGATATCCAGTTGCCTGTCGGTGTCTTCGGGATTGTAATCCCAACTAAGGGCATCTTCTGTGATCCCTGTAGTTACATAAGGCTTGATGAGGACAACCCATGGGGGTAGGGTAGGGGGTCAAGCCAGATAGGCATGTACTGGCACCAAGCTCCTCTTATAGAGAGTAATTGGAGTAGGGTAATGGTAATATGTTTTAGAACACTATGGTTCAAGAGTAACCTGGAACAGGGGGTGTCTGTGATGCAGACTAGCTGAAAAAATACCATAATGTGCTACAGAACTGAGTTTTAAGATTCCACACAAAATTTCCCTTACTCGCAGCAGAGTTAAACTTTGGAACCTCTTAACATAAGCGCACGAACATAGCGGATTACTTTATGCAGACCACGCCCAAAACCCAACACAAATGCATACATGCGAGTGTCATACCTGGAGGGCCCCACAACATCTTCGACCAATTGTAGGCGATCACACTCCACAAAAGATAGCGTTTACAGCTCATTTCATGAGTTAAAGTGTCTGAATTGCGATGCAAAGTGATATGATGGAGACAGACATGGGTCATCGGATCCAACAAGACTAAACGGCGGAGATTGAAAGCACGCCGGGAGCAAAATCGCATATCGCAACTTTTGGAAGTTAGCGTTAAGGCGATCGCAAGGTAAGTTAAATACTTTGCGATGTGAAGTGGAGAAGGCATGTGGCATCATGACACAATGTTGCATCCTGCAAGAAATAGAATTTAACTTTTAAGTTATGTTGTAAATTTCGCGAAGTGCGATTGCCTGCAATTGGTCGGAGCTGTTGTGGGACCCTCTAGGTATGCCACCCCCGTGTATGCATTTTTGTTGGATTTTGGGTGTGGTCTATGTAAAGTAATCCACTGTGTTCATGCGTGTATGTATGTTAAGAGGTTAAAAAGTTGAACTACGCTGGGAGTAAGGGAAATTTTGTGTGGAATCTTAAAACTCAGTTCAGTAGCGCATTTTAGTATTTTTGCAGCTAGTTTGCATCAATTGGTATTAAAGAAAATCTTTCTTCCTAAGTGAACATTGAAGTAGGAAGAAGAGGTCGGGGAAGATCTACAAGGGGAGCAGCAGATGAAGGGTTGCGTGAAGAGATTAGAGTGTTGTCAACACGTTTGGCAACAGTGGATGCAGGAATGTGTAGGGATCTTGAAGGTGGAGATGACAGTGATGATGAGCCAATGGTACAAATAGATGGGTTAGAGGACGAGACACCAGAAATTAAACTACTGAAATATGTTTTGATGGCTAACAGCAAGCCAAGACCATAGCTCTCCAACTATTATGGTAGTTTGCCCACAGAAGCATTGTTGTACTAGATAAGTGTGTTAGATAAATACTTCGAGTATGAGGAAGTTAGTGAGGACAGGAAAATAAGGTTTGGTAAGTTGAAAGGACATGCTGCCCTGTGGTGGGACAATGTGCAGACAGAAAGGAGAAGTCTTAACAAGCCTTTGATCAAGAGATGGGAAAGGATGATAGCAAAGATTAAAAGTAAGTCCCTGCCTAAATATTACCAAATTTCCCTTTACATAAAAGTGCATAATCTGAGACAGAGAACGATGATTGCAAAGGAATACACAGAAGAGTTATATAAAGTGAACTTGAGGGTTTGGTATGTTGAAGATACCCCTGAGAAGACAGCAAGATTTGTGAATGGTCTATGGATGGAAATCTTAGATGAGATCAATGTTCTTTCCCCTAAAACTATAGAGGAGGCATACTAGTGTGCTTTGAAGGCAGAAGAAAATATTATTAGGAAGCAGAATGCAAGAAGAGGACGTCGGTCCGGTAGTGGAAGAGGACAGTCCTTTGGCAGAGGAAGAATTGCTGACAGTAATGAATATGGCAGCAATTCGAAGACTTCGGGACAAATTGAGAAGGAAGGTAACACTAGAGGTGGAAGGCCATAACAATGAGGAAGAGGTAATGGTAGAGGCAGAGGAAATGCCTACAAGTGTTACAAGTGTCACAAATGGGGGCACAGGTCTTTTGAATGTCCTGAAAATGAGCCATCTAGACAGAGGGGAGTGTATGTTTCTCAACCTGATGTAGCAGAGGCACCACCACAAGAGGTAGAGAATGTGCTTGAAACAGAAGAAGCCTTGGTGTTGAACAAGGTTTTACTAAAACCAGCTAAGTAGATGGCTGACCTGACACAAAGGAAAGCATTGTTCCAGACTATGTGCAAGTCGCATGGAAAATGCTGCAAATTGATTATAGATAGTGGAAGCACTGATAAATTGTTAGCCAATGAGATGGTGGAAAAATTGGGTTTGAAGAAGTCGAAGCACTCGACTCCCTATAAGGTGTCTTGGTTGCAGAAAGGACACCAACTGTTGGTTGATGAGCAGTGCGAGGTAGAGTTTCACATTGGCAAGTAGAAGGACAAGGTAACTTGCGATATTATGCCTATGGACGTGTGCCATATTCTTTTGGTAGACCATGGAAATATGACAGAAAGGATGTCCATGATGGGGAAAATAATTGTTACAGATTTTTGAAGGATGGGATAAAGCATACGCTACTTCCCATGAAAGAATAAGATATTGCAAAAAATAGTGGGAATAAAAAACTGTTGATAGGCAGAAAGGAGTTTATGTGACAGATTGAGGAGAATGAGGTGAATTATGCAATTGTGCACAGGCCAAGAGTAGTATTGATGCATACAGAAATCACTAATTTTCCTGTGGAAATACAGGACATGCTGCAAGGGTTTAGTGATATTGTGGTAGATGATCTACCAGATAAATTACCACCAAAGTGGAGCATTAGTCACCATATTGATTTTATTCCAGGAGCTAGTTTTCCAAACAAGGCTGCTTACCGAATGAGTCCAAAAGACAATGAGGAGATCAGGAAACAAGTACAGGAATTGTTGGATAAATGACTGATTCGAGAGAGTTTGAGTCATTGTGTTGTTTCGACCGTTTTAGCTCCCAATAAAGGAGGTGAATGATGGATGTGCATTGATTCTCGGGCGATAAACAAGATCACTATCATATGCATGTTTGCTTTACCTCAGATGAATGATATGATGGATTTTCTGAGTGGAGCAGCGTACTTTCCAAAGATGGATCTGAAAAGCGGCTATCACCAGATCAGGATTAGATAAGGTGACAAATGGAAGACAACTTTGAAGACCAATGAAGACTTGTATGAATGGTTGGTCATGCCTTTTGGGATGAGCAATGCTCCCAACATATTCATGTGTTTGATGAATGAGATGTTGAAAGAATTCATTGGCAAGTTTGTTTTTAATACGAATTTGGAATATGCACTTTTACTATTGGTCGAGAATGTGAAGAGATGTGCAAATATTGGTGATCATATGTAAATTTTGTCAACATGCAAAGGGACGTAACCAGAATGAAGGATTGTATACACCCTTACCCATTTAGAACAGACCATCAGACTCGGTCAACTTGGACTTTGTCTTGGGTCTATTGAACAGACAACGAGGATTTGATTCCATCATGGTGGTGGTGGATCGTTTCACCAAAATGGCACATTTCATTCCATGCAGAAAGACAAGTGATGCCACACATGTAGTACACTTTTTATTTTCAGAGATAGTCGGATTACATGGCTTGCCTAAGTCCATCATCTTGGACAAGGATGTAAAGTTCACAGGCCATTTCTGGCGAACATTGTGGAAGAAGTTAGAAACCAAACTAAATTTTAGTTCGGCTTATCATCCACAGTTAGATGGGCAAACTGAAGTTGTGAAGAAGAATCTGTGAAATCTGCTAAGGAGACTGGTTGGTTAAACTTCCAGAAAGTGGGATGTTGTGCGTACACAAGCAGAGTTTTCCTACAATGACTCACCTAACAGAAGCACGCGTAGAAGTCCTTTCCAAATCATATATGGAATGAACCCACGTGGAGTATTTGAGTTGCAGGATTTGGGTCTGTTGGAGCGCAAGAGTGATGATGGTGAATATTTCGCAAAAGAAATCATCGATCTACATGAACAGGTCAAATTGAAGCTACATAACAGTAGCCAAAAATACAAACAACGAGTAGATTTGAAAATTTGGGAGGTACAATTCGAATTAAGAGACCTGGTACTGGCACATTTGCGCAAGGAGTGGTTTCCTAAAGGCGAATACAACAAATTGAAGATGAAAAAGATCGGGCCTTGTACAATTCTTCAGAATTTTTCTGCAAATTCTTACAAGTTGCAGTTACCTCCAAGTGTAGGAATCTCGCCCATTTTTAATGTGGCAGATCTATACCCATACACTGCTATTGACGAGGAAGACAGTTCAGAGAGACGACCACGAGACACCCAGGATGAGGAGAGATCATGGATTAAACAGATGCCTCTAGCACAATCTTTGGAAATTGAACATATTTTGGACACACAGGTAGCCAGGAAGACACGGAGCAAAGAATATTTAGACTATCTGGTCAAATGGAAAGAGCATCCTTTGGAGGATTGTTCTTGGTTGGACGATGCCCAAATTCAAAGCGACGGGTACTCTATTGAAGAGCTCATGGACAGGATCCATGAGTTTAATTTACCCCAGGAGCCTGATGCAGGAGCATCCAACTGAAAGGCTACAACTAAAGTTGATTACTTATGCTAGAGAGAAGAAGAAGTTTTGAATTCTATTTTACTTTGTTTAAGTTAATTTGGGCTAACACAGCCACTGTAATCTTTAGATTAAAATAATGGTTAAATTAGGATTAGTTAAGTATTTAGTTGAATAAACTATTATGAAACTGAATGACAGTTTCTTGACCATATGGGGGTTTTGGGAAAGGCATAAAACCAAACCAAACTGACCATTGTGGGGTTTTGCCATCCATAGAGAGAAAGGGAGTGGAATTTAATTTCTAAATTAATTCCAAATTTTTTGTGCTTGATCGGGCTCTCTGTTTTAAAATAGTATTTCATTTCCAAATAAATTCCAAGTGTTTTGTGCTTTGATTGGCTCTCTATTTTAAATCGTTTGTTTTAAATATATGTTGATATAAAAAATTACATTTAATTGCATAGCAATAAGTTTAATCAGATTTGCAGGTACAACAAGGCCATAGATTTTGCACAACCCTTTGTTGAATTGAATATTGTGTTAATCGCAGAACGAAGTCAAATTGGATTTGCAGGTATGACAAGGGTTGTTCGATCCAACACTGATCATTGGTGGGAGATTACATCACAGTCAGGAAGACATCGCACATCGCAAAAGATAGCATTTATAGTTCAGTTCGCAAGTTAAAGTGTTTGACTTGCGATGTGAAGTGATATGGCAGAGACAAACGTGGGCCGTCGGATCCAGCAGAGACTAAACGACGGAGATTGAAAGCACGCAGGGAGCAAAATCACAAATCACAACTTTTGAAAGTTAGTGTTAAGGCAATCGCAAGGTAAGTTAAATACTTTGCGATGCGAAGTAGAGAAGGCATGTGGTAGCATGGTGAAACTTCGCATCTCGCAAGAAATAGAATTTAACCTTTAATTTATGTTGTAAAGTGCGCGAAGTGTGGTTGCCTGCAATTAGTCGGAGTTGTTGTCTGACCCTCCAGGTACGACACCTGCGTGAATGCATTTGTGTTGGGTTTTGGGTGTGGTTTGCGTAAAGTAATCCAAGGTGGCCACGTGCATATGTATGTTAAGAGTTTCCAATGTTGAACTGCGCAACGAGTAAGGGAATTTTTTTGTGGAACCTTAAAACTCAGTTCTGTAGCACATTTTGGTATTTTTGCAGCTAGTCTGCATTAGTTTGGGGGGTCCTAAATGAGGGTTATGGTCATGGTAGAAGCATTGGGATAGGGGGGATGATTTATTGGTTTGCATTTAACTCGAGCACTAAACGCTATCATTATGGATGCATTGGCTCCATATGGGTCGATGGCGGGTCCGGGAAACTAAGTAAGGCCAACTGAAGGTTGGAACGCTCCAGTAGAGGGGCAGAGAGCGACACCAATGCATGCAAACTAAGCAATGGAAGTTTTGAGGGAGTGGTTGATTGGAAAGTCAGTGAGAAGAAAGAATGGAAGAGAAAGAGGCTCTGTCAGAAAATTGATTCACAAAATTTTTTGTTTTGAATTTATAGGTCTACCTAGCCTGTCTATCTCTCTGGACTCTGCACAGTGGGTGGGAACCCCAGTGTGGATTCAAGTGCATGTAGAGCTGCAGGGTGGCCTCGGAAAATGAAAATTGGTTAAAGCTCAGTCAAGAAAAGGTAACAGAGGGAGGGGCAGGCAGCTAGCACTGACATAAAAAGTGAAAGGTAGAGAGAAGGCATCAACCATTAAAAAAAACTCAGCGTGAAAGAGGCAGAAAAATAGACCAAGAGAACATGTAGAACGTGTTACATGCTTATGGCATTAGGACTTCAGCTCAAGTAAAATCGTTGATATCTAGATGGGAAATAGACTTGAACACCAAGGTAGAGGAAAAAATTCTATATGATGAAATGGTGCCCATGGTGATAGACTCGAGAAACACGTGAGAACGAATGACCCTGTTCAAGAAGGAAATCCACCTCTATTGGACCATGAAATGTTTGATGGCGAAGGCCATAATGGTAGTTCAGAATGTAGGAGGAGATGCAAAGGGAGCCTCGAGTTTGGCTCCAATACACAGGGACATACAAGCAATACAGTTGCAAGGGCATCATCAGAACATGTGTCTCAATCGTATAGAAAGGAAGCTTCAGAACCTACACCAAATGGACATGCCCAGGTCAAGTGCAAAACACCTGGCACCGATTGAATCATCTGAGGAGTAGCTGAAGAAGTTTAGCAAATTTTGTTTATGAAATATGATGTGGTCGGCTAACATTTACTTTTATAGTAGCATGTTAAAAGAGATAATAGATATTATAGCATATAAGGCATTTAGAGACAAAATCAAACAATTTTAGTTTGGTTGGCTCTTTTAACTCATGGAGGTGGCCAACATACCTGGTTTCCTATGGGCAAGTTGAGGCTACCAAAAACATAATATAATGTAACTTGTTGTTTTTTAAATTAAAATGAATGAATAGAAAGACTCTACCAAACTTACAAAATAAAAATAAAAATTTATAGAAATAAGTATTTTTAATATAGAAATTGGAATATAAAATAATATATATAAATATAAATAAAATATAAATAATAACCATTTAATCAACCAAATTTACAAAATATATAATTATAAAAAATTATAATTTATTTCTATTTATCTTAAATTATAAATATATATATCATATTTAATTATATTATTTTAAATATATTTTATCTTTATTTAATTTAAACTATAAATATATATTTCATTTAATTATAAAATTATTAATATAAAAACTAATAAAATAATTAAATTTTATAATAAATATTATTACTATTTTATATTTAGTATTATCATTTTACATATAATTAAATTAATTTAAAATAATTAAATATAAACAAATTTCACGTCAATTAAATAATTAGTAACATACTAATCTTTGTCATTTCAAGTTTCATGTGTTAGAGTGAGATGACTTAGCATTCATATACATCCGTTTCAATTTTCTTACTTAGAATTATGGATAATATGATAACATCTCTCTTTTAGGTTTTATGTTTCATATATATTATAATGAAATGATTTAATATATATATTATCATCATCATCATCATCATATATATATATATATAATTTTAAAATTTTATTTAAATTATAAATATTTTATAAACTATAAAAAAATCATTTTATAAAAATTCGCATATATATATTTTATTATTAAATGTTTTTCAGAAAAAATCTATTAAAATAATAATATTATATTATGTAAGTTTGAATATAATATTAACAAAAGGTGATTCATTTTTTTTTAATGAATTTGAAGCAATTTTTTTTATGGTGTTATTGATTTTGTTATTTATTTTTGAAAAGTAAGTAATAATAATAAATGTTTGAGGGAAAAAATTTACACAATTTTATTAAATTTAATAAAGGTGAGTGAGATTAATATTTTCTCTTTTGATGATCATTGAACAATTTTGTAATGGAAGTAGCAAAATCCTTTTATTACAGACTCTTCTATCATATAAAAATCATAATTTTTACATCAATAAATATCAATATTCCATTTCATTTAGATTGCATAGTGAATATTTATTTTAGAGAAGTTTTGCTGGATTTCTAATCTTGAGAATTTTTTTAGATTTTTTTATTTTATTTTTTAAAAGTTTGGTGGGACTATATTTTCATAATATCCAATACATCATCTGGATAGGGATAGAGAATTGTTGAAATTTGCAACAAGAAATAGTGAATTTGGCATCTAGAAACAACATCTAGAGAAAATGACACCCAGAAATGGCTACCATGGAGGTCTTTGATTTAATTATTTCTTGATTAAATTAGAAGAAATGTGTGTCAAAATTATTTATCCCTTAAATAAATTGGACATTAAATTGTAATCTCATCTTATAATCACTTGTAATAGTTAACTGGGTGTGATAGACTCAGTTAGCTCATGAAATTCGACATGAGGGTGGTTGGAGAGGCATGTAGAGTGATTATATTTGTTTTAGAGTCTAAGTTGCGGTTAGTGTATTAGTTTAATGCATGTGAAATCAATTAACTCAATTAAGTGAGTTAAAGTTAGTCTAACTAGTTGTAACTGATTGTTGCACTAGTGAGAGGTCAAGTGAATTAAATCATATTTAATTCACATGTAGTGATCTGTCAAGTGACTGATGATTTACTATTAATATTAATAGTTGCATGCATGTCAGTTGTGATGAAGACCCAGTTGAGACAAAGGTTAAAGGGAAGTTATCTATCAGTTGTATTTATAGCAAATTGCTTGAGCGCGATTAAATACACCATATGATGCCCATGATGTATTGCACATTCAAGGAAGGCTAATTATCCTAATTAATAGGGATTAATTTCCTAGGGATTGTGTGAGCAGGGTAGGCCGAAGACAGCCTGAGAATTGGCTAAGTGTTGGACCAATTTTGTCTAGATCAGTGTGAGACAGTTGGTAGAGTGCAACAGACTCTTATGAGAAGAGTGCATTGTATTGTTTCATGGTTCCTTAGTTCATTATACAATAGAGATAGAGGGGTTTAAAATATCTGTGTTGTGGATTGATTTGCTTCTTTCTTTTACTCAGTGTGATTGTGCGATTGTGTTTATTTTTTGCAATTAATTTGTAGAAGGATTCAATATCTTGCTTTAGCATATTGCATGATCGGATTGAATCTATTGGTATACATATTGCTTGTATAATTTCTACAAGAATTGAACTGGTGACTTCACATCAAAGAGTGCCTTAATGAAGACCATGATCAACATCTATCCAAAACCCCATGGAAAAATTTGTTAAAATTTTAAATCAACATCGATCCATCTTAAGTAGAGATCTAACATGAGCTGAGAGGGATCAAATTTCCTCGCCTGCAAACTTCTTTAAAGTGAAAAATACAATGTGTTGTTTTTTAAACATAAAAACTTAATTTTTTCATGATATATACATAATTTTTTTTAAATGATATATACATAATTGACATAAAAAAAATTAATTTATACATTTTTTTTTACTTTACAATATATTCATTTTTTTTATTATAGCGGAAATTAATTTTCTATTTAGAACATGGCCGGGGCATCTAAGTCGTCAAAATCACCCGGTGATTAATTTTTAAATGTTGAATCTATCTATATAGAGTTGTCTTAATTTTTAAATGTTCAATCTATCTATATAAAGTTTTATTTTTTTGTTTTCTTGGTAGTGTGGGTTCTGAGATGACTTATCTCAAAAATTATGGTCTAAGAAACCCCAACCGAGGGGCACCTAGGCCATCAAAATCACTTGGGGATCGCACCCAACCTCGACCACATGCAAAACCTATGGACTAAAAAGCCTCGACCGAGAGGCATCTAAGTCGTCAAAAGCACCCAGGGATCACACCCAGCCTCGGCCACACCAGCCCTTATCATGGATGGATTCTTTTTGCCTTCGAGGATTGGAACCAGTGACCTTTTCATCACAAGTGTCTTAACAACACACTCTTCACTATCGAACCAAACCAAACCTCAGTTGGCCTATATAGAGTTGTCTTTAGTGAGACCTTTTGGAAGCTTTTTCGGTGGATTTTTCAGGTCCAATTTCTCTAAAATATGACAAGAATTTATTGAAATCACCAAGCTTGATGGGTAGCCCCTACACAATCGAAGTGCCCTAGGGTTTTTCAGTATAATGAATCTATATATATAATAAAAAACCAATTTAAATAACACAAATCAAAATTGCATCTCAAATTTTTTTACCAAATTCCATCACTGAAAAATCCAAAAAATCACACTAAAACAATTCCTATCTATATATTTAAAAATACAATTCAAATAATAAAAAGTCACAATTTCACTAATAATTATATTACCCAAAATTAAAAACATAAAATAATTACAATTACAATAAACACTAGCTTTCATAAAAACAAACATACTTTATAATATTAAAATTTATAAATATTTTATTATATTTTTAAATCAAATTATTTTTGCAACTAACCAATCAAATACCTTTTAATATACAAATAAGTTCATTCTGGAACACGACGACACTTTAGTTGTCCTTTCCTGATGCTCCTAATCCAATAAACACGGGGATCGCTATATGTAGAAAAATGAAAATTCCCGGACAAACCATATATATATATATATATATATATATATATATATATATATATATATAATTAGAAATATGTGTGGTTTAAATAAATATATATATATATATATATATATAGTGTGGGTAGGTTTAATGGTTAAGAATAATTTTTTTTATTTATTTAAGAGATATTTTAAGAAATTATAGATTCAAACTCTGAGAAATAAAATATGTATGTTTTCCTAAACTTAATAATATGTAATTTCATCATAACCTTAAATTAAATAATAATAATAATATATATATATAATATAATATAAAAAACAAATTCAATTGTGAAGCTGACCAATTTCCAATAACTTTTATATGTTGAACAATTTCCTACTTTGACAATCCAAGCGCCAACCATTTAAAGCAACTACTTTTATGGGTTGAACCATGTCCTACTTTAACAATAATCTAAAAGAGTTGTCTATTTAGCCAGAAGAAGTGCCCAAAGTTGCAGAGTTTGGTCTTGCCAAAATATGGGACAGAGAGAAAAGTCACGTCTCTGTGGAGATGTGGTCAAGGCTTTATGGAGTTGTCACAGATAAATCTGATGTGTATAGCTATGGTATATTACTTATGGAGATGGTGGGGGGAAGGAAGAACATCGATTATAAGTATCTTGAAAGTAACTCAAGCAAATTCTTCTATGCAGAGTGGGCTTTTAAGCAAGTGGAAAAGGGGGAGTTCGAAAATCTAAGAAAGGAAGACATGTCAGAGGAAGACGGAGTCATCGCCAAAAGGTTAAGTTTAGTTGGGCTCTGGTGCATCCAGTTCAAGGGATCTCTTTTTTTTCACCAGAGAAAAAACGCTGTTTTTATATAAAGCATTCTCTTCTGATAGGGAGATACCTATCCACAGGAGAATAGGGTAATCCAAGACAGATAGGAGAAAATAAGCACAATTACCCCTACAGGAACTTGTAAAGAGCACTTACGAGATCCAAAACGAATCTGAGGAACAAATACAGCCGGTGTAATTCAAGGGATCTCGTCGTCCTTCAATGAGCAAAGTTGTTCAAATGCTAGAAGCAGACGTTAAAATTACCACTTCCCCATACCCATTTCCTGTGGACACACCTTTGCAGCGATCTTCTTCTAACCAAGTTTCTTCATCTAGTGTTTTCGAGATTGAAATGGCGGATCCCACCAGTAGTAGTCAGACTGCTGAAACATCCATGTAATGTAAATTACTAAATACTACATAGCATAGCAGAAAAATATGCCTGAATGTTGAGAGTGAATTTCGAAATTTATGAAAAAGGAACCTGCAAATGAAGGCCTAGGCATAGCCAAAAGGTTATGTTTAATTGGACTGTGGTGCATTCATTCAAGGCATCTCGTCCTCCTTCAATGAGCAAGGTAGGTTGTCCAAATGTTAAAAGGAAAGGTTGACATTACCACTCCTCCATTCCGATTTCCTGTTGACACAGCTTTGTAGCGATCTTCCTCTCACCAAGCTTCTTCACCTTATGCACTAAGACTGCTGAAGCCTCCAGGCGATCTAACATGCTACAAAGGATAGTGGAAAAGTATACCTCAACGGAAAGTATAGATAAGTTTTCAATGCAGTTTAATCAGCGTAGTGTTATTTGTATAGGGTTTTGCTTTATTAGCTTGAAACGATTTTTAAAAAGTGCGTACAAGAGCACTCTTCAATTTAAAAATTGTGTAGAAGACAGTTTTCAATGGAGTAAAATTAGTAGTTTTCAATTAAAGAGCAGTTTTCAATTGAATCCCTTCAACAAGGTATTACTTGAATTTTGTATAGCTTCAAAAGATTGAACAAATGTGTGTACAAGATATAGTTGTATCGTTCAACACTACATCGATACCTCTTAGTGTATTTATTAAACTCCCGAGAACAAACTGCTACAGTTTGTTGTATATTTGATAGTTTCTAACAAGCCTATGATATCCAACCTTTTATTCCTACAAGAAGTTTTTCTTGATGTATGATACAATATTTACTCATTAATTATCTTTCAAGGTGAAGTGCCACATTTTCAAATTATATACGGGAAAATTGATTACGGCCATTTTGAGATTTTATATTTGAAAACTGGGATTCTACATTTGAAAACTGATTTAGGTCGTTAAAAATTTGGAATAAAAACAAAATTTTCATGGTTACCAGCCTAGATCTAGCTTACTCTTTATCATGCGAGAAGTATCAAATCTCTTGAGGTGCAAAAGTTCTTTTTCCTTTTTGCAGTGTATAATTTGAGAAAAGGTTTGTACCTCTAGGGATTTGATCCCTCTTGGTGCATGATACATCGGGAATTAGATGGATCTAGGTTGGTGATTTCATCCCTCTCTATCCATGATAGATCCGGAATTAGATGGATCTAGGCTGCTTCGAGTTGATGGCAACAATGACACATTTTTAGATTATCATTATTATGTATATGTTTGAGATAAACTTCATACTTTGACATTTACATTATGTTTTCTTTGTTTGATGTGACTATATAAGTTCTCTTCTTTAAGTTTGTTTTTGTTGCTTTCCTTGACTGAGCTTGGATGCTTTGAGTGGTTTGTGTGTTTATGTGTTTGAATTTGGATTGTAATGTTTGTGAATGTTACAATTGTTGTGTTATATTTCTATGTGAATGTAATTGTCTATTAGTAATTGGTTGGTGATGAAAAATGAAGACAATCTTGTCAATCTTTTGCAAGAGGATTGATATTGCAGATCTATTTGATTTAATTTTAGGTATCACAACTTTTGACAATCAATAATTCTTAATAGTGTATATTGTCTCTCCAGGTATTACTAAATATAACTTGAAGATCAATTTTAGTAGTCTACTGCATCAATATTACTCTTGAAATCATTTGTTTCAGTGCTAATGTTTGAAATAATTTATTTCCTTGAAAATATTTTGATGATTGTTTTTTTATCTATAGTTTGCTTTGCAAAAATCAATAAATAATGTAATTTTCAATTTTCTTTAACGAGTAGTGAGATTTACATAATATTTACATTATATGTTAGTTTTTCGATATTTTCATATTGATTATATGAAAAGGATAATGGTAAACCATTCAAACCTTTAACTCAAACTTTTGTAGTAAACATCATACCTTGTCTCTCTTGCCCTCCAATATTAATAGATTGAATTACTATAATGCAAAAATCAATGCAAATTATGAATCATTCTTTGTGTTTACACTAAAATTAATGCACATTGGTAATCCAATCACTTCATTTTAATGTACCATCATACATTGAGTTACATCAAATCAGAAATCATCATCTGCTGTGAAATCATTGCATCTAATGCATGCAATCAAATAAGATTAGAAAACATCTACACTCAAATCAATGCATCTAATCCAAACAATCAAATAGGATTAGAAGCTACATTGAAATCAATGCATCTATTGTAAGCAATCAAATATCATTAGAAATCCACATCTACACTGAAATCAATGCATCTAGTGCAAGAAATCAAACAGGTTAGAAATCACCATCTATCATGAATTCACTGCATTTAGTGCAATAAATCTTATTCCCTCTCTCCCCCTCCATATATATATATATATATATATATATATATATATATATATATATATATATATATCCCTCCATCTTTCCTCCTTTGTCTATCTATCTCGCCCTAAAATATACACACTCTCTCTCAATCTCTTCCTTTTCACTCACCCCCCTCCTCCTCCACTTTTCTCATTGTATATATATTTCTTCTCCCCCCCCTCTCTAGCCTTCCAAATCCATCTCTTTGTTTGTGATGGGTACGCGCCAGCCCACACCCCAAATTCACTGTTTAATTTATCAATGTGCTTGAACAAGTGTCAACGTATTATTACGTGTCACTGTTATAACATATAAAAGGGTTTGTGCAAAATGCCAACGTGTTAATACGTGGCGTTATATTAAAACCATGCGTTAATACAACTCGTGCTATGGATAATCAAAACGAATATTAAATCTCGATCCTCGGTCTCTGTAAGATTTTTGTTGTTGCTATATTGGTTCGCATTTAATAATGCAGTAAACGGTTGTTGGTTTGATCGTCGTGCTACTTGGTTTCCTCGCCTGTTATTCGGGATCATTCCATTTTGGCGGTCATTGGTATTGTTTTCGAGTCTGTGTGTGAGGGTTCCGCCTTTGGGTTTTCGCTGCTATGTTGGTCTGTGAACTTCGGCCCTCGCTGTGAAATGATGTGCAGTCGGCGAACTGGATTTTGTGTAAGAAATGGTGAACTATTCGACTGTCTCAGCATGACCAATCTCTTTCTCTGTAACTGTTTATCCCCACTGTTCTTATTGTCTTCGGTAATGATTTACGCCCTTTGGGTTTTCATTTGTTTGCAGGTATTTCCAGTCGTGATGTCTCACGAATTCACTTGGCTTCTTCAGGCGCTCGAACTGGTAAGTCGGCCCTCCATGATTCACTTTCGCTTTCTCCTCCTTCACAACCTGACCTTTTGGCTCCTCGTGAGCAGGTTTGGTCGTCGTTCCGTTGATGGTTATTTGTTCAGCTAAGATTCACTTCGTTCTTTCTTTTCCTCCAGGTAATGATATCGAACCCTTCCTCTGTTCTTTGATTTTTATAAATGAGTCACAATGGCAATCTGGCTGACGCCATTTTTTTTTTGGTTCTATGTAGGTGAATGCCGCTGTCACGTGGTCTTGTTCTCGGTCTCGGCTACTCGGCTCCTCCTTTTCTCACGGGTAGCATCCAACTATGTTTCAGTCTCCGTTTTATACTATGTTGCATTTAAATCTCGCAGGCAGTTTCGTTCCAATGTTTTCTGAGCGTCTTGGCTGTAGCAACCTATAGGTTGGCTACATTATAGTCCGGCTATGTCTTCCCTTATTTCGACCTAGTCCAATCTTGTATAGGTTTTATTCTTCTGGGGTTCGAGGAACCCGCCTGTAGCTTAGGACTGTTGCACAATCAGTTTGTTTATAACCCCCAAGGGTTTCTGGTCAAACCCTAACTGTAGCTTCTTGTTCCGAGGGATTTCGTTGTTTTGTAATGTAATTAATGGAATTGTAATGTCCGGACTCTTAATGTGACTATTTCATATATATATACTTTGAAAGAAAACTTCAAATTTCGTTTTCAATTTTTTTCTCAAGAAATGTACTGGTATAATAACTGTTACCTGTAGGTTGAATTTGGCTGCCTGTGTCTAATTTCGATTTGCGTTTCTTTTGTTTCTACGTCTTCTCGTTGGCGTTGTTTGGCCAATTCCTTCCTCGTTCTCTGTTTTATATGAATAATGCGCAGTGTCGCCTTCCTGCACTGCCGAGACTTGTAACTTGTAAAAGGGAAAAGAAATGAATGAATTTTAATGGCTGGTACTGTGGTTCTGTTTTTAATAAATTGTCAAAGCTATGCACGTTAGGCTATAAAAAACAAGATTGTTACTCAACATTCAACACAGATGAATGGCTGAACAATTTACTACTTGATTTATTCTTCTTCTCAATGACAGGTTTGCATAACCCCCATCTTGTGACCTTTCTGTTCTTTTTGTATCCCAGTGACAGGAAAATTCGTTACCAGTTGGCAACTGCCACTGTTGGTTACACAATTACATTGTCCACCTTATTTCTATTTTTACTTTATCACTAACGAATTTTAAAATAACCTAGTAACCCACTATAGTTTCTTAATGAAAATTAAAATAAAAGTCAGTTAAACTAAAACAACTCCTACTGACAGCTAATCCTCTAATCAAGAAAAGACAAATTAAACATGGACAGGTGCAAAGACCTGTAAAATAACACATCACCGAAAACACATGAAAACCTGCTGTCTGTTTGCCTCCCTAGTCGGATGCTCCTGCATCAGGGTCCCGGGGTAGCAAAAAGTCATGGCTCCGCTCCATGAGGTCATCCACTGAATAGCCAATTTTCTGAATCTGTGCTGCATCAAGCCAGGAACTGTCCTCAATAGGATGGTTCTTCCACTTGACCAGGTACTGTAAATAGTCCTTCCTGCGTGTTCGTTTGGCTACTTGTGTATCGAGGATACCCTCGATCTCAAGGGGCTGCGCTGTAGGCATCTGCTTTAACCAAACATCCTCTTCATCTGGGGTATTCCGTTCTGGCCTTGTTGCCTCTTCATCTCCGGGACTGGTAGTGTATGGGAACAATTCTGCCACATTAAAAATGGGCAAAATGCCTATTCCGGGTGGCATTTGTATTTCGTAGGCATTGGTAGAAAACTTGTGAATAATTCTGCAGTGGCCAATTTTTTTAAACTTTAATTTTTTATACTGCCCTTTTGGAAACCGTTCCTTGCGCAAGTGGGCAAGGACTTCGTCCCCAACATTGAACTGAATTTCTCGCCTTTTCAAATCTTCCTGTTGTTTGTATCTTTGACTGCTGGCTACCAACTTCAATTTCACCTGCTCATGCAGATCACTCATTGCTTGAGCGAAATCTTCTCCATCTGCGCTTCTTTTCTCAAGCTTTCCCAAATCCCGCAGTTCATGCACTTCACGAGGATGCATGTCGTACAGAACCTGAAAAGCACTGTATCCCGTACTGCGATTTGGAGAATCATTATATGAAAATTCTGCTTGGGAAAGTACGTGATCCCACATCCACGAATTTTCTCCGATTAAGCTTCTTAGCAGGTTCCCCAAACTCCTATTTACCACCTCTGTTTGCCCATCGGTCTATGGGTGATAAGCGGAGCTGAAATTTAGTTGGGTGTCCAGCTTTTTCCACAGGGTACGCCAGAAGTGTCCTGTGAACCGCACATCCCGGTCTAAAATAATGGACCTCGGCAAGCCATGCAGTCGAACAATTTCTGTGAAGAACAAGTGGGCTACGTGAGTAGCATCACTGGTTTTCCGACAGGGTATAAAATGCGCCATCTTCGAGAATCTATCCACCACTACCATCACTGAATCAAATCCTCACTGTGTTCTGGGTAAACCCAGGAAAAAGTCCAAACTGACTGAGTCCCATGGCCTACTTGGTATGGGCAATGGCGTATAGAGTCCTGCATTCTGGCTGTGACCTTTTGCCAACTGACACATTTTGCACCTGCTTACATACCTCTGCACATCTCGCCGCAACTTTGGCCAATAATAGAAATGCTCTATCTGGGATAAGGTCTTGTCTATACCGAAATGTCCGGCTAGACCTCCGCTATGTTTCTCCCGAATAATGTTTTCCCGCATTGAACAATCGGGAATACACAACTGTCCTCCCTTAAATAACAATCCCTCTTGCAGATTGTAGTCCAACCACAGACTGTGATTCCGTAGTAAAGGGTTCTGACATGCTTCATGTGCCTCCTTAAAGTCTGTATCTGTCTGATATAGATCCCTCAGGTGTTCAAAACCCAGCACCTGCACCGTACTCTCCTGCATAAGCAAAACTCTTCTGCTTAATGCGTCTGCCACCTTGTTGGATTGCCCGCTGATATGCTTCAATACAAATGTAAAGCTTTGCAGATATTCCACCCACTCTGCATGCTTGTGATTCAACTTGTGCTGCTGCATAACATACTGTAAAGCAGAATTGTCAGAAAATAACACAAACTCATTACCTAACAAATAGTGCCTCCAGTGCTTCAAGGCTTGAACGACTGCATAAAATTCTTTGTCGTAAGACGAATATTTCTACCTGCTTTCGTTCAATTTCTCACTGAAATAAGCAACCGGTCTGTCCTCCTAGCTAAGTACTACCCCAATGGCTGTACCGCTGGCATCACAATGAACTTGAAAAAGTTTGTTGAAATCTAGCAATCTCAAGATCGGCCTCTCAGTGATCTTTTTCTTCAGAGTCTGAAAACTGTTTTCTGCTGCTTCAGTCCAGCAAAAAGGCTGATTTTCCTTCTTAATTGTGTCCAACATAGGTGCACAGATCCCACTAAAATTCCTGATAAACTTTCTGTAAAAACTTGCTAAACCATGAAAAATTCGAACCTCGAATAAGTTCTTTGGAGATGGCCAGTTAACTATTGATGCAATCTTTTCTGAATCCATCTTCAACTCATTTTCTGCAATCACAAAACCCAGATAAACTAATTCTTTTTGAAAAAAAGTACACTTTTTCAAATTTATCAGCAGTTTATTCTGCTGCAATCTTCTCAATACACTTCGAACATGTCGGAAATGTTCCTCCTTCGTTCTGCTAAAAATTAAAATATCATCCAAATACACAATCACAAATTTTCCAATGAACTCCTTCAGTACTTCGTTCATTAGGCGCATGAAAGTACTGGGAGCATTGCTTAATCCAAATGGCATCACCAGCCATTCATACAGCCCCTCATTCATCTTGAAAGTTGTCTTCCACTCATCCCCTTCTCGGATTCGAATCTGGTGGTAGCCACTCTTCAAGTCAATCTTCGAAAAATATGTTGCCCCACTCAAACAGTCCATCATGTCATCCATTCTCGGTAGTGGAAACCTGTACCGAATCATAATCTTGTTGATAGCTCTCGAATCTGTACACCTTCGCCATTCGCCACCTTTCTTAGGAGCTAATACTGTCGGAACTGCACAGGGACTCATACTCTCTCTGATTAGCCCTTTATCAAGCAATTCCTGCACCTGTTTCCGAATTTCTTCATTATCTTTCAGGCTCATACGATAAGCTGCCTTATTTGGTAAGCTAGCCCCTGGTATAAAATCAATACAGTGGCTGATACCTCTCTCGGGGGGTAGCTCGTCTGGAAGATCGTCCACTATGATATCTCCAAAATCTTGCAACATGTCTTGAATCTCCTCAAGTAAATCTGAAATCTTTGTGTGTAGTACCACTGTTCTTGGCCTCCTCACAACAGCAAAATTCACATCATTATTTTCGATCTGTTTCAAAAACTCTTTTCCACCCATCAGCAGCGCTTTTACTCCACTAACCTCTACTGTACCTTCCTCTTTGATGGGTACAAGTGTGTGCTTGACCCCATCTTTGAAAAACTTGTAGCAGTTCATTCTTCCATCATGAACCACTTTTCTGTCAAACTGCCAGGGCCTTCCTAACAGTATATGACAGACATCCATTGGCATAACATCGCAGACAATTTTGTCCTTATATCTGCCTATCTGGAACTCCACATCGCACTGTTCATCAACTAACAGTTGATGTCCTTTCTGCAGCCATGACACTTTGTAGGGAGTGGGATGTTTCAGCTTTTTCAGTCCCAACTTCTCCACCATTTCCGTGGCTAGCAAATTATCAGTGCTTTCGCTGTCAATGATCAGTTTGCAGCACTTTCCCTATGATTTGCAAACTGTCCGGAACAAAGCCTTCCTTTGATCTGGGTCCATAATCTCCTTTGTTGGTTTTATCAGCACCTTGTTCAGCACCAAGGCTTCCCCTGTCTCTGGTGCATTTTCCACTTCCTGAGGCGGTGCTTCCGCTTCCTCAGGTTGGGAAACATAAGCTTCTCTCCCACCTGCTGGTTCACCTTCAGGACATTCATACGATTTGTGCCCCCACTTGTGGCACCTGTAGCACTGGACAGTTCCTCTGCCCCGACCATTGCCTCTTCCTCGCTGGGCTGGTCGTCCTCCTCTAGTGCTCTTGTCCTTTTCCGTTGTTCCTGCAGTTTTGGAACTGCTGCCTTCCTCATTGGAACATGTACCTTTGCCTCTACCAAAGGCCTTCCCCTTTCCTCTGCCAGATCCACCTCCTCTTCTGGAATTCTGCTTCCTGTTTATTTTCTCCTCTGCCTTCAGAGCAAACTAGTATGCTTCATCCAAAGTTCTGGGTGAGAGAATACCGATTTCATCCAGTATCTCCCCTCTCAGCCCATTTACGAATCTTGCTATCTTTTCTGAGGTATCTTCCACATACCCTGCCCTCAAATTTAGCTTATAAAATTCTTCGGTATATTCCTTAACCATCATTCCCCTTTGTCTCAAGTTCTATACTTGCCTGTACAGCATAATTTGATAATCTTTAGGCAGAAAATTCTCTTTCAGTTTTGCCTCCATTCTGGTCCACTTCCTTATAGGCTGTTTATGTAGCCTTTTCCTTTCTGCCTGAACGCTGTCCCACCACAAGGACGCATGTCCTTTCAACTTGGTGGCAGCGAACTTCACCTGTTTGTCCTCACTGGTTTCTTCAAACTCAAAATATTTGTTTACTTCACTCAGCCAATCTAATAACACATCTGCCGACAAACTTCCGTCATAAGTGGAAAGCTCATGCTTTGGCTTATGACTGGACAACAAAACTGATTTCAACAATCTAAGTTCAGGTGTCACCCCTTGGAACTCATCTTCTGGTTCTGCAACATCTTCATCACTATCATCTGTTGGGTCTCTCCTCCCCCCAGCTTCTACTGCTGCCAATCTTTGATTCAAAATTCGAATCTCTTCTCGCAGTCCCTCTTCTGCCACTCTTCGAACTGCTCTTCCTCTTCCTCTTCCCCGTCTGCCAACTTCCATCTTCTTGTGACCTCAAATATTGCTCCGATACCACTTGATGGGTACGCGCCAGCCCACACCCCAAATTCACTGTTTAATTTATCAATGTGCTTGAACAAGTGTCAACGTATTATTACGTGTCACTGTTATAACATATAAAAGGGTTTGTGCAAAATGCCAACGTGTTAATACATGGCGTTATATTAAAACCATGAATTAATACAACTCGTGCTATGGATAATCAAAACGAATATTAAATCTCGATCCTCGGTCTCCGTAAGATTTTTGTTGTTGCTATATTGGTTCGCATTTAATAATGCAGTAAATGGTTGTTGGTTCGATCGTCGTGCTACTTGGTTTCCTCGCCTGTTATTCGGGATCATTCCATTTTGGTGGTCATTGGTATTGTTTTCGAGTCTCTGTGTGAGGGTTCCGCCTTTGGGTTTTCGCTACTATGTTGGTTTGTGAACTTCGGCCCTCGCTGTGAAATGATGTGCAGTCGGCGAACTGGCTTTTGTGTAAGCAATGGTGAACTATTCGACTGTCTCAGCATGACCAATCTCTTTCTCTGTAACTATTTATCCCCACTGTTCTTATTGTCTTCATTTTTGTTCTTTGTTCATCTTCGGTAATGATTTACGCCCTTTGGGTTTTCGTTTGTTTGCAGGTATTTCCAGTCATGATGTCTCACAGATTCACTCGGCTTCTTCAGGCGCTCGAACTGGTAAATCGACCCTCCATGATTCACTTTCGCTTTCTCCTCCTTCACAACCTGACCTTTTGGCTCCTCGTGAGCAGGTCTGGTCGTCGCTCCGTTGATGGTTATTTGTTCAGCTAAGAGTCACTTCATTCTTTCTTTTCCTCCAGGTAATGATATCGAACCCTTCCTCTATTCTTTGATTTTTATAAACGAGTCACAATGGCAATATGGCTGACGCCATTTTTTTTTTTGGTTCTATGCAGGTGAATGTCGCTGTCACGCGGTCCTGTTCTCGGTCTCGGCTACTCGGCTCCTCCTTTTCTCACGGGTAGCATCCAACTATGTTTCAGTCTCTGTTTTATACTATGTTGCAATTAAATCTCGCAAGCAATTTCGTTCCAATGTTTTCTGAGCGTCTTGGCTGTAGCAACCTATAGGTTGGCTACATTATAGTCCGGCTATGTCTTCCCTTATTTCGACCTAGTCCAATCTTGTACAGGTTTTATTCTTCTGGGGTTCGAGGAACCCGCCTGTAGCTTAGGACTGTTGCACAATCATTTTGTTTATAACCCCCAAGGGTTTCTGGTCAAACCCTAACTATAGCTTCTTGTTCCAAGGGATTTCATTGTTTTGTAATGTAATTAATGGAATTGTAATGTCCGGATTCTTAATGTGACTATTTCATATATATATATATACTTTGAAAGAAAACTTCAAATTTCGTTTTCAATTTTTTGCTCAAGAAATGTACTGGTATAATAACTGTTACCTGTAGGTTGAATTTGGCTGCCTGTGTCTAATTTCGATTTGTGTTTCTTTTGTTTCTACGTCTTCTCGTTGGCATTGTTTGGCCAATTCCTTCCTCGTTCTCTATTTTATATGAATAATGCGCAGTGTCGCCTTCCTGCACTACCGAGACTTGTAACTTGTAAAAGGGAAAAGAAATGAATGAATTTTAATGGCTGGTAATATGGTTCTGTTTTTAATAAATTGTCAAAGATATGCACGTTAGGCTATAAACAACAAGATTGTTACTCAACATTCAACACAGATGAATGGCTGAACAATTTACTACTTGATTTATTCTTCTTCTCAATGACAGGTTTGCAGAACCCCCATCTTGTGACCTTTCTGTTCTTTTTGTATCCCAGTGAGAGGCAAATTCATTACCAGTTGGTAACTGCCACTGTTGGTTACACAGTTACATTGTCCACCTTATTTCTATTTTTACTTTATCACTAACGAATTTTAAAATAACCTAGTAACCCACTACAGTTTCTTAATGAAAATTAAAATAAAAGTCAGTTAAACTAAAACAACTCCTACTGACAGCTAATCCTCTAATCAAGAAAAGACAAATTAAACATGGACAGGTGCAAAGACCTATAAAATAACACATCACCGAAAAAACATGAAAACCTGCTGTCTTTTTGCCTCCCTAGTTGGATGCTCCTGCATCAGTTTGCCTTCTCTCCTCCTCTCTATCCCACCCTCTCTCCTCCTCTCTTTTAAGTCCTTTCTCTCCCAGCTCCCTCTCTCTCCCCTCATCTCTCTCTCTCTCTCCAACCCTATCACTATCTCCCTCTCTCCCCCTCCATCTTTATGTCTCGCTCTCTTTCTCTCACCCTTCTCTCCCTCTCTCTCTCTTAATTCCTTCCCTCCCCTCTCCTTCAATTTATCTCCTTCAATGCAAGCAGTCAAATAGGAGTAGAAATCACCATATACAGTTAAATCAATGCATCAAGTGCAAGAATTATTCTTCCCTCTCTCCCACCTCCATCTATATCTATATATCTCTCCATATCTCCTTCTTTGTCTCTCTATCTCACCCCCTAAACACACATGTTTTCTCTTTGCATATCTATCTATCTATCCCTCTCTTTATCTCTCTCTTCTTCCCTCCCTTCACCTTCCATCTATATATCTATTTCTCTACTTCTCTCTTTTGCCTCCCTATATCACCCCAAAACATACACAATTTTTCTCCATATTTATATATCTCTCCCTCCCTATTCCTCTCTCCCTCTCTCTCTCTCTCCCCCTTCTCTCTCTCTCTCTCTCCCCCCTTCTATCTCTCTTCCCTCTTACTCTCCTCACTCACTCTCTCTCTCCACCTTTCTCTCTATGTATTTATTCTTACCTCCCTCATCCTATATCTAGATCTCCCTCCATCTCTCCTTCTTTACCTCTCTATCTCATCCCTGCACCCTCACTCGGCCCCCCTCCCCCCCCCCCCCCCCCCCCAAACACACATGATTTCTCCCTCCACATCTATCTATCTCTTCTCTCACTATCTCTTTCTTCTTCCCTCTCTTCACATTCCATACATGTATCTATCTCTCTTTGTCTCTCTTTTGTCTCTCTATATCACCCCCAAAAAATACACACACTTTCTCCATATTTATCTATCTCTCTCTCTCTCTCTCTCCCTCCCTCTCTCTCTCTCTCTTTCTCTGTGTGTGTGCGTCTATGTCCCCATCTATCTCTCTTCCCTCCTACTCTCCTCTCTCCCTCTATTTCCATCTCCCTTATCACTCACTCACTCTCTCTGCACCTTTCTCTCTCGGTGTCTTTCGTCTTACCTCCCACTTTCTCTCCCTTCCTCTATCCTTCTCTTTCTCCCTTTCTCTCCCACCTCCCTTTGTCTCTACCCCTCATATCTGTCTATGTCTGTCTCTTTGCCCTGCAACTTTGTCACTATCTCTCCTTATCCCCCCTCTTCTCTCTATCCCTCCTTCTTTATCTCTCTATCTCATCCCAAACATATACACTCTCTCTCCATCTTCCTTTTCACTCCCTCTCTCTCTCTCTTTCCACTTTTCTCTCTCTATCTAATTCTTGTCCCCTCCCTCTCTCTCCTTCCAACTTCGTTTCTCTATATTAAAATATTTTGGAGCAATAATTTTTATTCTGTGTTTAATTAAATTTTTTACTTTATTTTATGAAATGGTATTGACTTTAGTAAAGAGTAAAAAAGTTTAAAATTTTACCCGATTTGGAATTTTAATGTGGTAATTTTTTTTTTGTTGAATGTAAATTTAAGATCCATTGAACTTTAATGTATATGATAAAATAAATATTAAACCCATAAGATAATTATATTATAGTTTTTTTTTCATTGGTTATTTTGGCCTAAGTAAAAATTCAACTTTGATGATGAACATACATGACTACACATCATATTGAGTTGTAGAATGTGCCTCTAGGTGCAATAAAAAGAAAATATCAATTTTGAAAACCTTGCTTTATTATATCTAAACTTGCTCAAGTAAATTTTCAAAAATTTACCTCATTGTCTTTCTTTATATATATATATATATATATATATATATATATATATATATATATATATATATATATATATATATATATATATATATATATATTCTGTTACCCTATATAACTCTATTTAAACATGCTCAACTAAATTTGCAATAGGTTTGGATCCAAGCACACTTGATAGAGGTTAATTTCCTTTTTTTATACATTTATTAGTATGTAACATGGTATAAAATGTTATGAGATTTGGTTTGAATTTTATAATATTTAATTTATTTTAATTATAGTTAAAAAATAAAAATAATTTTAATATAGTAATTTATTTATATTTGATTTCATGTTAATATAACTTTATATAGAGATGGTTATTTTTTTTTTAATATTTAAATTTTGATGTATGAGTTTCTCTCATCATTATAATAAAAACCTTCTTTGGCTTAGATCAAGGTCTAAAAGGATCCATTCTCTTTTTAATATTCATTTTAGTGAGACATACCATAGAGCTAAGACAAAAAAAACATTAACTAGAATTAATAAGAAAACAAACAATATTTATTAACTACCATCTAAAGATAGATGACTCAACCCGAAAATGAAGACTGATGAGAGTTGACTAGCCAAATCCTCTTCCTTTAAACTTTTCCTAAAATGTACAATTCATGATCATAAACTATATTATGACAAAACTGATTTGGAACAAAAATGAACGAGTTCCTTATTATAAAAATTGATAGCAATATAAGGCTTCAACAACTAGGAAACTAAATATCTCAACAACAATGTCTTCTTCTTCCAGAAAAAAAGAGAGAAACAGGAGTGTCTTTCCAAAGCCTATAAAGCAAAGAGAAGACAACTAAACAAGGGTTTTAAATCTATGAGAATATCTTAAAAGCTCCGGAAAATTGTAAACAAAAAGATTAGTGGGAAAATTACTAACATAAGGGTAGTTGTGTATACTATCACTATCACTCTCTTTCACCCAAGGTATCATTAAATTGTGAATGCAGGTTCTTTAGGAAAAAATTAAGAGAAAAATTAAGGGAAGACTATTTGGCTAGTCTACCCTCATCAATCTTCGATTTTCTAGGTGAGTCATCTATTTTTAGATGGTGGTTAATAAATATTGTTTATTTTCTTATTGATTAGAGAGAATGCTTTTTTTAGCTATACTCTATTGAGATTTTAACCTTAACCATAGTGAAAAAAATTAGAAAAAAAGAGTTTAATTCTTGATGTGGTCTATCTCACTATAATAAAATATTAAAAAGAAAAAAAAATATTTTAAACATTAAAATAAAAGAAATTTTATTATAGTAATAAGACAAACTCATACATAAAAATTTCAATATAAATATAACAATAATTATGGACATAAAATCAAGTACAAATACAACGATTCAAAGCATGTTGGAAGAAAGTAGCACTTCATGTAATGTTATGTTCCCACCTCTTCATGTAATGTTATGTTGCCACCTGTTGCCTCAAAGCATTCAAACAGAGGCTGAACTTATTGCAGAATCAGATATTTTGCCTTAGCGTAGCCAGGGAGTTACTTCTGCAAGAGAATAAATGTAGAAATATCTACAGAGTAACTCCAAACATGACACTGAGCCTCAAAGTCAATAAAAGCTCCCACCGAGATTTGATATTAAATGTAAAACGGTTAATACAACAATACACCTGTAAACTTCTTCATCGAGCCCCTCAAAAGGCCAAGAAGTCTTGAAACTGTATTAATTGCCTTGAGAGATCTTTTATCAGATCTCACCTCCTCATCCTTCTATAAATACTTCTGTAGAAGATGAGAAACTGTCGGTTGTAGAACTTTGAAATACATCTGAGCTTAAACTTCTGATTGTAAATAGTGTTCATTGGCCCTTGGAGCCTGCTAGTGTTAGTTTTGTTAGGCTGGATAGTGAAGCTGATTGCTGAACTAAAACATTGGACTTGAAGACTGTAACTGGTTTGACATCAATAAACAAGCTGTTTCTTGGGATCCTGATCTATATCACTAGTGAAGTGCCCCCTTTCTTTGTTATTGTTTTCCTTCTATGTATGCCATATTTTTTCACTATTCTCTGATAAAGGACAACATTTATAGAGTTAGGACCTGCTGTACATCAGTAACTTTCTCTGACTGAAAAGCTTTATCTCAATGTTTTCCTCCAAATCGTTTATTTAAGAATGATTTAATACAATTTAAGTAGTTAGGAACGCTGGAGTTCCCTCGTCCTACTGTTTTCTTTAAACATTGTTCTTGAAATTTATTTTCCTTATTTGCTTATTAAAGTTAGACTAGAAAGTGATGGTTTGCGTTTTTTCAAGCTTCTATTCTCCAAAGGCAGATTCTGAAAGTTTCCCTTGGTGTTAACTGAAAGTAGACTAGGTTTAAAAGTACTTTATCTGATCTTAAGTTACATTTTGTTTCTCTTATGTGTTTTCATACTTTCTGAAGGTAATTATGTGGATTACTGGATTGTTTGTCAATTAAGATGTTGTAATAAAAACTTGCCCAAGAAGTCAATGGTTAGCCTTGCACTTGGTTGGTTTTAAACAGTTACTTAAGAGGCTTTTCTTGTTTGGACTAACTATAAATCCCTTCTGAAATTATTATCAGTTTCCACCCCTCCAACACTTTATTGTTCCCATTCCATCATTTCAATCTCAATAATCTTGTGGTGTAGATGACTTGCCCCTTGGATCACTCTTGATGTTGTTGCTCAATTAAAACCCTGTTATGACTCCATAGCCCAATGGACTAAAAACCAACATTATATCTATCTTTTTAGCCTAGATATTCTATTCACTTGCAACTTCTCACCTTTGAAACTCTTTGCACTTAGGACTTCCACCTCAAACAGTATTCATGCTCAACCATCCAAAAAAAAAACAAACCCTTGGCCTTCATAACTAGCCTAAAATCATTACCCCAAACTTCAAAGACAAATCCATCTTTGCACTTATTTGAGAGATCCCTCTCTGGATTTAGGAGGGCTAGATCCTAAAATCCCAAAGTTGGTTGAAACGATGTTTTTTCTGCAGTTTTAGTCTTACCAATCTGCGAAAATTACAGATTCCTAACAGATTCATTCAAGGCATCTCGTCCTCCTTCAATGAGCAAGGTAGGTTGTCCAAATGTTAAAAGGAAAGGTTGACATTACCACTCCTCCATTCCCATTTCCTGTTGACACAGCTTTGCAGCGATCTTCCTCTCACCTTATGCACTAAGACTGCTGAAGCCTCCAGGCAATCTAACATGCTACAAAGGGTAGTGGAAAAATATACCTCAACGGAAAGTATAGATAAGTTTTCAATGCAGTTTAATCAGCGTAGCGTTATTTGTATAGGATTCTGCTTTATTTGCTTGAAAGGATTTTTAAAAAGTGCGTACAAGAGCACTCTTCAATTTAAAAATTGTGTAGAAGACAGTTTCCAATGGAGTAAAAATAGCAGTTTTCAATTGAATCCCTTCAACAAGATGTTACTTGAATTTTGTATAGCTTCAACAGTACATCGATACCTCTTAGTGTATTTATTAAACTCCTGAGAACAAACTGCTACAGTTTGTGGTATATTTGATAGTTTTTAACAAGCCTATGATATCCAACCTTTTATTCCTACACCAAGTTTTTCGTGATGTATGATACAATATTTACTCTTTAATTATCTTTCAAGGTGAAGTGCCACATTTTCAAATTATATACCGGAAAATTGATTACGGCCATTTTGAGATTCTATATTTGAAAACTGAGATTCTACATTTGAAAACTGAGCTTACTCTTTATCATGCAAGAAGTATCAAATCACTTGAGCTGCAAAAGTTCTTTTTTCCTTTTGCAGTGTATATTTTGAGAAAAGGTTTGTACCTCTAGGGATTTGATCCCTCTTGGTGCATGATACATCCGGAATTAGATGGATCTAGGTTGGTGATTTCATCCCTCTCTATCCATGATAGATCCGGAATTAGATGGATCCAGGCTGGTTCGAGTTGATGGCAACAAAGACACATTTTTAGATTATCATTATTATGTATATGTTTGAGATAAACTTCATACTTTGACATTTACATTATGTTTTCTTTGTTTGATGTGACTATATAAGTTCTCTTCTTTAAGTTTTTTTTTTTTGCTTTCCTTGACTGAGCTTGGACGCTTTGAGTGGTTTGTGTGTTTATGTGTTTGAATTTGGATTGTAATGTTTGTGAATGTTACAATTGTTGTGTTATATTTCTATGTGAATGTAATTCTCTATTAGTAATTGGTTGGTGATGAAAAATGAAGACAATCTTGTCAATCTTTTGTAAGAGGAATGATATTGCAGATCTATTTCATTTAATTTTAGGTATCACAACTTTTGACAATCAATAATTCTTAATAGTGTATATTGTCTCTCCAGGTATTACTAAATATAACTTGAAGATCAATTTTATTAGTCTACTGTATCAAGATTACTCTTGAAATCATTTGTTTCATTGCTAATGTTTGAAATAATTTATTTCCTTCTTGATGTAGACTATCTCACTATAATAAAATATTAAAAAGAAAAAAAAAAAATTTAAATATTAAAATAAAGAAATTTTATTAGAGTAATAAGACAAACTCATACATCAAAATTTCAATATAAATATAATAATAATTATGGACATAAAATCAAGTATAAATACAACGATTCAAAGCATATTGGAAGAAAGTAACACTTCATGTAATGTTACGTTCACAAATGACTTAATACTTCAATTCACATAGTCAAGGGATTAAAGTAGAGACGGTATATCAAAAACCCGAGAATTTCCATTCAAACACAATCGTCGTCTCTTCCATGACTTCTTTATTTGTTGACTTTAGACCACTTAAACACAATCGTCGTCTCTTCCATGACTTCTCCGCTTCGTGGGCCATGTCGATTTTATTATTTGTTGACTTTAGTCCACTCGTCGTCTCTTCCATCACTTCTTCGTAGGCCATCACTTCTTCCGCGTTCTCCTCTTCGTAGGCCATTCCGTGTTCACGTCATTCTTCTCAATCATTTACTTTAGCTCACTTTGTCTTTCTCGACCGATAAAATGGGTTTTCACTTAATGTTTTGATTTTTGTATTTTGTTTGAATTTCATTTTTTAACTTTTCTATTAGTTAAGTAGGGTAATTGTTAAAAATTATTTAAATTATTTAATTAAGTTGTCAATATCATTTAAAAATTACATTTCATTTAACTAATTTTAAGTTGTTATTATTCTTTTAAATATCTCTTTCATATTGAGATAATATGATTTAAATTGAAATCATATTAAGGAAACTAAGAATTAAAATTTTAAAGGTAGAATTTATATAAGGAAAGATGTATGATGTTGTGCAGTAGTTGTTATAGTATTAGTCTCACCAAGCCACTCAAAATTGACACATATACAACCAATATTTAAATAAAAATATATAATATTAAGTGAAAATATTTTTTAATCTATATCCAAAATTTTCTGGGCCCACAACTATCTATAAACATTCTTTTAAATATCAAGAGTACAAGATATATTGTCTCAACTTGAAAATAAATAAAACTATAAGTTGTCTCAAAATGATCTAATCCACTAGTACAAGATTCTCATCACTTCAACCCCCACTGAACTGAATTGGAACTAAGTATCCCAATGCACATTATATCTTCACATATAAAAAATTAACTCCATGTCAGCCATAACTGATGTGTTATCCAACAATTCAACCCACTATGTTCAATAAATCACACCCAACCCATTAAATTTAACATTAAAATAGATCAAAGTACAAGGATTAACCATAGCAAATTCTATTGGATCACATATAAATCAACCAAGAACACACATTCAAAATTGAGAGATTGCAATTCATGTCAATAGTGGTTTATTGATGGCATCATGATAAATGAGATTGTTTGGAGGATGTTGCTATGTTTCTCATGATTATATATTTATCTAACACTGGCCATTGCAAGAGCTATTAGAGGTTGAGGAGAACTGCATTGAGTTTATATGACTTACATGATTCTCCATAGTCTTGTATCAGTTGCATGCAGTTGATTATTTTCTAATTGATGGTTTTTTTTAGCATTCATGAAAAAAATTCTTTATATAAATACATTGTGTATGTAATTAGTGAGAGAGATCAACATGCATTAGTTCCAGTGATCAGAAGTCATGGTATATTTTCATACAAGATAATTTTTTATTCCGCTATGTTGATGATGTTTATTGTCCATATGCATCCTTTTGGATTCTCTACTTTTGCTGGTTTTTGTTACATATGATGTGATGTTAGTGCCATCAAATATTGATCTATTAGTCACATGATATCTCACTTATGTTCATTGCTATCATTTAGGATAATGGTGGTTACTTGGCCTATGTTGCATTTAGTAGATCTCCTTATGGTTCATTATTGATCCATGTTGAAGATTATTAGTTGTTTCTTAGTGGTTGGCATTATACATATATGGCTTGGTGGTTACTAGTGAAATGCTATGCTGGTACTTGTTGGAGGTTTTGTTGATCATATTTATTGTTTCATGGATCAATGGTTTGCTACCATAATAATTTGAGGCTTATCTTACCATGTGAGATATGTTGAATTGATTTCTGCTATCTTGAGTAATTGGTTTCCTCTTGCTGTAAATGGTGTACATATTTAAGACATGTTTATTGTTGTTATCAGATAGATGTGTTGGTTAGGGCATCATGGATGATGTGAGATGATGGTTATATGTTGTTGCTGCAATTTCATGAGCTATATTTATGTTGCTGCTACAAATTGGATTTTTATGTTGCTCAGTTGATGCCATGGTTATATGTTGTTCATCATTACATATTTCATGTTGATTAATCGATGTTGTTATCACTTTATTTGTTGCTAGAAGATGGTGCCTTGATAAATATGGATCTATCTTGTGCACATGGATGGTTGTATGCATGATGAGATTTATATATTTTTTATCATTAATCATCTTGTTGATTGGCCTAAATGTTTGTAGTGTTGGTCAAGAAGCTTATTTGAGTATGTCTTGGAGAGAGACATGAGTTTTAATCATGTTTTGAAAATTTTGAGTGTTATGTAACATCCACATGCTTCATATTGTATTTCATCAGTTGTAGTCATGCATCCTATTTATGAAGCCATTTAATCAAGTGTTCATATCATTGAGTTCATGTTGTCATGAGTTTGTGATAGGAAGGTTACAACTCATCACAAGTTGGTGTTGTTGTGAGTTGTTGCAGCCTTGTTTGAGTTGTTTTATATCATATCATAGTCATTTTGTAGCCTTGTATCTCATTACACAACCATGTACTACATTGTATTGCATATAATTTGTCATGGTATAATATTTATTGATAAGGTATGAACAAACCATTCATGTGGGATGATGGGTGTTGTTTCATTCATGTATTGCATATCAGTCATATTGTGTGGTTAGTCCCTTGATCCTTGAGGTGTAGCCTTCAATTAGAAGTAATTGGTTATGGGATGATAATGATGGTCAGGGGGAGCATGTACAGTATTATGTTGCTAATCAGATATGGTTTGTTGCTACTATTGCACTATGTTACTGCTACTGCACTATGTTGTTGTTGGGTTCGATGAGAGTGAGGTTGATGTAGTTGGTGATGCTGAGTTGAGTGATGATGTTTTTGTTGCTTCTCAAGTTATAGTGGTGTCACTGATGGTTATGCTATGCTACTTACAGAGAAAGTGTTGTTACTCATGGTATTTTGTTGTTGTTTCTCATGTTTCTCTTGGGTTGAGTATTGTTATTGTTGGTTGGGAGTGGTGAGCATGGAGAGTTTTCTTCTGCTGCTAGTTGAGAGTGGTGTTCATGGAGAGTTTGTTTTTGATGCTTCAGGAGAGAGAGATATATTACTTATATTCTTTAGTTGGATGATACCATGAGGAGTGTTGTTATCTATTGATACATTATGAACTAACCTCATTAGTGTCCATGGGGAGTTTTGTCTATTCAGCTATGGTTACTTGGATGAGCTCAACCCTTTGCCATTGATGTCAAAGGGAGAGTGACTGGGGATTTTTTCAAAGGCCAATTGGTTGGTTTAGCTTGGGTTTCCATCAATGCCAAAGGGGGGTATTGTTGGAATTATGGATCAATTGTTGCCTTGAATTGATGTAATCCTAGTAACATTGGTGTATTGTTGGTTGGCATTGATGTCAACCTTGTAGCATGTGATGCAAAGTCTTAATTATGCACATGTTTGCTTTCTTATTCTAGTGACATGGTACTTGTCTTGTGCATTTTTTGCAGATCTTAGTTTGGTGGTTTCATATGTTAGTGCAGGTATTTGGCTTGTGTGTGGATGCCTTGGCAGAGTGTGGAGTAGTGAGCTACTACACCTAGTTCAAAATCATGGATACTGTTAATTTATGTTTATGGTACTCGGTGTGTGTATGGCTGAGTTTTAGCTTCTATGATAAGTTGCAGGGTCTATCATTGATGATTTGAAGGTTAGACAAGTGTTAGAAGTAGTTGGACAGGTTTTAATGATCTTAACTGATGTAGAGATGTTAGTGCCTTGCGTTGGTGTTCTTGATGTTGCATAGGTGTTGTAAAAGGCTTCCATGATGCATCCAGGGTTCAATTTTATTTAGGAAGGTTGTCACAATGTCTCAAGCACTCTCTTAAAGATCAACTCCAAGAGGTTCTTGAAACATGTTCAAAACATGGATTTTTGAATGTATACACTACTTTCATGAAGGAAAATAGTGTACATATTCTAGTCTTGTGAACAAAACAAGTGTATGCATCATGGAGGTGATTTTCCCAACATTATCCATGCTTGTCAACTAATTTTTTGGTTTTTACGATTTTGTTTTTATCGAGAAATTTTATATAAGGTCAGAAAAAGGTTATGAACTTCTAGAATATGATTAAAAGAGAATATTCATTAGTAAGTGAATATATTTGAAATATTGGAATTTATATATTTGAATATATTGAATTTTCATATTTACAAAAGGGAAAATGCAAATTTGAAAACCCTATGTTATTATATCTAAACTTGCTGAAGTAAATTTTCAAAAGGTTTACCTCCTTCATATACATTTCTTTTGGGTTGGGTTAGGATAATGTACATCATATTTTTTTGGGGATGGGTCTATTTAAACATGCTCAATCAAATTTGTAATAGATTTGGATCCAAGTATTATAGGTTATTTTATTTTTTATATATGTTTAAATATATTATTTGGTATAAGATGTTATGAGATTTTATTTTAATTTTTATAATATTTAATTTATTTTAATTATGGTAAATAAATTTAAAAGTAATTTCTATATAGTAATTTATTTATATTTGATCTCATGTTAATTTAACTTTATATGCGAACTGCTATTATTATTATTATTATTATTATTTTATATTAAAATTTTGTTGTATGACTATCTCTCATCATTATAACAAAAGATTTATTTGGTTTAGGTCAAGGTCTTGAAGGACATTTTTCTCTTTCTAATATCTTATTTTAGTGAGACTAGCCACCTCAATAATTAATTTCTCTTTTCTAATTTAAAATTAACAGAGCATAGCCAAAAAAAACGTTCACTCCAATCAATTAAAAAACAATCTTTATTAAATATCATATAAGGATAAATGACTCACCCCTAAAATGAAGACTAATGAGGGTTGACTAGCCAAATCCTCTTCCTTTAAACTTTTCCTAACGGAACTGCATTAATAAAGTAAAATAAATGGGGACAACAATATATATAAAGAGAACTTGAATATGTTAGATGAAATAAATCAACAAAACAATTCACGATCATAAACCATATCATGATAACTCTGATTTGGAACAAAAAGGAATCAGTTCCTTATTATAAAAGTTGGTAGCAATACAAGACTTTGAAAATACACGGTTCTTGCTAAAGGTCATACTCAAAAGTGTTTTCTAGGTCCCTTCACTCTAGGCCACTAAAGGTCTCAACAAAAATGTCTTGTTCTTGCATAAAAAATAGAGAAAGAGAAGGAGTCTCTTTCCAAAGCCTAGAGAACAAAGAGAAAAGAAAGAAAAAGAGTTTTAAATCTAAGGGAATATCTTAAAATCTCAAGAAGATTGTAAACAAAAAGGTTAGTGCGAAAATTGCCAACATAAGTGTAGTTGTGTATACTATCACTACCTCTCTCATTCACCCAAGTCATCATGAAATTATGAATGCGGGTCCTTCTGGAAAATTTTAAAGGAAGAGGATGATTTGGCTAGTGGGCATTAATGAATCAATTTTGTGGGTGTCGCCTATCCTTAGATGGAAATTAATAAAGATAGTTTCTTTTCTTATTGATTGGAGGAGTGAATGTTTTTTTGTCTCTACTTTTTCATGGTTTTAACCCTAACCATAGTGAAAAAAGAAAAAGAAAAATAAATTAATTCTTTACATGGTCTATCTGATAAAAATACAAGAATTGATTGTATTAATGAAATTGGGTAGCTCTCAGATGAGAGACTCCACCTGGAGGCTGCCATTGTAGAACGCTCTTCATCAATCACATTACAATCAACAATATATAGTATTCACACATTTAGGGAAGTTAGAACATATTACCTAAGGAATAGGAACTTATTCCTAATTTGAGGTTCTGGTGAACCGACTCTCTCCTAAATTACATTCTCCATTATCTTCAACACTCCCCCTTAATTGAGAAAGTGTTCAATAAAAAATACCTAACAAAATGAAACTCTGTATCAATATGATTTGTGTTTTTATGAAATGCTAGATTATTTTCAATTTTGATGGAGCTCCGGTTGTCACATCTAATAACTATTACATCTTTTTCTTATTTTCCAACATTCTAGAGAAGTCTCATCAACCAAACCGCCTCACATGTTGCTGCACACATGGCTTGATACTGATCTTCTACTAAAGACAAGGATATTGTATTCTTCTTCTTCTTGTTCCATGCAATGACCTCGGACCCAATGCTAAATGCATAACCTATTATGGATCGTCTTCCATCTAGATTTCCAACCCAATCAGAGTCTAAAAAACCGGTCAATATAACATTAAAAAAATCATTATATATAATACCAAAGACTAAGGTTCCTTGAAGATACCTTAAGACACCTTTTGCTGCAACCTAATGACTCTCAAGAGGCTTTGATATGAATTGGCTCAATACACTAACTGCATAAAGCCAGATCTATCCTAGTTGTAGTCAAGTAAATTAGACTCCAAACCAGTTGTCTATACAATGTTGCATATGGCTCCTTAGAACCATCATCATTCTGAAGTTTGGTATTATGCTGTAAAGGCACTATTGTAGCTTTGCACTGATCCATCCTGAACTTTTTCAGTAAAATCCTCACATACTTACCCTATGACAAAAAATTATGGCTTGAATCTCTCTAGACTTCAAGACCCAAACAATAACGTAGCTCTCCAAGGTCTTTCATCTCAAAAACCTATAACACCTGCTCTTTGATTTCTTTAATGAGTTCATTAGCATTTCTTGTGATGATAATATCATCTACATATAAAGAAATAAAAACAATTCGCCCCTATTTATCAAACACGGTATACAGATTAGGATCATTTTTTCTTCTTTTATAACTCTGTTGTAGGAAAAATGAATCAATTTTATCATACCATGACTCAAGTGCCTGTTTTAGTCCATAAAATGATTTCTTCAATCTGCAGGATAAATGTTCTTTCCCCTGTTTAACAAACCCCTCAGGTTGCTCTAAATACACTTCTTCTTTCAACTCCCCATTTAAAAATGCAGATTTCACATCTAGCTAGTGTATCATCCAATTATGTTTGGTAGCTAAATAAATTAGCATTATGGTTGTATTTATTTTAGCTACATGGGCGAAGGTTTCCTCATAGTCTATACCTTCTTTCTATGAGTACCCCTTTGTAACTAGCCTAGCTTTATATTTATCTATACTCCCATCTGCTTTAAATTTTTGCAACCTATGGTTTTTTTCCTTCAGGTAATTCAACTAAATGCCAAGTTTTGTTTTTAAGTATTGATTCATATTCATCTTACATACCTACCCTCCATTCACTATATTGACTGGTTTCTTTATAACTAGCGGGTTCAAAAACATTTAAAATACTAGTTATAAAAGCATTTTCCCTATATCTCGCTGGAAATTGAGTTTTCCTACCTGATATCCTGAGTGGTGGAGTGGCTTCAAACCTGTTCTGATCATCCCTTTGTAGACTTGTCTTGGCTACTACATCTGTACCATATGCTTCTCCTTTTTCTGCTGTTGTTGCTCATGGTTGTCCCTGTTTCATCAATCCCTTCTTCCATCAACAAAGGAATGTCCCATTCTTCATTGTTGTTATCGTAGTTTCCATCATGAATTGGCTCATGGAAAACTACATGTCTACTTGCAAAGACTTTATGAGTAGATGGATCAAACAATTTATAAGCTTTAAAATCAGTGCAATACCCAAAAAAGTTGCATTTAATGGCCTTTGAATCCAGTTTCTTCCTATCCTCCTTTGTAATATGAGAAAAATCTTTGGAGACAAAAACTCTTAAATTTTTAACTACAGGCTTAAAACCTAATAAACCTTCCAATGGAGTTTTAAACTCAAGAATTTTTGTTGGACTCTTGTTCTTCAAATATACAGCAATATTTATTTACAATGATTTGACCAATTTTGAGACTTTTATTTTTGTACAAAGACCATTTAGACTATGATAGTTGGTGAATTCATAGGCTATACTTCTAAACATACCCCCAGAATAAATAGTTATACAAACACACTTTGATGACCTATATTATAGGACCCTACGGTTACTACCCACCAAAATTTATCTAAGTTCTTTTGCTTGAGAAAGAAATTTACTTATGCATTTGACATCTCAATTTATTAGTCCCAACATAATCTCTAACTTGATTGGAGGTGAAAAACTATCGAAAAATATAAAATCACAATATAATAAATTGAATTTTATTATTTTTATTACTTTTGTCTTTTTTACTTTATTAATTAAGCCAATATTTAAATGTTTACACTCAAGGACCACAACATCTCTCATATACTTAGTTTTATATTACTTTTAACCTTTTATTATTTTTTAATTGAGCCGAGATATAAATTTATTAAATGTTAAACATTTACGGCTACACATCTACCCTTATACTTGACATTCAACATTCAAGTGCAACAAGTATACAAGTAAACACTTATCTTATTATTTTGGAGTGATTAGTAACTAAGGAAGGGACTTCAGCTCCCAGCCCAACCTTATATCAACTACACTGCAATATTTCTTGCAGCTCGCGACGCTTGAGGTGAGTTCAAAGTTTGAGGAGGAAATGTGCTCATGAGTTATCTACCAACAATGAGTCAATAGAAGGTAAGAATCAAAGTCCATTTCTTCGGTCATTTCTCAACACATCCTAGTTGTAACACCACAGGGACTTTCATCTTGCTAAAAAACAACCACAAGGGTTCAATGATCCAGGTGGACATTGGGGGCCACCCACCTATTCCATTTGGACCCCCACCATCAGTTCTTTTATTTTTTCAGTTTCACCACAACTTACTATTTTTAGTAGTTTTGCAGGTCATAAAATTCCAAAGTCATTTTGATGCCCTAAAAGACGTTTTTTGGGAAACCCGGGAGCAACATGGAAATTCCTTCGATGTCACTCACGTTAAAACCTGTAGTCCTTGGATATATCTTTCTAACGAGGTATTGAGCGAGTCAAACAAAGATCATATGCCAAAGCTACATCCCCGAGAAGTTGATGTACCAATTTACCCAAACGTGGCCCATAGTTTTGGTGCTTCATCTCCTAGGGTTATGTTTTTGGATGTTTAGGGTTTTCCATTATTTCTCAACAATAAATAGGCCTTCGATCCTCATTGTAACAAAGTTTAGAGGCTTGTAGCTGCCACATATCTTCTTATAGATCAGCTACCATCACCCTAGCTAGTTTATTTCCATTATGTCTGTAAGCATATTTCTATTATTTGATATTAATGAAATGAAGTTTTATTTCCGCTGCATCTTTGTGTTTATGTTTATTTCTTTATATTATTGTGTTCCTACATAAATCTGGATCATTCAACTAAAGTAGAGAGAGTTCTAGCTTAGTTCTTGGAGAAGGATTGTGCATTTATAGTGGGAGCTTTATCAGTTGGAATAGTTATTGTAGGAGAAAGTGTCCAATTCTACAGGTAGTTTATCAGCAAGTGCTAGCAGCAGTGTTATCATCCCCAAGGCTACACTTGGTGGTTTATTAGTCCTAGCTAGTACCTAGGTGTCTCAGCCTGACTAGTAGTTTGTTAACCCAACAAATTCCCTGTGGTTTATCAACCCCAAGGAAGCCACTACTTAGGTGGTTATCGGTGAGCAAGCCCTTATGGGTTAAGTATCCCAACTACCATCCAATTATCACAACTCCGCTAAAATTTATGCAACGCACAATGCACGCACATACATACGCCCCAATACAACACTAAGAATCCATCCCACACAAGAAAACAAAATCTTAGATAGATTCAAATCTTCCAAGCAGATCCAAAACCACTACCAAATTTGATTATGTTTCTCTTTATCTCCCATGCTCCATCATCTAGGAATTTTGCATGAATCAAGAACTCCCCTTCAAAAATCATCACGTCGAGACTTCTCTCCTCAACTTTCTCTTGAGTGCTGACCCTATCAACACAATCCATGAGAAAAAGTCTACAAACTCATCCTCCACTCAAAAGACCCATTCCCTCCATTAAATGTCTGCACAACAGTGTCATTAAACTAATAGGGATATAGGTGAAGAAATAAATGCAATGGCTTGGGTTTACAAGAAACTCCTCATCAAGCCTTTGAATCCATGTCCTCTTCCTCACCTAGTTCATAATAATATTTACAAAAGGGATTGGAAAAATGGATTTTATACTTGATCCTTACAAGGTTAATATTTATGATCGAAATTGACAATTTACTCTATTAAAATTTGTTAGTCTCATTTAAATTTCAAATATAAAATTATTTTCTTTCAAATATTAACCATACTATATATATATATATATATATATATATATATATATATATATATATCTTCCTATTACCAAATCTCATACATATATGTTTGTGGAATAGTCTTTAAGTGCGACTTTTTGGAGTCCCTTAGAGTTAGAATCTCCCAAAAAAAATTGTTGTAAAATCTTTATTTGTGTTGTTTAAACTGGTTTTTTGATTGCATATATGGATTTAGCCCCCTCAATAACCTTCCGGCGCTTAGATTCCGAATAATTCACTTATCAAACATGTCATTTCAATAAATCCATACTAGATTATAGACAAATTAAATTTAAAATAAACCAAATTTAAAAAAAAAAAATCACACTTAAATATTACTATAATATATATATATATATATATATATATATATATATATATATATATATATTTATTAATAAAATGTAAAGATGAACCACTTCTAATAAACATCAATTTAAATCTCATTTTATCCTCTCCATCGTGCAACACATGCTACTTTCACATGCCATACCAATTATTCAAAGCAGGTTGGAAAAAATACAACTATTGTTATGGTTCCACTTTTTCATGGTTCTACTTTAATCACTTGACTTTTTCAACAAAAGAATTTCTGATTTTAATAGTCGTCAATTTGGGTCCATTCAAATACAATCATCGTCTGTTCCACCACGTCTTGGGTGTAGGTGAAACACCATAGTCAATCTATTTTCCGCTTCCGCGTCAATTTTATAATTCGTTGACTTTGGTCCATTGAAATATTTGTTTTGGGAGTAATATAAATAAAAATATTTATTTTTAATACAAATTTGGAATATGCAAAAGAATATTATAAAATTGAAAATATTAAAAAAAATAATGACTATTTAATCAACTAAAATTTTAAAATATGTAACTATACAAAACTATAATTTATTTCTATTTATCTTAAATTATAAATATATATATTATATTTAATTATATCTATTTAAATATATTTATCATATTTAATTATATCTATTTTATAGTTGATATTATTATTTTACATATAATTAAATTAATTTAAAATAATTAAATATAAACAAATTTCACATAAATTAAATCATTAATAACATATTTGTCATTTCAAATTCGAGTGAGATGACATAGCAAATGAAATCAAGTGAATCACATACATTAATTTCATTATTTTTATTTAAAAATATGGATACTATGATTATTTCTATATTTTAGGTTTTATAGTGCATATATTATAATGAAATTATTTAATGAATAAAGCCAAGTTGATAATATTTATATATTTTTTAATTGAGAAAGATAAAAGAAAAATATTTATTTTTAATATTTTTAAATTTTAATTAAATTGATGATCATGATGGTTAACATCCACTTAGACCAATCTTTGGTCTATCAAACCTAAAGAAAAGAGTTATTTAGTTTGATTTAAGATTTTATTCCTATGCTCAAAAATCTTGGAGAGAAGCCTCCCCAACTCATTATAATTTTTTAATTAAATTATAAATATTTTATAAATTATAAAAAAATTCATTTTATTAAATTTGAAACCTATATTATTAATCAATTAATAATAAAATTATATATTAATAACAAAAAATGAATATTAAATAATTTATTTATCTATATTAAAAAACAATTATAATAATTATTATTTAATTCATTTTTAATAATAAATAATTGTTACTTATTAATTGATCCATTATTAATTAATAATATGATTATATAATGATTCTCTTGGGTTGGAAGGTTCGATCTTGTTGGAGGTCTTTTCGTTGACAAAGAGCGAAGGTTTATTACTACTTTGAAGGGTTTATAGACCTGTGGCTATGGCATATTTTTATGCCTATCTTCTGCAATTAGAGCACATGATCAAGACATTAAAGGAATGAGAAAGTTTGTCTCCACAATTCATTCATACCCATTCTATGTATATTTCCATCGTGTTTCCTTCTTCTCCACTAGCCCGGTTCGCATAATCTAACACAGGGATTACAAAGTATTGTTAGTGCTTTGCTAACGATTCTCTTGGGTTTGAAGGTTCGATCTTGTTCCAGGTCTTGTCATTGACAAAGAGCGAAGGTTTATTACTAGTTTGAAGGGTTTGTAGACCTACGGCTAAGGCATAGTTTTATGCCTATCTCCTGTGATTAGGGCACATGATCAAGACATTAAAGGACTGAGAACTTTTGTGCTCCAGTACAATGTGACCTAGTTGTCTTGATAGGTATCAGACCTGTAGTGGAGGATCATAACCAAGGTTCTGGTTCGATGCTAGCATATCGAGTGGAGGGAAAATTTATGTGCTGACATCACAATGCCTGCAATGCAAAGTTGTGATTCAACCGTGTAAGTCTTTGCAGCCCGGTTCGCATATCTGTGTGTGTGTGTGTGTGCGTGTGTGTGTGTGTGTGATGAATACTTTTAGTTCAATGATTTAAACACATATCTCTCTCCGTCTGTCTAATTCACATATCTCTCTCCAGTGGATACTTGTGGTTTGATCCGATCTGAAATGGTCATATCAGGTGCACACATTCCTTATCTTTTTCTTTTTCTAATACATATCTACTGCGCATATATTTTCTCACAAGTATGAATAATTCATCACATCTTCCAAAGATTGTCAAAGGTAGACCTAGCACACTTACTCTACTGAGCCTGTATGAGTATATAGAGTCTTTAGAGAAATGCAGAGAAGAAAGAGAAGCCAAGCTACAAATAGAGTTAGAAGCCATGCTACAAAATAAATTTACATCTCTTAAAGACAAGATCCAAAAACAAATAGAAAGTAAAATAAAACTATTGGAGAATAAAATGGAGACAATGGAGATTATATTACAGGTAATAGAAAAACAAAGCCAAAATACGAACCAATCATCCCAACAAGGAGATGTTGATACTTTAGAAAGTCTTAAAATGAATGACATGATTAAAGAACTAGAAGAAAAATTTATTAACAATCTCACCCTAAATAGGGTGGCAGGTAAATTAGATATTGAACCCATTTAAAAAGAAGAAATGAAAAAATTGATAGAATTAGGCCATGAGCGTAACAAAAGGGCCTTGAATCTTATAATCTTCAGTTTGAAAGAGGAGGTAGATGAGGATACTTTAGCCATAGCCCAGACATAATTACATAATATATTACGAATTGAAACAACGTGTCTCATAGAAGCAACAAGGTTGGGGAAATTAACTAGAGTAAAGGAAGGTTGATCCGGATAAAGGTGATCTATACTTACCATAATTACGACATACTTAGTAAAACCCCAAGTCTAAAACGAACGAGAATATTTATAAATGAAGATCTCATTCCAAAAGATCAAGCAGAACTAAGAAAGGAGGTTCAAAAGGTAAAATAATCTAGGAAGGAAGGAAATGGGCAATAATCAGAAATAGAAAAGCCATTATTCGAGATAGAAACCAAAAAGATAGTAATAAATTGCAATTCAACATGCTTCGAATTTTTTCTTGTAACTTTCGGGGCTTTCCATGGAACAAAGGCCCCAAGCTAAATTAGATCTCGAATGAGGTTGATATTATATTGCTAGTTGAAATTTGGGATCATGAAGAATATAAGGTCCCTAACATAGATGGCTTTGTACTATGGTCAATATGGAACAAGCGATCATACCATAGAGGCGTTCGGGGTATAGCTTGTTACATTAGGAAGAACATCTCCCCCCATGCTAGGCTTTATAAAAAAGACTCTTACAACCAATATATTTGGATAGAGATTACTGACATTAATGACAAAAAAACCTACATAGCATCTGTTATTTTTCCCCTATCAATTCTAACTTCTATAAGAAAAACAATTTAGATAAATATAGTCCTTACAATGGTTTATATAATGATATTTCTAGCCTAAGGAATAAAGGCAATATCCTCTTAGTGGGTGACTTTAATGCTCGAACTTCAAGTGACCAAGCTATTCTTCTTAGCAATTAGTCCAACGCTAATTCTCTTTGGTTAGACGAAGACCTTACTCTAGATAGCCGGTACAAACAAAGCTATGAAGATCTAGGGGAAAATTTATTTGGGTCTGAGCTAGTCAAGCTCTGTAGTGCTCAGGATCTCATAATTTGCAACGGTCTAAAGAAGTATCAGTGTGGTAGACTATGTTATTTCCGATATTCCTTTATATAGCAAAATAAATAATTTTGACATCTTGAAAGACCTATAGCCTGACTCGGATCATAGACCTTTAATTGTACCTCTCAATTTTTTCATGGATAGAGATCCCATAGAAGATAATCCTTATAGCCAAAAGAACTTAATATTTGATATAAATAAAAATGATCTTTTTCTAAATTAATTAAAAATTAATTTGTTTCATTTATCTAGTATAGACAACATAGAATACCTCTATCATAATTTTACTACAACCCTCTCATATTCTATTAACAAGTTCTCAATTGAAGTTTCAAGTAATAAAAGAAATAGCGAAACCAACCCTTGGTATGATAAATATTGTAAAAGTGTGAGGAGGGAAATTAAGGAGGTTGTTTATGAGTCTCTTAATATTGGCAAGTTAAAAAATATACAAAACCCTAACTAAGAGGAAAAAAATGCAGTATATTCATAAGAGACAAGAAAATATCTTACACCTCTCTAAGGTACCTCATAAGAAATTCCGGAGGCAAATTGTAACCAAAAAAACTAAAAATAATAATAGAATTCATTTCCATGACTAGAATTCCTATCTTAAAAAGCTTTATGAATCTCCAAATGTCATAGATAACTTTGAAACATTGCAAACAACAGAAGAATTTTTCTCATTAGAAGACATAGATGTTGGGGTTAAGCGCCTCACAAATGGAAAAGCTAAGGACATTGAAGGTTACTAGGAAGAAATCTTAAAAATTGGAGGTCCTCTCCTCATCCCTCACATCCAAAAGCTTTTCAATCAAGAAGTCAAGCAAGGGTTCCCTAAACCTTGGACTTAGAGCCTCATTATTCATATTTTTAAAAGTGGGGACACAAATAACCCCTCTAATTATTGGAAAATTATGATTAGCCCTCTCTTAGCCAAATTATATGGTATAATTTTGGAAAATAAGATGAGCATATGGCTTGAAAGTGAAGGTAAGTGGGGTAAAGGAAAAACAGGTTTTAGAAGGCAACACTCAACAAAGAACTACCTCGTTATGCTCAGGATCATTGTGGAGGAATGTCATAATGATAAATCCAATCTCTTTCACTGCTTTGTGGACTTTAGAAAGGCTTTCGATACGCTACCTAGAAATAAGCTATGGAATAGATTAGAACAGATAGAGGTTCCTTTCGACTTGAGAGTTTCAACTATACGGTTATATGAGAATGTAATTGCCAATTTTAATGGCAATGAGGGGTGGTCGAAAGATATTGAGTGTAATATCAGAGTTAAACAAGGTTTCCCCCTCTCCCCTACCCTATTTGGAATTTACATCGACAAGCTAGAAGGTTGTTTACAAGAAGTAGGCTGTGCTAGCACGATCTTAGATGGAATAGTCATCATCCTTTTTCTCTATGCTGACGATATTATTCTTCTGGAAAGGTGTCTATCTGATCTTGATAAGAAACTAAGACTTCTTAAGGTTTTCTTCTCTACCATGGGTATGACTGTTAACACTGACAAAAAAAAATTATGATTATCAAATTCAAGGAGGACACTTATACTAATTTTGTGTATGACAATAGAAACTTGGAGGAAGCGTCTTCTTACAAGTACCTAGGAATTGATATTCATCACAAGCTTAATTGGAACTGTAGCATTGAGAAAAGGATTAATGGAGGGTGGAAAGATTATTTTGGTCTTGAAAATAATTGTAAAGCAGCAAACCTTGTGATGTGGGATAAAAAGAAGCTCCTCTTTGAAACTTTAGTCACTCCTGTTATCTTGTATGGATGTGAGGTTTGGGGTTGCAGCATATCTAGAGAATCCTGGAGAAAGATTGAGCAAATCCTGAAGCTATTTATAACGTATAACCTCAAAATTTAAAAAAATACATCCTATCCTATTCTCCTTATAGAAGTGGATATTTCCCCTTTCAAGAGCCTAGCTATGACTAGGCTCCTGTTGTACAAGCATAAAATGATTAACATGGGAGACCTTAGACTTCCTAAGCTAGCTTTAAATTCCAGCCAAAAACACCTAAGGCTCAAACAAGGTTGGTATAAATATACTAGGGCCTAGCTCAACCATTGGGAGATCGATGAAAATGTTCCATTTCAAAATATTAATAACATTAAAAATATTTTTACTTCTAAATTTAAAGAGAAAATGTGGTGTGAGAAATATTTAGACGCTAAAAGAAAATTAAGATATTACAAGGAGGTCATCAACCCTACTCTAGAAGATCAAAATTATCTCTCTATTTTAACTAGCTCAAAGAAAAAAATTAATATAGCCAAGATAAGAACTAACTCTCATGAGCTCCATAGTGAGATAGGTTGGTGGGCAGTTCCTAAAACACCATGGGTGGAAAGGATCTGCCATCCCTGTGAGAATATGAACATTGAGGATGAAAATCACTTCCTCTTAGAGTGTCCTACGTACACCCACATTAGATCTCAGTTTCATAATCTTTGTTGCAATACCAACCTTCCTAGACTTTTAGCATGTCAAAATTATAGTGAGCTCGGGACGCTTCTCTCCAAGCTCTTTGAGCATAGAAGTAAAATTTTAAAACAAACTAAATAATTCATTTCTTTAGGTCTGATAGACCAAAGTCTAGTCTTGGTGGAAGTTGACCATCATCATCAGCATCATCATTAATAATAAATAATAAATACTAAATACTAAATATTTAATTAATTTATATTAAAAAATAAATATAATAGTAATTATTTAATTCATTTTTTATAATAAATAATTGATTAATAATTTTGTTGGGATTAATATTATAAACCCTTGGGATTAATATTACTATAAACCTTCTAATATTATAAACATAAGATATTAGTAAAACCATAAATCCATGGCATCAACAAATCCAAAGAATTTATATTATAAACCCTAGGAATATGAACCCTTACACTAATAAACCCAAGGGAATAATATTAAACCCAATGGATTAATATTATAAACCCAAGGTGTATAAACCCTAAGATAAATATTATAAACCACAACCACATTAACTAAAGTCGTTGATATACGCTAATAGGCTTATATGAAACTGCGGGTTGCAAGGGCACCGAGCTCGCTGGTATAATCATTACTCTTCTCTCTAATCTCTTTGAGCATAGGAGTACAATTTTAAAACAAACTAAATAATTCATTTCTTTAAGTCCAATAGACCAAATTTTGGTCTCAATGGACGTTAACCATCATCATCATCATAGTTATATATTAATTGTAAATAATAAATAATAAATAATTTATTTATTTTAAAAACAAATATAATAAGGGGCCTTGGATAGAGTGTGATCCTGTGATCGAGTGCTCTCTTAAGGCACACCTTGATGTGAAGTTACTAGTTCAATTCCCTGCCCTGATGGGGGTGATATATTGGACATGATGAAGATGTAGTCTTGCCAAGCTTATATATATATATATATATATATATATATATATATATATATATATATATATATATATATATATATATATAATGTCCACTGTGCTACTGTGGTTTCACTCCTTTTGTCCCCATCGAGGTGGATATATTGAAATGATGAAGACGTAGTTCTAGAAAGCTTATATATATATATATATATATATATATATATATATATATATATATATATATATTATTTAATTAATTTTTTTACAATAAATAATTGATTAATGAAATCCTTGGGATTAATATTATAAACCCTTTCTATTAATATTATTATAAATCTTATGATATTATAAACCTAAGTGATTATGAAAATCATAAAACCAAGGCATCAACTAATCCAAAGAATTTATATTATAAGCCCTAGGAATATGAACCCTTACACTAATAAACCCAAGGGATTAATATGATAAAGATATTCATTAATAAGCTAGAAGAGTGTTTGGAAACCGTGGGTTGCAAGGGGACCAGGCTGGATGGTATAATCATTAATCTTCTCCTTTATGTTGATGGTATTAATAATATAATTATATATCAATAATAAATACTGAATATTAAATAATTTATTTATTTATATTAAAAAACAAATATAATAATAATTATTTAATTCATTGTTTTACAATAAATAATTGATTAATAAATTCCTTGGGATTAATATTATTATAAACCTTGTAATATTATAAACGTATGTGATTATTAAAATCATAAACCATGGCATCAACAAATCCAAATAATTTATATTATAAACCCTAGGATTTAATGATCACGACTTTATTCTTGTCAGTATTAACTGTCATACCCATCTTTGAGTAGTAGACATGAAGAGCCTTGAGTTGTTTGTCTAGGTCATCGTGGATTTTTGCAAGATGAACCATATCATGAGCATAAAGGAGAAGAGTAATGATCATAACAGCAAGCTTGGTGCCCTTGCAACCCACAGTTTCTAGACACTCTTCTAGCTTATCGATGTAAATACCAATGGTTGTCATACACAAAGCTATCATGCGTGAGCTTTTTGGATTTAATGATCATGACTTTAGTCTTGTTGGTATTAATTTTCATACCCATCTTAGAGAATTAGGCATGAAGAGTCTTAAGTTTCTTATTTAGGTCATCATGGATTTTTGCAAGAACAAGGATATCATCAACATAAAGGAGAAGAGTAATGATTATACCATCGAGCTCGATGCTCTTGAAACCTATAGTTTCTAGACACTGGTTGGCTTCAGGGGTTCTGACCCAGGTTCGGATTTAAGGTTTGCCAAAAAACCCCTATACTACTGGCCCTTTCGGAAATGACCTACTTTCACAGGCCAAGGTCTCACTCGAAGTAGTATGGGTGGGTGCTGGAACCAGGTTTCTGCACCCTGGGAGAAAGAGGGTAATTGAGGCAGCCTTGTCGAGATCTATCAGGTTTGTACAAAAGTAGTCTTATTGCAGACCCTTTAACAGTATATAAAGAAAAGCTTATAAAACCATAGATAGCATGTAAAAATAAACAAAGAAACTATTATTAAGCAAATCTCAACAACACCTTCGCATCCACGTGCACATCAGTAATTATCATAACAAAATTGTCGTAATAACACAAACGCAACTATTTCAGATAACACAAAGATACTTCAACAGTAAATGCAGCTAGTTCATATAACACAGAGATACTTCAATATATTCCACATTCATTTACTTCCAAAACCTAGTTACAAACCCAAGTCACAACCTGTGCACACAGCCAGTGGGGTCTGCACACATCAGGTGTTAGTATGAATTTTAATCGCACGCGTACGAAAACAGACCACTTTAGCTGTGCATAACAAACAACCCTGATAGCAAAGATGGCTACCAATATCTTTAGATCTGCAATTAGGTGACCAAGATAAATGCTACAAAATCTCAATCTATTCATTAAAAGACATTAAGCAGTAAATAAAAATAAGAGTTTCTCCATGCATCCAATAGACAAGACAATAATATGTTTAAAGAATTTTGTATTTAGGGCACTTGGGAGGAGAGCATAGAAGGATGTTACCAGTCCTCCTCAATGGGATGGGTTCTTGTAAGTCCTCAACATCAAATCTAAAATCCCTCTCTCTTGATGGTGTAGAAAACCTAGAGAAAAAATGGAACTCAAAGGGAGCTCACAAGGAAAATGGTAGAAAAATATGACAATGATGGTGGATCAAATTTAGACCAAAAGTATAGATCCAGAGTGATATATAGGCAACAAAAGGTAGTGAATGAATGGAAAAACCATTCTATTTATAACAAAATATTGAGTTAGTCTAGATATTGGTGCATAATTAAAATATTATTAACCAAATCAAGATCCAACTTTTATGGAATATTTTATTATATTTCTTAGAGGGAAAAATAATTTGACTTGGGGCAAATCCCTTTATTTGTAAATAATAAATAAATAAATGATTTATCTATTATTTTAAGGAGCTAATCATATGACCGAAGTACGTTGTAAGAACTCAATCACTAGACACCGAAGGGGAAGTCAGAGAGAGAGAAATATAAGGTAGACCAAAGCGCTAGGGGACTATACCCTAAGGAGAAAAGAATTACAGGTGCGACAAGTCTCTTTTATGAGTGAGTACCTATGCTATAGGCGGGGGGGAGGCATACCTATGCCCGTCGAGACAAAGTACAAAGAATAATGTGTCCAGTAAACAAGGGACTGAACTATATAGTACATGCTAGCATAAACATGAGCCAGATAAAAATATGATAATGAATCCCACATACATATTGTGCCTAGGATAATAGCCAGGACTTATACAACAATATCTGAGTACATGAGATACAAATACAACCCAAATTCCCCTGTAAACAGGAAAGGGCTCTGAAAATCTGACTGATACATGCAAACAAAAAGGCATTGCAAGCGGCTGAGGCCAACATCATAAAATATATGGAGCTGCATCAAAGGCTGTAATGAAGAGGTCATCCGAGCATGTGGGGGGCTACTTGTAGGGCCACCCCGTCATGAGGGATGAAACATCTCATACACACCTGGGAATCGCCGATCCAATCTGCTGCATCACTGAACTATCAAGTAAGAACAACCTATTTTCTACTTCGTAATTTAAATCATAATAAAGAGACGATGGGAAAATTTAAATATTTGAATTCATATAGTCAACTGATTAAAGTAGACCTGACATATAAAAAACACAAGAATTTCCACTTGTGGGTTGATTTTATTAGTCGTCGATTGTGGTCCATTTAAATACAATCATCGTGTGTTCCACCATGTGAATCCCGAGTCTCGAGTGTAGGTGAAACATCACAATCAATATATCTTCTAGTTCCGCGTTGATTTTATTATTAGTTGACTTCAATGCATTGAAACACAATTATTGTCTCTTCCACTTTACCATTTTGTGTTCCCATCATCCTTAACTTTTTGCTCACAAATTATGTCTATGTGAACTGATAAAATGAGTTTTCACTTGCCGTCTGATTTTTACTCACTCTTTTTCCATTTTTTTTAATACTCTTTCATTATTTAATAAGTTTGTTAAATTGTAAAAGTCATCCAAATATTTTGATTATTTAAATCTGTAGAGTTACAAAAATCATTTAAAAAATCTTCTAAATTATCAAAATTACTTAGAAATTACAAAAATACATCAAAACCGATCTAAACTAAACCAATCTTTAAAAGACCAGATCTTAAGAAAAACGAGATCTTTCAAAACCATAGCATAATGGTACTGGCCAAAAAAAAAATAATTTTATTTCTAAATTCTATTTTTTAAATATTTATATTTTATTTGTTGTATTAAAAAATATTAGTTTATATAATGGTTTTTCACATTATTGTTTTATAAAACATTGTATTTTTAATTTTCAAATACTTAAAAAATGTTAATGATAACCTACGTTTTGATATAAAGGTCGATTTGAAGTTTTAATTCATAACCGTATAAGTTTTCAAAAACGTTTTCAACTAAATTGATTTTTAAGTAGTTTTTCTCTTTTTTTCTTTTTTTCTTTTTTTCCTTTTTTTTTTTTAATTCAAAAATTTATTTTAAAATATTTTTATAGAAATTCTCTTGATTGGGGTGTGAAGGGAGAGATGAAAAAGATATTTTTCATGGATAGGACACTTGGTATGAAGAGGATGCCACAGGGCATAGCTGGTGGGCGGCTCGCCCCACGCCACCACACGCGGGGGCGAATGCGGGCAGGAGCGGACAGAAAGGTATGTCAGAATGTCGTGGGGAAGAGAGACAAAGGCCACGACAACTGGAATGTAAAAGAGGCAACATGAAATAGTTGGTTAACATTGTTGTCATCATGTGAGAGATTGCAGAGAGGATTGAGTTGGGATCATAGGAGCGAAAACAAAAGAGGAAGGAAGAACGACCATCAGCTGAGCATCATTGCTTTGGGTATGTATCCTGGCCTTACCTAGTAGAAATTATGGAGTTCTTGGGGATGATTGGGAAATGCGACCTGCAAGGTCGATGAAACCGAGTCTTGGGGAGGTTGCTAAAGAGTCCGAGTCGAATATGTTTAGTTTGTTTGTGTCAATTCCTTGGCTCAATGAAAGAAAGATAGCCCAAAGGAGCTTGGTCTGGTATCTCCGCCTAATCACTAAGAGTTACTTAGGCGTAGGAATGGTTTAAATGGGTATTTAAATTAAGTATTTGGATATCCAGTTGCATGTAGGTGTCTTCGACATTGTAATCCCAATGAAGGGCATCTTCTGTGATCCCTGCGATTACATAAGGCTTGATGAGGACAGCCCATGGGGGCAAGGTAGGGGGTCAAGCCAAATAGGCACGTACTGGCACCATGCTCCTCTTATAGAGAGTAATTGGAGTTGGGGAATGGTAATATGTTGTATAACACTATGGTTTAAGAGTAACCTGGAACAGGGGGTGTCTGTGATGCAGACTAACTGCAAAAATACCATAATGTGCTACGGAACTGAGTTATAAGATTCCACACAAAATTTTCCTTACTCGCAGCAGAGTTAAACTTTGGAACCTCTTAACATAAGCGCATGACCACAGTGGATTAATTTACGCAGACCACGCCCAAAACCCAACACAAATGCATACATGTGAGTGTCGTACGTGGAGTGTCCCACAATAGCTCTGACCAATTGTAGGCGATCGTACTCCATGAAAGATAGCATTTACAGTTTAGTTCGCGAGTTAAAGTGTTTGACTTGCGATGAAAAGTGATATGACGGAGACAGACATGGGTCTTCGGATCCAACAGAGACTAAACGGTGGAGATTGAAAGCACGCCGGGAGAAAAATCGCAAATCGCAACTTTTGGAAGTTAGAGTTAAGGCAATCGCAAGGCAAGTTAAATAGTTTGCAATCCGAAGTGGAGAAGGCATGTGGCATCATGACACAATGTCGCATCCCACAAGAAATAGAATTTAACTTTTAAGTTATGTTGAAAAGTTCACGAAGTGCGATTGCCTATAATTGGTCGGAGCTATTGTGGGACCCTCTAGGTATGACACCCGCGTGTATGCATTTGTGTTGGGTTTTGGGTGTGGTCTACGTAAATTAATCCACTGTGGTCGCGCGTGTATGTATGTTAAGAGGTTAAAAAGTTGAACTACTCTGCGAGTAAGGGAAATTTTGTGTGGAATCTTAAAACTCAGTTTCATAGCGCATTTTGATATTTTTGCAGCTAGTTTGCATCAATTGGTATCAAAGAAAATATTTCTTCCTAAGTGAAGATTGAAGTAGGAAGAAGAGGTCAGGGAAGAGCTGCAAGGGGAGCAGCAGATGAAGGGCTGTGTGAAGAGACTAGAGTGTTGTCAACACGTTTGGCAGCAATGGAAGCGGGAAGGCGTAGGGATCTTGAAGGTGGAGATGACAGTGATGATGAGCCAATGGTACAAATATATGGGTCAGAGGACGAGAAACTATAAATAAAACTAATGAAATATGTTTTGTTGGCTAGCAGCAAGCCAAGACCAGAGCTCTCCAATTATTATGGTAGTTTTCCCACAGAAGCATTGTTGGACTAGATAAGTGCGTTAGATAAATACTTCGAGTATGAGGAATTTAGTGAGGACAAGAAAATCAGTTTTGCTGTCACTAAGTTAAAAGGACACACCGCCCTGTGGTGGGACAGTGTGCAGACAGAAAGTAGAAGTCTAAACAAGCCTTTGATCAAGAGATGGGAAAGGATGATAGCAAAGATGAAATGCAAGTCCCTGCCTAAATATTACCAAATTTCCCTTTACAGACAAGTGCATAATCTCAGACAAAGAATGATGATTGTACGGGAATACACATAAGAGTTCTATAAAGTGAACTTGAGGGTTGGGTATGTTGAAGATACCCATGAGAAGACAACAAGGTTTGTGAATGGTCTACGGATGGAAATCTTAGATAAGATCAATGTTCTTTCCCCTAGAACTATAGAGGAGGCATACCAGTGTGCTTTGAAGGTAGAAGAAAATATTACCAGGAAGCAGAATGCTAGAAGAGGACGTGGGTCTGATAGTGGAAGAGGACAGTCCTTTGGTAGAGGAAGAACTGCTGACAGTAATGAAGAGGACAGTAGTTCGAAGACTTTGGGACAGACTAAGAAGGAAGGTAACACTAGAGGTGGAAGGCCATACCAGTGAGGAAGAGGTAATGGTAGAGGCAGAGGAAATTCCTACCAGTGTTACAAGTGTCACAAATGGGGGAACAGGTATTTTGAATGTCGTGAAAATGAGCCAGCTGGATAGAGGGGAGTGTATGTTGCTCAACCTGATGTAGTAGAGGCACCGCCACAAGAGGTAGAGAATGTGCTTGAAATAGGAGAAGCCTTGTTTTTGAACAAGGTTTTACTAAAGCCAACTAAGGAGGTGGCTGACCTGACACATAGGAAAGCATTGTTCCGAACTGTGTGCAAGTCACATGGAAAATGCTGCAAATTGATTATAGATAGCGGAAGCACTGATAAATTGGTAGCCAATGAGATGGTGGAAAAATTAGGTTTGAATAAGTCGAAGCACCTGACTCCCTATAAGGTGTCTTGGTTGCAGAAAGGAGACCAACTGTTGGTTGATGAGCAGTGCGAGGTAGAGTTTCACATTGGCAAGTAGAAGGACAAGGTAACTTGCGATATTATGCCTATGGACGTGTGCCATATTCTTCTGGGCAGACCATGGAAATATGACAGAAAGGATGTCCATTATGGGGAAAAGAATTGTTACAAATTTTTGAAGGATGGGATAAAGCATATGCTAGTTCCCATGAAAGAATAAGATACTGCAAAAACTAGTGGGAATAAAACACTGCTGATAGGCGGAAAGGAGTTTATGTGACAGATTGAGGAGAATGAGGTGAATTATGCAATTGTGCGGAGGTCATGAGTAGTATTGATGCATACATAAATCACTGATTTTACTATGGAAATACAGGACATGCTGCAAGGGTTTAGTGATATTGTTGTAGATGATCTACCAGATAAATTACCACCAAAGCGGAGCATTAGTCACCATATTGATTTTATTCCAGCAGCCAGTTTTCCAAACAAGGTTGCTTATCGGATGAATCCTAAAGACAATGAGGAGATCAGGAAAAAAGTACAGGAATTGTTGGATAAAGGACTGATTCGGGAGAGTTTGATTCATTGTGTTGTTTCGACCGTTTTAGCTCAGAAGAAAGGAGGTGAATGATGGATGTGCATTGATTCTCGGGCGATAAACAAGATCACTATCACATACATGTTTCCTTTACCTCGGATGAATGATATGATGGATTGTCTGAGTGGAGTAGCGTACTTTTCAAAGACAGATCTGAAAAGTGGCTATCACCAGATCAGGATTAGATAAGGTCACGAATGGTAGACAACTTTCAAGACCAATGAAGACGTGTATGAATGGTTGGTCATGCCTTTTGGGCTGAGCAATGATCCCAACACATTCATGTGTTTGATGAATGAGATGTTGAAAGAATTCATTGGCAAGTTTGTGATCGTATATCTGGATGATATACTTATTTTTCAGCATGACGAAGGAAGAACATTTTTGGCATGTGAGGTATGTGCTCGAAAAACTGCAGCAAAATAAATTGTTAATGAATTTAAAAAAAAATTCTTTTTTCAAGAAAGAATTGATTTATTTAGGATTTGTAATTTCTGAAAATGAGTTGAAGATGGACCCAGAGAAGGTTGCAGCCATAGTTAGCTGGCCATCTCTCAAAAATTTTTTTGAAGAAAGAATTTTTCATGGACTGGCAAGTTTCTATCGAAATTTTATTAAGAACTTCAGTGGTATTTGTGCACCTATGGTGGATACCATTAAGAAGGCAAATCAGCCTTTTTATTGGAAATAATCTGCCGAGAGAAGTTTTCAATTTTTTACGAAGAAGATCACTGAAAAACCAATCCAAAAAGTACCAGACTTCAACAAAATTTTCCAAGTTCGTTGTGATGCGAGTGGGATAGCCATTGGTGCAGTACTCAACCAAGAAGATAAGCCAGTAGCATACTTCAGCGAGAAGTTAAATGAGAGCAGCCAGAAGTATACATCTTATGACAAAGAGTTTTATGCATTCGTCCAAGTGTTGAAGCATTAGAGACATTATTTGTTGGCTAATGAATTTGTCTTGTTTTCAGACAATTCTGCGTTACAATACATTATGCAATAGCACAAGATGAATCATAAACATGCAAAATGTGTGGAGTACTTGCATAGTTTTACATTCATTTTGAAACACATCAACAGTCAAGCCAACAAGGTGGCAGATGTGTTAAGCAAGAGAAGTTTGATATTACAAGAAAGCGCAGTGTAAGTGTTGGGATTTGAACATCTCAAAGACTTGTATGAGATGGATGCAGATTTTAAGGAAGCTTATGAAGCTTGCCAAAATCCACTGTTGAGAGAAAATAGCCCATGGTTGGACTATAACATGCAGGATGGGTTACTTTTCAAAGGATGAAAGTTGTGTATTCCGGAATGTTCTATGCAAGAGAACTTAATCCAAGAAAAACACAGTGGAGGTTTGGCCAGACATTTTTGCATAGATAAGACTTTCAATTAGCTGAGCCATTTTTACTATTGGTCAAGAATGTGAAGAGATGTGCAAATATTCGTGATCATATGTAAATTTTGTCAACATGCAAAGGGACGCAACTAGAATGAAGGGTTGTATACACCCTTACCCATTTCGAACAGACCATGAGACTCATTCAACTTGGACTTTGTCATAGTTATACCGAAGACACAACAAGGATTCGATTCCATCATGGTGGTGGTGGATCATTTCACCAAAATGTCCCATTTCATTCCATGAAGAAAGACAAGTGATGCCACACATGTAGCACACTTGCTCTTTTCAGAGATAGTCAGATTACATGGCTTGCCAAAGTCCATCATCTCAGACAAGGATGTAAAGTTCACAGGCCATTTCTAGCGAACATTGTGGAAGAAGTTAGAAACCAAACTAAATTTCAGTTCAGCTTATCATCCACAGTCAGATGGGGAAACTGAAGTTGTGAACAAGAATCTGGGAAATCTGCTAAGGAGTCTGGTTGGTGAAACTTCTAGACAGTGGGATGGTGTGTGTGCACAAGCGGAGTTTGCCTACAATGACTCGCCCAACAGAAGCATGGATAGAAGTCCTTTCCAAATCATATATGGAATGAACCCACGTGGATTATTTGAGATGCGGGATTTGGGTCAGTTGGAGCGCAAGAGTGCTGATGGCGAAGATTTCGTGAAAGAAATCATTGATCTACATGAACAGTTCAAATTGAAGCTACATAATAGTAGCCAAAAATATAAACAACGAGAAAATTTGAAAATGCGGGAGGTACAATTCGAAGTAAGAGACCTGGTAATGGCACGACATTTACGCAAGGAGTGGTTTCCTAAAGGCGAATACAACAAATTGAAGATGAAAAATATCGGGCCTTGTACAATTCTTCAGAAGTTTTCTGCAAATTCTTACGAGTTGCAGTTACCTCCAAGTGTAGGAATCTCGCCCATTTTTAATGTGGTATATCTGTACCCATACACTGCTATTGACGAGGAATATAGTTCAGAGAGATGAACATGAGACACCTAGGATGAGGAGAGATCATGGATTAAACAGATGCCTTTAGCACAACCTTTCGAAATTGAACATATTTTGGACACACAGGTAGCCAGGAAGACATGGAGCAAAGAATATTTAGAGTATCTGGTCAAATGGAAAGACAATCCTCTGGAGGATTGTTCTTGGTTGGACGCTGCCCAAATTCAAAGCGACAGGTACTCTATTGAAGAGCTCATGGACAAGATCCATGAGTTTAATTTACCCTAGGAGCCTGATGCAGGAGCATCCAACTGAAAGGCTACACCTAGAGTTGATTACTTCTGCTGGACATAAGAAGAAGTTTTGAATTCTATTTTACTTTGTTTAAGTTAATTTGGGCTAACACTTCCACTGTAATTTGCAGATTAAAAGAATAGTTACATTAGGATTAGTTAAGTATTTAGTTGAATAAACTGTTCTGAAACTGAATGACAGTTTCTCAACCATATGGGGGTTTTGGGAAAGGCATAAAACCAAACCAAACTGACCATTGTGGGGTTCTACCATCCATAGAGAGAAAGGGAGTGGAATTTCATTTCTAAATTAATTCAAAATGTTTTGTGCTTGATCGGGCTCTCTGTTTTAAAACAGTATTTCATTTCCAAATAAATTCCAAGTGTTTTGTGCTTTGATCGGCTCTCTATTTTAAATCGGTTGTTTTAAATATCTGTTGAAATCGAAAATTACATTTAATCGCACAACAAGAAGTTTAATCGGATTTGCAGGTACAGCAAGGCCATAGATTTTGCACAACCATTTTTTGAATTGAATATCATGTTGATAGTAGAACGAAGACAAATCAGATTTGCAGGTACGATAAGGGTTGTTCGATCCAACACCGATCAATGGTGGGAGATTACATCGCAGTTAGGAAGACATAACACATCACAAAAGATAGCATATACAGTTCAGTTCGCAAGATAAAATGTTTTACTTGCGATGCGAAGAGATATGGTGGAGACAAACATGGGGTCGTCGGATCTAGTAGAGACTAAACAACGGAGATTGAAAGCGCGCCAGGAGAAAAATCGAAAATTGCAACTTTTGGAAGCTAGTGTTAAGGCGATTGCAAGGTAAGTTAAATACTTTGCGATGCAAAGTAGAGAAGGCACGTGGCAGCATGGCGAAACTTCGCATCCCGCAAGAAATAGAATTTAACTTTTAAGTTATGTTGTAAAGTTCGTGAAGTGTGTTTGCCTGCAATTAGTCGGAGTTGTTGTGGGACCCTCCAGGCATGACACCTGCGTGAATGTATTTGTGTTGGGTTTTGGGTGTGGTCTGCGTAAAGTAATCCGATGTGGTCGCGCGCATATGTACGTTAAGAGTTTCCAAAGTTGAACTCTGTTGCGAGTAAGGGAAATTTTTTGTGGAACCTTAAAACTCAGTTCTGTAGTGCATTCTGGTATTTTTGCAGCTAGTCTGCATTAGTCTGGGGGGTTCTGAATGAGGGTTATGGTCATGGTAGAAGCATTGGGATAGAGGGGATGATTTATTGGTTTGCATTGTAAAAAGCAAGCCCAAGAGGGACATAAGTCCTCTAGGAGCCATAACTCGAACACTAAATGCTATCATTATGGACGCATTGGCTCCATATGGGTCGATGGCAGGTGTGGGAAACTAAGTAAGGCCAACCGAAGGTTGGAACACTCCGGTAGAGGGGTAGAGAGAGACGCCAACGCATGCAAACTAAGCAATGGAAGTGTTGAGGGAGTGGCTGATTGGAAAGTCAGTGAGAAGAAAGAATGGAAGAGAAAGAGGCTCTGTCAGAAAACTGATTCACAAAATTTTTTGTTTTGAATTTACAGGTCTACCTAGCCTGTCTATCTCTCTGGACTCTGCACAGTGGGTGGGAACCCCGGTGTGGATTCAAGTGCATGTAGAGCTGCAGGGTGGCCTCAGAAAATGAAAAATGGTTAAAGCTCAGTTAAGAAAAGGTAATAGAGGGAGGGGAAGGCAGCTAGCACCGACAAAAAAAGTGAAAGGTAGAGAGAAGGAATCAACCATTAAAAAAACTCAGCACAAAAGAGGCAGAAAAATAGACCAAGAGAACATGTAGAACTTGTTACATGCTTATGGCATTGGGACTTCAGCTCAAGTAAAATCACTAATATCTGGATGGGAAATAGACTTGAACACCAAGGTAGAGGAAAACATTCTATATGATGAAATGGTGCCCATGGTTATAGACTCAGGAAACATGAGAGAACAACTGACCCTGTTCAAGAAGGCAATCCACCTCTGTTGGACCATGAAATGTTTGATGGCGAAGGCCATAATGGTAGTTCAGGATGCAGGAGGAGATGCAAAGGTAGCCTCAAGTTTGGCTGAAATACACAAGGACATATAAGCAATACAGTTGCAAGGGCATCATCAGAACGTGTGTCTCAATCGAATAGAAAGGCAGCTTCAAAACCTACACCAAGTGGTCATGCCCAGGTCAAGTGCGAAACACCCGGCATCGATTGAATCATCTGAGGAGTAGCTGAAGAAGTTTAGCAAATTTTGTTTATGAAATATGATGTGGTCGACTAACATTTACTTTTATACTAGCATGTTGAAAGAAATAATAGATATTATAGCATATAAGGCATTTAGAGACAAAATCAAACAATTTTAGTTTGGTTGGCTCTTTTAACTCATGGAGGTGGCCAACATACCTAGTTTCCTATGGGCAGGTTGAGGCTACCAAAAACATAGTATAATATAACCTGTTGTTTTCTAGATTAAAACGAATGAATAGAAAGACTCTACCAAACTTAAAAAATGAAAATAAAAATTTATAGAAATAATTATTTTTAATATAGAAATTGAAATATAAAATATAAAATAATATATCTAAATATAAATAAAATAAAAATAATAACCATTTAATCAACCAAATTTACAAAATATATAATTATAAAAAAATCTAATTTATTTCTATATATATATATATATATATATATATATATATATATATATATATATATATATATATATATATTATTTTAAATATATTTTATCTTTATTTAATTTAAACTATAAATATATATTTCATTTAATTATAAAATTATTAATATAAAAAATAAAAACTAATTAAATTTTATAATAAATATTATTACTATTTTATATTTAGTATTATCATTTTACATATAATTAAATTAATTTAAAATAATTCAATATAAACAAATTTCACATCAATTAAATAATTAGTAACATGCTCATCTTTGTCATTTCAAGTTTCATGTGTTAGAGTGAGATGACTTAGCATTCATATACAGCCGTTTCAATTTTTTTACTTAGAATTATGGATAATATGATTACATCTCTTTTAGGTTTTATGTTTCATATATTATAATGAAATTATTTAATATATATATTATCATCATCTCATATATATATAATTTTAAATTTTATTTAAATTATAAATATTTTATAAATTATAAAAAAAATCATTTTATAAAACTTCACATATATATTTTATTATTAAATGTTTTTGGGAAAAAACTTATTAAAACAATAATATTATATTTGTAAGTTTGAATATAATATTAACAAAAGGTGATTTTTTTTTTAATGAATTTGAAGCCTTTTTTTAATGGTGTTATTGATTTTGTTATTTATTTTTGAAAAGTAAGTAATAATAAATGTTTGAGGGAAAAAAATTTGAATAAAATTTAAACACAATTTTATTAAATTTAATAAAGCTGCGTGAGATTAATATTTTCTCTTTTGATGATGATTGAAAAATTTTGTAATAGAAGTAGAAAAATCTTTTTTTTACAAACTCATATAAAAATCATAATTTTTACATCAATAAATATCAATATTCCATTTCATCTAGATTGAATAGTGAATATTTAGTTTAGAGAAGTTTTGTTAGATTTTTTTATTTTATTTTTTAAAAGTTTGTTGGGACTGTATTTTCATAATATCCAATATATCATTTGGATAGGGATAGAGAATTCTTGAAATTTGCAACAAGAAACAATGAGTCTGGCATCTAGAAACAACATCTAGAGAAAATGACACCCAGAAATGGCTACCATGGAGATCTTTGATTTAATTATTTCTTAATTAAATTAGAAGAAATGTGTGTCAAAATTATTTATCCCTTAAATAAATTGGACAATAAATTGTAATCTCATCTTATAATCACTTGTAATAGTTAACTAAGTGTGATAGACTCGGTTAGCTCATGAAATTCGACATGAGGGTGGTTGGTGAGGCATGTAAAGTGATTCTATTTGTTTTAGAGTCTAAGCTGTAGTTAGTGTATTAGTTTAATGCATGTGAAATCAGTTAATTCAATTAAGTGAGTTAAATTTAGTCTAAGTAGTTGTAACTGATTGTTGCACTAGTGAGAGGTCAAGTGAATTAAATCATATTTAATTCACATGCAGTGATCTGTCAAGTGATTGATGATTTACTATTAATAGTTGCATGCATGTCAGTTGAGATGAAGACCCAGTTGAGACAAAGGTTAAAGGGAAGTTATATATCAGTTGTATTTATAGCAAATTGCTCGAGCGCAATTAAATACACCATAGGATGCCCATGGATTATTGCGCATTCAAGGAAGGCTAATTATCCTACTTAATAGGGATTAATTTCCTAGGGATTGCGTGAGCAAGGTAGGCCGAAGACAGCCTGAGAATTGGCTAAGTGTTGGACCAATTTTGTTTGGATCAGTGTGAGACAGTTGCCAGAGTGCAACAGACTCTTGTGAGAAGAGTGCAGTGTATTGTTTCATGGTTCCTTAGTTCATTATACAGTAGAGATAGAGGGGTTTAAAATATCTGTGTTGTGGATTGATTTGCTTCTTTCTTTTACTTGGTGTGATTGTGCGATCGTGTTTATTTTCTACAATTAATTTGTGGAAGGATTTAGTATTTTGCTTTAGCATATCGCATGATCAGATTGAATCTATTGGTATACATATTGCTTGTATAATTTCTATAAGAATTGAACTGGTGACTTCACATCAAAGAGTGCCTTAACGAAGACCATGATCAACGTCTATCCAAAACCCCATGGAAAAATTTGTTAAAATTTTAAATCAACATCGATCCATCTTAAGTAGAGATCTAACATGAGTTGAGAGGGATCAAATTTCCTTGCCTGCAAACTTCTTTAAAGTGAAAAATACAATGTGTTGTTTTTTAAACATAAAAACTTAATTTTTTCACGATATATACATAATTTTTTTAAATGATATATACATAATTAACTTTAAAAAATTAATTTATACATTTTTTTTTTACTTTACAATATATTCATTTTTTTTTATTATAGCAGACATTAATTTTCTATTTAGAACATGGCAGGGGCATCTAAGTCGTCAAAATCACCCTGTGATTAATTTTTAAATGTTGAATCTATCTATATAGAGTTGTCTTCCTTTTTTGTTTGCTTGGTAGTGTGGCTCCTGAGATGACTTATCTCAAAATCACTTAGGGATTACACCCAACCTCGGCCACATGCAAAACCTATGGTCCAAAAAGCCTCGAGGGACATCTAAGCCATCAAAATCACCCAAGGATCACACCCAGCCTCGGCCACACCAACCCTTATCATGGATGGATTTTTTTTTCCTTCAAGGATTGGAACCAATGACCTTTTCATCACAAGTGTCTTAACAACACACTCTTCATTGTCGAACCAAACCTCAGTTGGCCTATATAGAGTTGTCTTTAGTGAGACCTTTTGGAAGCTTTTTCAGTGGATTTTTCAGGTCTAATTTCTCTAAAATATGACAAGAATTTATTGAAATCACCAAACTTGATGGGTAGCCCCTACACAATCGAAGTGCCCTAGGGTTTTTCAGTATAATGAATCTATATATATAATAAAAAACCAATTTAAATAACACAAATCAAAATTTCATCTCAAAATTTTTTACCAAATTTCATCACTGAAAAATCCAAAAAATCACACTAAAACAACTCCTATCTATATATTTAAAAATACAATTTAAATAATAAAAAGTTACAATTTCACTAATAATTATATTTACCCAAAATTAAAAACTTAAAATAATTACAATTACAATAAACACTAATATATAATAACTTTCATAAAAACAAACATACTATATAATATTAAAATTTATAAATATTTTATTATATGTTTAAATCAAATTAGCTAACCAATCAAATACCTTTTAATATACAAATAAGTTCATTTGAATGTGGCCATATACACCACGACACTTTAGTTGTCCTTTCCTGATGCTCCTAATCCAATAAACACGAGGATCGCTATATGCAGAAAAATGGAAATTCCCGGACAAACCATAAATATATATATTATTAGAAATATGTGTGGTGTATAAATATATATATTATTAGAAATATGTGTGGTGTATAAATATATATATATATATATATAGTGTGGGTATGTGGATAGGTTTAATGGTTAAGAATATGTTTTTTTTTTATTTAAGAGATATTTTAAGAAATTACACCTTCAAACTCTGAAAAATAAAATATGTATGTTTTCCTAAACTTAATAATATGTAATTTTATCATAACTTTCAAATTAAATAATAATAATAATAATAATATATAAATAATATAATATAAAAAACCAATTCAATTGTGAAGCTGACCAATTTCCAGCAACTTTTATATGTTGAACAATTTCCTACTTTGACAATCCAAGTGCCAACCATTTAAAGCAACTACTTTTATGGGTTGAACCATGTCTTACTTTGACAACAATCTAAAAGAGTTGTCTATTTAGTCAAAGGAATTCCCTGGATGGCCAAAATTGGCTGAAATCCGAGCAGTTTTTTTTAAAGAAATCTTGTAACAAGAGTGTTTGAATCATGTTTTCTATATGGTGGAAATGGATTCAGCACCATCCAAAATCTTTAGAGCACCGAAAATATTGAAATTTGATAGCTATAACCTAGATTTTCAAAAATCACTACCAAATTTTCTAATGTGTATAGCTATGGTATATTACTTATAGAAATGGTGGGGGGAAGGAAAAACATCGATTATGAGTATCTTGAAAGTAGCTCAAGTAAATTCGATGCAGAGTGGGCTATGCAGAGTGGGCTTTTAAACAAGTGGAAAAGGGAAGACATGTCAGAGGAAGACGGAGTCATTGCCAAAAGGTTAAGTTTAGTTGGGCTCTGGTGCATCCAGTTCAAGGGATCTCGTCGTCCCTCAATGAACAAAGTTGTTCAAATGCTAGAAGGAGACGCTGACATTACCACTCCCCCATACCCATTTCCTGTGGACACACCTTTGCAGCGATCTTCTTCTAACCAAGCTTCTTCATCTAGTGTTTTCGAGATTGAAATGGCGGATCACACCAGTAGTAGTCAGACTGCTGAAACATCGATGTAATCTAAAAGGAACCTACTACATAGCATAGCAGAGAAATATGCCTGAATATCGAGAGTGAATTTCGAAATTTATGAAAAAGGAACCTGTCAGATGAAGGCCTAGGCATAGCCAAAAGGTTATGTTTAATTGGACTGTGGTGCATCTCGTCCTCCTTCAATGACCAAGGTAGGTTGTCCAACTGTTAAAAGGAAAGGTTGACATTACCACTCCTCCATTCCCATTTCCTGTTGACACAGCTTTGCAGCGATCTTCCTCTCACCAAGCTTCTTCACCTTATGCACTGAGACTGCTGAAGCCTCCGGGCGATCTAACATGCTACAAAGGATAGTGGAAAAATATACCTCAACGGAAAGTATAGATAAGTTTTCAATGCAGTTTAATCAGCGTAGTGTTATTTGTATAGGGTTTTGCTTTATTAGCTTGAAAGGATTTTTAAAAAGTGCGTACAAGAGCACTCTTCAATTTAAAAATTGTGTAGAAGACAGTTTCCAATGGAGTAAAAATAGCAGTTTTCAATTGAATCCCTTCAACAAGGTGTTACTTGAATTTTGTATAGCTTCAAAAAACTGAAAAAAATGTGTGTACAAGATATAGTTGTATCGTTCAACAGTACATCGATACCTCTTAGTGTATTTATTAAACTCCCGAGAACAAACTGCTACAGTTTGTGGTATATTTGATAGTTTCTAACAAGCCTATGATATCCAACCTTTTATGCCTACACCAAGTTTTTCGTGATGTATGATACAATATTTACTTTTTAATTATCTTTCAAGGTGAAGTGCCACATTTTCAAATTATATACCGAAAAATTGATTACGGCCATTTTGAGATTCTATATTTGAAAACTGAGATTTTATATTTGAAAACTGATTTAGGTCGTTAAAAATTTGGAATAAAAACATAATTTTCATGGTTACCAGCCTAGATCTAGCTTACTCTTTATCATGCGAGAAGTATCAAATCTCTTGAGGTGCAAAAGTTCTTTTTCCTTTTTGAAGTGTATAATTTGAGAAAAGGTTTGTACCTCTAGGGATTTGTTCCTTCTTGGTGCATGATACATCCGGAATTAGATGGATCTAGGTTGGTGATTTCATCTCTCTCTATCCATGATAGATCCGGAATTAGATGGATCTAGGCTGGTTCGAGTTGATGGCAACAATGACACATTTTTAGATTATCATTATTATGTATATGTTTGAGATAAACTTCATACTTTGACATTTACATTATGTTTTCTTTGTTTGATGTGACTATATAAGTTCTCCTCTTTAAGTTTGTTTTTGTTGCTTTCCTTGACTGAGCTTGGATGCTTTGATTGGTTTGTGTGTTTATATGTTTGAATTTAGATTGTAATATATTTCTATGTGAATGTAATTGTCTATTAGTAATTGGTTGGTGATGAAAATGAAGACAATCTTGTCAATCTTTTGTGAGAGGATTGATATTGCAGATCTATTTGATTTAATTTTAGGTATCACAACTTTTGACAATTAATAATTCTTAATAGTGTATATTGTCTCTCCAGGTATTACTAAATATAACTTGAAGATCAATTTTAGTAGTCTACTGCATCAAGAGTACTCTTGAAATCATTTGTTTCATTGCTAATGTTTGAAATAATTTATTTCCTTTAAAATATTTTGATGATTGTTTTTTTATCTATAGTTTGCTTTGCAAAAATCAATAAATAATGTAATTTTCAATTTTCTTTAACGAGTAGTGAGATTTACATAGTATTTACATTATATGTTAGTTTTTCCATATTTTCATATTGATTATATGAAAAGGATAACGGTAAACCATTCAAATATTTAACTCAAACTTTTGTAGTAAACATCATACCTTGTCTCTCTTGCCCTCCAATATTAATAGGTTCAATTACTATAACGCAAAAATCAATGCACATTGTGAATCATTCTTTGTGTTTACACTAAAATTAATGCACATCGTTAATCCAATCACTTAAAGTTAATGTACCATCATATATTGAGATACATCAAATCAGAAATCATCATCTGATGTGAAATCAATGCATCTAATGCATGCAATCAAATAAGATTAGAAAACATCTACACTCAAATCAATGAATCTAATGCAATCAATCAAGTAAGATTAGAAATCAACATCTACACTAAAATCAATGCATCTAGTCCAAACAATCAAATAGGATTAGAAGCTACATTGAAATCAATGCATCTAGTGTAAGCGATCAAATATCATTAGAAATCCACATCTACACCGAAATCAATGCATCTAGTGCAAGCAATCAAACAGGTTAGAAATCACCATCTATCATGAATTCAATGCATTTAGTGCAATAAATCTTATTCCCTCTCTCCCCCTCCATATATATATATATATATATATATATATATATATATATATATATATATATATCCCTCCATCTCTCCTCCTTTGTCTATCTATCTCACCCTAAAATATACACACACTCTCTCAATCTCTTCCTTTTCACTCCCCCCCCCCTCTCTCGCCACTTTTCTCATTGTATATATATTTCTTCTTCCCTCCCTCTCTATCCTTTCAAATCCATCTCTTTGTCTGCCCTCTCTCCTCCTCTCTATCCCACCCTCTCTACTCCTCTCTTTCAAGTCCTTTCTCTCCCAGCTCCCTCTCTCCCCCCCCATCTCTCTCTCTCTCTCTCTACAACCCTATCACTATCTCCCTCTCTCCCCCCTCCATATTTGTGTCTTGGTGTCTCTCTCTCACCCTTCTCTCCCTCTCTCACTCTTCTCCTTCTCTCCCTCTTAATTCCTTTTCTCTCCTCTCCTTCAATTTATCTCCTTCAATGCAAATAGTCAAATAGCATTAGAAATCACCATATACACTTAAATCAATGCATCAAGTGCAAGAATTCTTCTTCCCTCTCTCCCCCCTCCATCTATATCTATATATCCCTCCATATCTTCTTCTTTGTCTCTCTATCTCACTCCCATAAACACACATGCTTTCTCTGCATATCTATCTATCTATCCCTCTCTTTATCTCTCTCTTCTTCCCTCTCTTCACCTTCCATCTATATATCTATCTCTCTACTTCTCTCTTTTGTCTCTCTATATCACCCCAAAACATACACACTCTTTCTCCATATTTATATATCTATCCCTCCCTATTCCTCTCTCCCTCTCTCTCTCTCTCTCCCCCCCCCCCTTCTCTCTCTCTCTCTTCCCCTTCTCTCCCTCTCTCCCCCTTCTATATCTCTTCCCTCTTTCTCTCCTCACTCCCTCTCTCTCTCTCCACCTTTCTCTCTCTATGTATTTATTCTTACCTCCCTCCTTCTATATCTATATTCCCCCTCCATCTCTCCTTCTTTGTCTCTCTATCTCACCCCTCCGACCCCCCAAACGCACATGCTTTCTCCCTCCATATCTATTGATCTCTTCCTCTCTCTATCTCTTTCTTCTTCCCTCTCTTCACATTCCATACATATATCTATCTCTCTTTGTCTCTCTATATCACCCCCAAAAAATACACGCTCTTTCTCCATATTTATCTATCTCTCTCTCTCCCTCCCCCCCTCTCTCTCTCTCTCTATCTGTGTGTGTGTGTGTCTGTGTCCCCGTCTATCTCTCTTCCCTCCTACTCTCCTCTCTCCCTCTATCTCCATCTCCCTTATCACTCACTCACTCTCTTTGCACCTTTCTCTCTTGGTGTCTTTCTTCTTACCTCCCACTTTCTCTCCCTTCCACTGTCATTCTCTTTCTCCCTTTCTCTCCCGCCTCCCTTTGTCTCTCCCCCTCATATCTCTCTATGTCTCTCTCTTCACCCTCCAACTTTGTCACTATCTCTCCTTATCCCCCCTCTTCTCTCTATCTCTCTTTCTTTATCTCTCTACCTCACCCCAAACATATACACTCTCTCTCCATCTCCCTTGTCACTCCCTCTCTCTCTCTCTTTCCATTTTTCTCTCTCTATCTAATTCTTCTCCCCTCCCTCTCTTTCCTTCCAACTTCGTTTCTCTATATTAAAATTTTTTGGAGCAATAAATTTTATTCTTTGTGTTTAATTAGAAATTTTATTTATTTTATGAAATGGTATTGACTTTAGTAAAGAATAAAAAGTTTAAAATTTTACCCGATTTGGAATTTTAATGTAGTAATTTTTTTTTTTTTATTGTTGAAGGTAAATTTATGATCCATTGAACTTTAATGTATATGATAAAATAACTATTAAACCCATAAGATAATTCAACTTTGATGATGAACATACACGATTACACATCATATTGGGTTGTAAAATATGCCTCGGTGCAATAAAAAGAAAATATCAATTTTGAAAACCTTGTTTTATTATATCTAAACTTGCTCAAGTAAATTTTCAAAAATTTACCTCGTTGTCTTTTATATATATATATATATATATATATTCCGTTACCCTATATAGATCTATTTAAACATGCTCAACTTTATATAGAAATGGTTTTTTTTTTTTAATATTTAAATTTTGGTGTATGAGTTTCTCTCATCATTATAATAAAAACCTTCTTTGGTTTAGATCAAGGTCTAAAAGGATCCATTCTCTTTTTAATATCTCATTTTAATGAGACATACCGCAGAGCTATGACAAAAAAAACATTCACTCTAATTAATAAGAAAACAAACAATATTTATTAACTTCCATCTAAAGATAGATAACTCAACCCGAAAATGAATATTGATGAGAGTTGACTAGCCAAATCCTCTTCCTTTAAACTTTTCCTAAAATCATAAATGTACAATTCATGATCATAAACTATATTATGGCAACACTAATTTGGAAAAAAAGGGAACGAGTTCTTTATTATAAAAATTGATAGCAATATAAGGCTTCAACAACTAGGAAACTAAAGGTCTCAACAACAATATCTTCTTCTTCCAAAAAAAAGAGAGAAAGAGGAGTATCTTTCCAAAGCCTATAGAGCAAAGAGAAGACAACTAAACAAGGGTTTTAAATCTATGAGAATATTGTAAAAGCTCCAGAAGATTGTACACAAAAAGGTTAGTGGGAAAATTGCTAACATAAGGGTAGTTGTGTATACTATCACTATCTCTCTCCTTCACCCAAGGTATCATTAGATTGTGAATGCAGATTCTTTAGGAAAAAATTAAGAGAAAGATTCAGGGAAGATGATTTAGCTAGTCTACCCTCATCAATCTTCGATTTTCTGGGTGAATCATCTATCCTTAGATGGTGGTTAATAAAGATTGTTTATTTTCTTATTGATTAGAGAGAATGTTTTTTTTAGCTAGATACTCTATTGAGCTTTTAACCTTAACCATAGTGGAAAAATTTAGAAAAAAAGAATTTAATTCTTGATTTAGTCTATCTCACTATAATAAAATATTAAAAAGAAAAAAAAATCATTTTAAACATTAACCTAAAATTATTTTTATTATAGTGATAAAACAAACTCATACATCAAAATTTCAATATAAAAATAATTATTAACAATCAAGTATAAATACAACCATTCAAAGCATGTTGGAAGAAACTAACACTTCATGTAATGTTATGTTCCCACTTGTTCACGGTAAGACAAAGTTATTTATCATTTAAAAAGACAAATGACTTAATATATCAATTCACATAGTCAAGTGATTAAAGTAAAGACGGTATATCAAAAACCCGAGAATTTCCATTCAAACACAATCCTCGTCTATTCCATTCCACCAACTGCTCCTCGTCCGCGTCGATTTTATTATTTGTTTAATAAAACAAATAAACACAATCGTGTTTCTTCCATGACTTCTCCTCTTGGTGGGCCATGTCGATTTTATTATTTGTTGACTTTGGTCCACTCAAACACAATCGTGTCGTTATGTGTGGGTCTCACACGTGAATCCCAAGTCTCGGAGTGTGCGTAAAACACGACAATCAATTCTTCCAGTTCCGCGTCCACTCAAACGCAGTCATGTATCTTATTTATGAAGCCATTTAATCAAGTGTTCATATCATTGAGTTCATGTTGTCATGAGTTTGTGATAGGAAGGTTATGACTCATCACAAGTTGGTGTTGTCGTGAGTTGTTGCAGTCATGTTTGACTTGTTTTATATCATATCATAGTCATTTTGTAGCCTTGTATCTCATTACACAACCATGTACTACATTTTATTGTATATGATTTGTCAATATGATTTGTGGTTTTATGAAACACTGGATTATTTTCAATTTTGATGGAGCTCCGGTTGTCACCTTTGATAACTGTTGCATCTTTCTATTATTTTCCAACATCCTGGAGAAGTCTCCTCAACCAAACTACCTCGAATTTTGTTGCACACATGACTTGATACTCAAATCCTACTGAAGACAAGGATATTGTGTTCTTCTTCTTGCTGCTCCATGCAATAACCCCAGACCCAATGCTAAATGCATAACTTGTTATGGATCGCCTTCCATCTAGATTTCCAACCCAATCGAAGTCTGAAAAACTAGTCAATATAACATCAAACAAATCAGTATATATAATACCAAAGTCTAAGGTTCCTTGAAGATATCTTAAGACACCTTTTGCTGCAACCCAATGACTCTCAAGAGGCTTTGACATGAATTAGCTCAATACACTGACTGCATAAAGCCAGATCTGTCCTAGTTGTAGTCAAGTAAATTAGACTCCAAATTAGTTGTCTATACAATGTTGCATCTGGCTCCTTAGAACCATCATCATTCTGAAGTTTGGTATTATGCTTTAAAGGCACTACCACAGCTTTGCACTGATCCATCCTGAACTTTTTCAGTAAACTCCTCACATACTTACCCTGTGAAAAAAAATTATGGCTTGAATCTCTCCAGACTTCAAGACCCAAACAATAACGTAGCTCTCCAAGGTCTTTCATCTCAAAAACCTATAACATCTGCTCTTTGATTTCTTTAATGAGTTCATCATCATTTCTTGTGATGATAAGATCATCTACATATAAAGAAATAAAAACAATTCACCCCTATTTATCAAAGATGGTATACAGATTAGGATCATTCTTGCTTCTTTTATAATTGTGTTGCAGGAAAAATGAATCAATTTTATCATACCATGACTCGGGTGCCTGTTTTAGTCCATACAATGATTTCTTCAATCTACAAGATAAATGTTCTTTCCCCTATTTAACAAACCCTTGAGGTTGCTCTAAATACACTTCTTCTTTCAACTCCCCATTTAAAAATGCAGATTTCACATCTAGCTAGGGTATCATCCAATGATGTTTGGTAGCTAAATAAATTAACATTCTAGTTTTATTTAGTTTAGCTACAGGGGCGAAGGTTTCCTCATAGTCTATACCTTCTTTCTACGAGTAACCCTTTGTAACTAGCCTAGCTTTATATTTATCTATACTCCCATCTGCTTTAAATTTAGGCTTGTATAGCCATTTGCAACCTATGGTTTTTTTCCTTCAGATAATTCAACTAAATCCCAAGTTTTGTTTTTAAGTATTGATTCATATTCATCTTACATAGCTACCCTCCATTCACTATATTGACTGGTTTCTTTATAACTAGAGGGTTCAAAAACATTTAACAACTAGTTATAAAAGCATTTTCCCTATATCTTGCTTGCAATTGAGTTTTCCTACCTAATATCTTGAGTGGTGAAGTGGCTTCAAACCTATTCTGATCATCCCTTTGCAGACTTGGCTTGGCTGCTGCATCTGTACCATCTGCTTCTTCCTTTTTCTGCTGTTGTTGCTCATGGTTATCCCTGTTTCATCAATCCCTTCTTCCATCAACAAAGGAATGTCCCATTCTTCATTGTTGTTATTATAGTTTCCACCATGAACCTGCTCATGGAAAACTACATATATACTTGCAAAGACATTATGAGTAGATAGATCAAACAATTTATAAGCTTTAAACTTAGTACAATACCCAAAAAAGCTACATTTAACGGCCTTTGAATCCAGTTTCTTCCTATCCTCCTTTGTAATTTGAGAAAAATCTTTGGAGACAAAAACTCTTAAATGTTTAACTGCAGGCTTAAAACCTAATAAACCTTCAAATGGAGTTTTAAACTCAAGAATTTTTGTTGGACTCTTGTTCTTCAAATATACTGCAATATTTATTTATAATGATTTGACCAATTTTGAGACTTTTCTTTTTGTACAGAGACCTTTTAGACTATGATAGTTGGTGAATTCATAGGCTAAACTTCTAAACATACACCCAGAATAAATAGTTAGACAAACACACTTTGATTACCTATATTATAAGACCCTAACAGTTACTACCCAACAAAATTTATCCAAGTTCTTTTGCTTGAGAAAGAAATTTACTTACGCATTTCACATCTCAATTTATTAGTTCCAACATAATTTCTGACCTGATTGGAGGTGCAAAACTGTCGAAAAAAACAAAATCACAATATAATAAATTGAATTTATTATTTTTGTTACTTTTATCTTTTTTACTTTATTAATTAAGCCAATATTTAAATGTTTACACTCAAGGCCCACAACATCTCTCATATACTTAGTTTTATATTACTTTTAACCTTTTATTATTTTTTAATTGAGTCGATATATAAATTTGTTAAATGTTAAACATTACGGCTACACAACTACCCTTATACTCGACATTCAACATTCAAGTGCAACAAGTATACAAGTAAACACTTATCTTATTATTTTTGAATGACTAGTAATTGAGGAAGGGACATGAGCTCCCAACCCAACCTTATATCTGTCAATGGACGGAAGAAAATGCCGGATTGGGAGCGACTTTGGTCGAATCTTGTGCAGAAGGAGATATCATCAAATTAGAATGAAGATTGAAGATATTCTGAAAACAACATTTCGAACTCATGAGGGTCACACTACAATATTTCTTGTAGCTAGCGACCCTTGACATGAGTTCAAAGTTTGAGGAGGAAATGTGCTCATGAGTTATCTACCAACAACTAGTCAATAGAAGGTAAGAATCAAAGTCCATTTCTTTGGTCATTTCTCAACAAAGTCCATTTCTCCGGTCATTTCTCAACACCTCCTATTTGTAACACCAAAGGGACTTTCATCTTGGTAAAACAACATCCACAAGGGTTCAATGATCCAGGTGGATATTGGTGGCCAACCACCTATTCCATTTGGACCCCCACCATTGGTTATTTTAGTTTTTCAGTTTCAGCATAGCTTACTATTTTTAGCAGTTTTGTGGGTCCTAAAATTCCACAGTTGTTTTGAGGCCCTAAACAACGTTTTTTGGGAAAACTGGGAGCAACATGGAAGTTCCTTCGATGTTGCGCACGTCAAAACCTAGAGTCCTTGGATAGATCTTTCTAACAAGCTATTGAGAGAGTCAAACGGAGATCATATGCCAAAGCTACGTCCCCGAGAATTTGATGTTCCAATTTACCCAAACGTGGCCCATAGTTTTTGCGCTTCATCTCCTAGGGTTAGGTTTTTGGATGTTTTGGGTTTTCCATTATTTCACAATAATAAATAGGCCTTCGACCCTCATTGTAACATAGTTTAGAGGCTTGTAGCTACCACATCTCTTCTTAGAGATAAGCTACCAACGCCCTAGCTAGTTTATTTTCATTATGTGTGTAAGCATATTTCTATTATTTGATATTAATAAAATGAAGTTTTATTTCTGTTGCATCTATGTGTTTATCTTTATTTCCTTATATTATTACGTTCTTGCATAAATCCATATCATTCAACCAAAGTAGAGAGAGTTCTAGCTTAGTTCTTGGAGAAGGATTGTGCATGTATAGTGGGAGCTTTATCAGTTGGACTAGTTATTGTAGGAGCAAGCGTCCAATTTTACAGGTAGTTTATCAGCAAGTGCTAGCACCAGTGTTATCATCCCCAAGACTACACTTGGTGGTTTATTAGTCCTAGCTAGTACCTAGGGTCTCAACTTGACTAGTAGTTTGTCAACCCAAGAAATTCCTAGTGGTTTATCAACCCCAAGGAAGCCACTACTCAAGTGGTTATCGGTGAGAAAGCCCTTATGGGTTAATTATCCCAACAACCATATGATTATCACAACTCCACCGAAATTTATGCAGCGCACAACACACGCACATACATAGGCCTCAATAGAACACTGAGAGTCCATCCCACACAAGAAAAAAAGATCTTAGGTACAGTCAAATCTTCCAAGTAGATCCGAAACCACTACCAAATTCGATTATGTGTTCTCTTTCTCTCCCATGCTCATTCATCTAGGAATTTTGCATGAATCAAGAACTCCCCTTCAAAAATCATCACGTCGAGACTTCTCTCCTCAACTTTCTCTTGAGTGTTGACCTTGTCAACACAATCCATGAGAAAAAGTCTACAAACTCGTCCTCCACTCAGAAGACCCATTCTCTCCATTAAATGTCTGCACAATAGTGTCATTAAACCAATAGGGATATAGGTGAAGAAATAAATGCAATGGCTTGGGTTTAAAAGCAACTCCTCATCAAGCCTTTGAATCCATGTTCTTTTCCTCACCTAGTTCATAATAATATTTACAAGAGGGATTGGAAAAAGGGATTTTATGATTGATCCTTACAAGGTTAATATTTATGATCCAAATTGACAATTTACTCTATTAAAATTTGTTAGTCTCATTTAAATTTAAAATTTAAAAGAATTTTATTTCAACTATTAACCATAATATATATATATATATATATATACCCCCGGATGCGGGTGTTTCAAAGGTTCGTTAATGGGATGGGACGAGGGGGCGGCAAGCCATGCCGACACCTGCCCCTATGGTACGCGGAGTTAAATGGACAACTGCTCCACAACTTGTCTCATTTACACTCCCCTCATTCCAATGCTCTGAGCTCTGCAACCAACAGCACTCGCGCGCCTTCAAATAGGTTGAACCCTGCCTCCGCATGCTCTGGCGAGATTTTCACTCTGATAGCAATTAAGAAGATGGATTTGTTTGGGTTGGGAAGGACGAACTCGGCGCATGTTAAGTCTGGTCTCATGGCAGATGGATTCCATAAGCAACAGGTTAAAATGGCTCCGGTCTTGGCTTTCCCACAGAATCGTAGGGGCGTTGTTGGTTACTATATGCACAGTCGGGAGAACGACCATCTGTGTCTGTTGCACTCTACGCAGAGGAAGGTCTATTCTCCTAGGAATCTTCAGCTGTCACCGCGTCCTCGCTCGAGTTTGGGCCACCTTGGGCTGGCGGGCACTTTGGTTAAAGTTTTCTGGTTCCCGCTCCTTCACACTATGCCGAGGCTTCGAAATCGTATGCGGAGTAGGAGGGGCAGCTCTCGGAGCCATCCCACTCGTTTGCCTTCCAGTCCTTCCACGGACACATCCTCCTTCGATGATGGCTCCAGCCACTACCCCAGAACTCGCAGCGGCAGGGGGCGCTCTCAAGATTTTTTCTCGTACTGGGGTCCCCATTCGCGTCGCTCGTCCGCTGCCTCTGCTAATACAACAGGCACTGTTCGGTTCACTTTCCAGAGTTCCCTCAATCGCCCGAGGATAACTGCCATTCTCTCGGTGGTTTTTATGGAGGACAGCTTGCCTGAGGTTTCAAGAGTGCCGCCAGCAGTTCCCATGGAGAATTTTGCTCCTGCCTCCCAGTTCTCGCAATTCAATCTGGGTAGTGGCAGCACTTTGTCGCAGCCTCCGTCTCGCCCTGCAGACTTTGTTCCTGATGAAGATATGCTCTCTGCAGAACCTGGTCCCCCGGCTTCTCAGGCTGAACTTGCTCCTGAAATGCTCGCCACCGGCTGGTGCAGGATCGTGGAGGAGAATCCGGAAGACTAATGGGTTTGTTGCTTGGTCTTTCTCTCTGTTTGTGTCACCCAACTTCTTGGGTTTTTTCTGTTTTGGTAGCTATGAAGCTTTCTGGCCCGTTTTTGTCTTTTCTGGGTCAAAGAATCTTTTGGAGAAATCTTATTCTGCACCCCTGCGTGGTTTTCGACAGTCCACTTCTCTGTTTTTTCCTGAATTTTCTGCCTTCAAGGCAGTAGCTTTTGACTTCGGTCTCGATGTAAAATTATCAGCTTGTTAATAGATCAGTATTACTTAGAAAAAAAAAAAAAAAATATATATATATATATATATATATATATATATATATATATATATATATATATAATCTTCCTATTACTAAATCTCATACATATATGTGTGTGGAATAGTCTTTAAGTGCGACTTTTTGGAGTCCCTTAGAGTTAGAATCTCCCGAAAAAAATTGTTGTCAAATCTTTATTTGTGTTGTTTAAACTGGTTTTTTTGACTGCATATATGGATTCAACCCCCTGAATAACCTTCTGACACTTAGATTCTGAATAATTCACTTATCAAACTTGTGATTTCAATAAATCCATACTAGATTATAGACAAATTAGATTTTAAAATAAACCAGATTTTAAAAAAAAAATCACGCTTAAATATTACTATAATATATATATTTATTAATAAAATGTAAAGATGAACTACTTCTAATAAACATCAATTTAAATCCCATTTTCTCCTTTCCATCATGCAACGCATGCTACTTTCACATGCCATACCAATTATTCAAAGGAGGTTGGAAAAAATACTACTCTTATGGTTCCACTTTTTCATGCTTCTACTTTAATCACTTGAATTTTTCAACACAAGAATTTTGATTTTACCAGTCGTCGATTTGGGTCCATTCAAATACAATCATCTTATGTTCCACCATATCTCGGGTGTAGGTGAAACACCACAATCAATCTATCTTCTGCTTCCGCGTCAATTTTATAATTCGTTGACTTTGGTCCATTAAAATATTTTTTTTTAGAGTATTATAGATAAAAATATTTATTTTTAATACAAATTTGGAATATGCAAAAAAAAATATTATAAAATTGAAAATATAAAAAAAAATGAATATTTAATCAACTAAATTTATAAAATATGTATTATACAAAACTATACTTTACTTTTATTTATCTTAAATTATATATATAGAGATATTATATTATATTTAATTATATCTATTTTATATTTGATATTATTATTTTACATATAATTAAATTAATTTAAAATAATTAAATATAAACAAATTTCACATAAATTAAATCATTAGTAACATATTTTTCATTTCAAATGCGAGTGAGATAACTTAGCAAATGAAATCAAGAGAATCACATACATTAATTTCATTATTTTTATTTAAAAATATGGAAACTATGATTATTTCTATATTTTAGGTTTTATAGTGCATATATTATAATGAAATTATTCAATGAATAAAGCCAAGTTGATAATATTTATATATTTTTTAATTGAGAAAGATAAAATAAAAATATTTATTTTTATTATTTTAAATGTTAATTAAATTATAAAAAAAATCATTTTATTAAATTTGAAACTTATATTATTAATTAATTAATAATAAAATTATATATTAATAATAAATAATGAATATTAAATAATTTATTTATATATATTAAAAATAATTTTAATAATTATTATTTAATTCATTTTTAATAATAAATAATTGTTACTTATTAATTGATCCATTATTAATTAATTATATGATTATATAACGATTCTCTTGGATTGGAAGGTTCGATCTTGTTGCAGGTCTTTTCATTGACAAAGAGCGAAGGTTTATTACTACTTTGAAGGGTTTGTAGACCTGTGGCTATGGCATACTTTTATGTCTATCTCCTGTGATTAGGGCAAATGATCAAGACATTAAAGGAATGAGAAAGTTTGTCTCCACAATTCATTCATACCAATTCAGTGTATATTTCCGTCGTGTTTCCTTCTTCTCCACTAGCCTGGTTCACATAATCTAACACAGGAATTACATAGTATTGTTAGTGCTTTGGTAACGGTTCTCTAGGGTTTGAAGGTTCGATCTTGTCCCAGGTCTTTTCATTGACAAAGAGCGAAGGTTTATTACTACTTTGAAGGGTTTGTAGACCTGTGGCTAGGGCATAGTTTTATGCCTATCTCCTACGATTAGGGCACATGATCAAGACATTAAAGGAATGAGAACTTTTGTGCTCCAGTACAGTGTGACCTAGTTGTCTTGGTAGGTATCAGACCTGTAGTGGAGGCTCATAACCAAGGTTCTGGTTCGACGCTAGCATATCGAGTCGAGGGAAAATTTATGTGTTGACATTACAGTGCCTGCGATGCAAAGTTGCGAGTCAGCCGTGTAAGTCTCTGTAGCCCGATTCGCATATATGTGTGTGTGTGTGTGTGTGTGTGTGTGTGATGAATACTCTGAGTTCAATGATTTAAACACATATCTCTCTCTGTCCATCTAATTCACATATCTTTCTCCAGTGGATACTTGTGGTTCGATCCGATCTGAAACGGTCATATCAAGTGCACACATTCTTTATCTTTTTTTTTCTAATACATATCTACTGCTCATTTCTTTTCTCACAAGTATGAATAATTCATCACACATTCCAAAGATTATCAAAGGTAGACCTAGCACAGTTACTCTACTAAGCTTGTATGAGTATATAGAGTCTTTAGAGAAACGTAGAGAAGAAAGAGAAGCCAAGCTACAAACAGAGTTAGAAGCCATGCTGCAAAATAAATTTACATCTCTTGAAGACAAGATCCAAAAACAAATAGAAAATAAAATAAAACTATTGGAGAATAAAATGGAGACAATGGAGATTAGATTACAGGTAATGGAAAAACAAAGCCAAGATACGAACCAATCATCCCAACAAGGAGATGTTGATACTTTAGAAAGTCTTAAAATGAATGACATCATAAGGAACTAGAAGAAAAATTTATTAACAATCTCACCCTAAATAGGGTGGCAGGTAAATTAGATAACAAACCCATTAAAGAAGAAATGAAAAAATTGATAGAATTATACCATGAGCGTAACAAAAGGGCCTTGAATCTTATAATCTTCGGTTTGAAAGAGGAGGTAGACGAGGATACTTTAGCCATAGCCCAGACATAATTACATAATATATTACAAATCGAAACAACGTGTCTCACAAAAGCAACAGGGTTGGGGAAATTAACTAGAATAAAGGAAGGTTGATTTGGATAAGGGTGAACTCTACTTACCATAAGTATGACATGCTTAGTAAAACCCCAAGTTTAAAAGGAACGAGAATATTTATAAATGAAGATCTCATTCCAGAAGATCAAGCAAAATTAAGAAACGAGGTTCAAAAGGTAAAATAAGCTAGGAAGGAAGGAAAATGGGCAATAATCAGAAATAGAAAAGTCGTTATTCGAGATAGAAACCAAAAATATAGTAATAAATAGCAATTCAACATGCTCCGAATTTTTTCTTGGAACTGTCGGGGATTTCCATGGAACAAAGGCCCCAAGCTAAGTTGGATCTCGAATGAGGTTGATATTTGTTAGTATGATTCTTTCGTCGTAAAATATTACTTTAGCTATGCATAACAAATATCCCTAACATCAATTATGGCTACAAAATATCTTTAAGTTTGTTGCACAAATTCAGATCTAGGCACAAAAGATATTAAGCAGATAAAATATAATATGGCTCCATGCATCCAATAGACAAGACAAGAACAAAGTGTTTAAAAGAATGATTTGTATTATATTAAAGAATGGGGCACCTGAGAGGAAAATAAGAAAGGTGTTTTCTGGTTCTCCTCAATGGGACGGGTTCTTGAAAGTCCTCAGTGTTTCAGATCTAAAATTCCTCTCTCTTATTGTGGTAGAAAACCCTGACAAACATAGAACTCAATGGGAGTTCACAAAGAAAAAATGGAAAATAGTGACCAAAAATAGATCTAGTGTGATCTAATGCAATGAAGGCGACTAATGAATGGGGAAAACCCTTCTATTTATAACAAAATATTGGAGTGTTCCAGAACTCAGTGCATGAATAAAATATTATTAATCAAATTCTAGAATCATCCTTTAAGAATATTTTATTATATTTGTTGGAGGGAAAATGTCTTTTGACTTGGGTCAATTCCTTTATTTATAAACAATAAATAAATAAATGATCTATTTATTATTTTAGGGAGATGGTGGGAATATAATTAAATAAATAATGATTTATTTAATTATTTACAAATGATTTAGTCAAATTTAACTAGGAATATTATTAAATAATGATTTGAATAACTTATTCCTAGGAAATAATTAAATAAATAATGATTTATTTATTTAATTTCCTTGTTTTGGGTTAAATATGACTAAGAAATATGGACAAATGTTATTTTATATGGTGAAAGCAATTTTACTTAGGGTAAAATTGGTCTTTACATGGTGTACTTGGGTTCATCTAATGATAATGGTTTAGATGACCAAAAAAATGGTATAACAATATTATATTGCTAGTTGAAATTTGGGAGCACGAAGAATCTAAGGTCCCTAACATAGATGGATTTGTACTATGGTCAATATGGAACAAGCGATCCTACCATAGAGACATTGGGGGTATAACTGTTACATTTGGAAGAACATTTCCCCCCTTGCTAGGCTTTATAAAAAAGACCCTTACAACCAATATATTTGGATAGAGATTACTCACATTAATGACAAAAAAAGCTACATATAAATCTATTATGTTGCCCCTATAAATTCTAACTTCTATAAGAAAAAAAAATTAGATAAAAATGGTCCTTACAATGGTTTATAGAATGGTATTTCTAGCCTAAGGAATGAAGGTAATATCCTCTTAATGGGTGACTTTAATGATCAAACTTCAAGCAACCAAGCTATTCTTCTTAGCAATTAGTCCAACCCTAATATTCTTTGGTTAGACGAAGACCCTACTCTAGATATCCGGTACAAACAAAGCTCTGAAGATCTAGGGGAAGATTTGTTTGGGTCTGAGCTAGTCAAGCTCTGTAGTGCTTAGGATCTCATAATTTGCAATGGTCTAAAGAAGTAGCAGCGTGGTAGACTACGTTATTTCTGATATTCCTTTATATAAAAAAATAAATAATTTTGACATCTTGAAAGACCATGAGCCTGACTCGGATCATAGACCTTTAATTGTAACTCTCAATTTTTTCATGGATAGAGTTCCCATAGAATATAATCCTTATAGCCAAAAGAACTTAATCTTTGATAGAAATAAAAATGATATTTTTCTAAATGAATTAAAAATGAATTTGTTTCATTTATCTAGTATAGATAACATAGAAGACCTCTATCATAATTTTACTACAACCCTCTCATATTCTATTAACAAGTTCTCAATTGAAGTTTCAAGTAATAAAAGAAATAGCAAAACCAACCCTTGGTATGATAAATATTGTAAAAGTGTGAGGAGAGAAATTAAGGAAGTTGTTGATGAGTCTCTTAATATTGGAAAGTTAAAAAATATAAAAAGCCCTAACTAACAGGAAAAAAATGTAGTATATTCATAAAATACAAGAAAATATCTTACACCTCTCTAAGGTACCTCCTAAGAAATTCTGGAGGCAGATTGTAACTAGAAAAACTAAAGATAATAATAGAATTGATTTCCATGACTGGAATTCCTATCTTAAAAAGCTTTATGAATCTCCAAATGTCATAGATAACTTTGAAACATTGCAAACAATAGAAGAAGTTATCTCATTAGAAGGCATAGATGTTGGGGTTAAGCACCTCGCAAATGGAAAAGTTAAGGACATTGAAGGTTACCAGGAAGAAATATTAAAAATTGGAGGTTCTCTCATAATCCCTCACATCCACAAGTTTTTCAATCAAGCAGTCAAGCAAGGGTTCCCTAAACCTTGGACTTAGAGCCTCATTATTCATATTTTTAAAAGTGGGGGTACAAATAACCCCTCTAATTTGTTGTGTAACCAGCTCCAAAAAGAGAATAAAAGAGATATCAACGCCTTATAAATAAGCCACTTCGAGGGGGAAACCTCCAATACATTACATAAATGAAAAATTCTTGGATGATACAATTTACAAAACCTCCTTTCTATATATATGAGTCCATGGGGCCATAATGTAATCCTAGTGGGGCCACAATATAATCCTAGCCGACCTAACATTAATAATTTAAGGGCACAATAATAACAATATGAGGGTTACAAGGGTACAATAATAACAATAAGGGGGTTACACTAACAACAATAAGGGACTATACTAGTAATATAGGGACCTAACATGCCCCTCTCCTTCAAAAAAGTGTTGTCCTCAACGTTTGAGTAGCTCTGGGTGCTTCTGTATAAAATTCTCATCCTCCCATATAGAATCTTCAGTGGGTAAGTTCTTCCACTTGATGAGATACTCTGAAATTGATCGATTCCGTAGCTGTTGAGTTCTTGTTTCCATGACCGCTTCAGGTTCCAATATGATTTTTCCTTCCTCATCAAGTTTGGCAATATTATTTGAACTGGAAGATTTTCACCTATAACCTACTTTAGGCATGAAACATGGAAAATTGGATGCACTCGCGAAGAAGCAGGAAGCTCCAATTTGTATGCCACAGTACCAATCTTTTGCAACACCTTGTAAGGACCATAGTACTTTGGCGATAATTTATTATCCTTCTTAGCTTGCTTGAGGGACATTTTTTTGTATGGTTGTGGCCGTAAAAATACCCAATCCCCTACATCAAAACTTCTCTCGCTGCGATGTTGATCTGCCTGTTTTTTCATTCGGTTTTGTGCCAAATTCAGGTTATCCTTTAAGAGTTGGAGAACTTCTTGCTGATGCTCGATGTGATCTTCCAATGCTTGAACCTTCAAATTTTCCCTTAAATATCATGTGATGGATGGTGGATGATATCCATAAAGTGTCGTAAATGGGGTCATTTTTGCTGCAGTATGGAAGGAAGTGTTATACCACCTTTTAGCGAGAGGTAACCACTTGACCCATTGTGTTTGTTTATCAGATACAAAACAACGAAGATATCCTTCCAAACATTTATTTACTATCTCAGTTTGACCATCAGATTGAGGATGATAAGATGAGCTATGAGCTAATTGAGTACCCAAACAAGAAAATAACTCCGTCCAAAAATTTCCAGTAAAAATGGGATCTTTGTTGCTCACAATAACCCTTGGGCTCCCATGTAGCTTTTGAATTGTGTCCATAAATGTAGTAGCAACTGTACTTGCTTTAAATGGATGAGATAATGCACAAAAGTGTGCATACTTGGTAAGTCTATCAACTACCACCATGATGACACTCTTTCCTTCAGACTTAGGTAAACCTGTGATAAAATCCATTGAAATCTCCTCCCAACATTGACTTGGAATGGATAAAGGTTATAGAAGTCCCGGGGTCTTAATTGTTTCCACTTTATTCTGCTGGCAAACCAAACATTCCGCCACAAACTTTTGAATATCAGATTTAAGGCCATCCCAAAAAAATTCTTTCTTCACCCTGTGGTAAGTTTTTAAAAATCCTGAGTGTCCTCCTAAAGGAGAAGTGTGCAATTCAAGAAGAATCTTTTGTTTTAGTTGGGAATTCTTACAAAGATATAAGCGATCTTTGTACCATAAGGAATCATTTTTCCAACTAAATGTATCAGATGTACTAGGATCTTGCTGCAACTTTTGAATGAGTGTCCATACATCTTTGTCCTTCTTCATTCATCTCTTGCTTCGGTTATCCAATCTGGTTGGATAATAGAAATGGCACAAAGCAATGCTTCCACCTCTTCATTCTTTCTTGAGAGTGCATCTGCAACAACATTAAGCTTTCCTTTTTGTAGATTATTTCAAAGTCATAACCCAACATCTTTGTGACCCATTTTTGCTGCTCTTCTGACGATAGTCTTTGTTCCAAAAAGTGTTTATGACTATCATGATCGGTTTTTACCTTGAAGTGTCTTCCCATTAGGTAAGTTCGCCATTTCTTTAGTGCATGCAGTATTGCTAACATTTCCTTCTCATAAATAGGTTTCTGTAAATACTTTCCTTTGATTGGACGACTTTCAAAAGCAATGGGTCTTCCTTCTTACATTAAAACTGCACCAATTCCATTTCCTGAGGCATCACATTCCACAATAAAGGTTTTTGTGAAGTCTGGCGTAGCTAAGATTGGTGCTAGGCACATTGCCTCTTTAAGATGTTCAAAGGCCTTAGTTGCTTCAGGAGTCCATGAAAATGCATCTTTCTTCAATAATGTTGTTAGAGGAGCTGCTATTCTCCCATAATTCTTAACAAACTTGCGATAATACCCTGTTAACCCGAGAAATCCTCGCAACTGCTTTATGGTTGTGGGGACTTTCCATTCCTTAATGGCTTTAATTTTTTTAGGGTCTACCTTAACACCCTCGTGAGATACAATATGACCCGGATATTCCACCTCTTGTACTCCAAAGAAACATTTGGATGTTTTTGCATATAATTGTTTCTCCTGCAATAGTTTGAGCACCCTGTCAACATGTTCAACATGATCCTTCCAAGAACTGCTATAGATTAGTATATCATCAAAAAATACTAGCACAAATTTTCTAAGGAAGAGTTTGAAAATGGAATTCATCAACCCTTGAAATGTAGAAGGTGCATTAGTAAGGCCAAAATGCATGACCAAAAATTCATAACGACCCTCATGAGTTTGAAATGTTGTTTTTGGAATATCTTCAGTCTTCATTCTAATTTGATGATATCCTGAATGAAGATCCAACTTGGTAAAATAAATTTCTCCATGTAATTCATCCAATAATTCATGAATCACAGGAATGGGAAATTTATCTTTAATGGTGAGCTTATTGAGCTCCCTATAATCTGGACACATTCGCCATGATCCATCCTTCTTGTGTACCAATACTATAGGAGCAAAGAAAGATCTTTGACTAGGTTGAATTATACCCACCTCTAACATTTCTGTAATCATACGTTCAATTTCGCTCTTTTGGACACACGGGGGTGTCACTCAATTAACCTATGGCATAGCACGTGCGTTCGTGGGATACTAAAGAATACCCTTAATTTGACTACATATTGGAAAATACCTCTAAAAATCACTTTATTTGACCCCCTACCAATACTAACCCATTGCATTTTCCCAATTTAAAAAACCCCTGCTTTCACTATATATTGTAGGTATCTGTTTTTTCATTAACATTTTCTACACCCCTTTATATTTATACCCTTAACATAATGACATGATGCCTCTCTTATGACCTCACATGAATTCTACAATTCACATTTCTTCTTGTGATATACATAAGAGATGCATATTAGTATTCCCACAATGTGATTACTCAATCCACACTCAAGCACATCTTACTATGATTTGTGGCATTTAATGGTCTAAGACATACAAAGATCAACCATTTTTTAGGAAGATTGATTATGTGCACGTGTATGCTAGCAATTGCACAGAGGGTGCAAGGGAACGCCGGAAGGAGGAGATGTGAATCGTTTTGTGGTATATGAGAGGTAAATTGTGTAATAACTGAAGGAGATGAATATTTTGTTCATTTGTGACGATATGGAATATTGGATTTTATTTTTAATAAAAATAAAAATTATTAATTTAATATTATTAAATTTTAATTTATTTGATTTTATTTTTATTTAATTTTATTTGTTTATTTTTATTTTTTTAATCTTTATTTTTTTTATTTCTATTTATTTATTTATTTTATTTTTATGTTTTAATTAAAAAATTTATTTATCTGTTTTATTTGTATTTTTAATTTTATTTTTGTTTTATTTTATTTCTATTTATTTATTCATAATTTATTTTATTTTTTTTATTTTATTTTTTTATTTTTATATGTCGATACATTTGAAATCTCCCGGGCCCACATCAACTTATAACACATGCCTTGTTAAATTATTTATTATTGAGTAGTTTTTTTGTTAGATAAATATGTAAATATGTATAAAAAAATATAATTGGTCAAGAATAATTAATGGAATTTTTTTTAGTGTTTTTTGGGTGTTTGAATTACACTTCGATTGTGTAAAGGTTATTCATCAAATTCTTGATTTTAGTAAATTTTTGCCATATGATAGAAAAATTAAATCCACAAGAAAACTTTCAAAAAATCAAACTAAAAACAACTAAATAATTAAATTTATTTTATATTATTATTGGATATAACGAAGACTGGAAATCTGGTGCTGAGATGGTGCAGTGAAGTGATTTAATGGGAAAGCGGAACTAAAGAGCAATTTTCTTCTTCAAAATCTAGTAACACCATTGGAGCAGTTTTACAAGGGATTGGAGTTTTTGGCCTCTTTGATAGACAGGGGACCATCATTTGGTCGAGACACAGTGAAGATTATACAGACCCAAATGTGAATTTGAGACTTTTGAGGTTGGATGCTGATGGGAACCTTAGAATGTATTCATGGATTGAGAAACTTCAGGTCTGGAAAGTGGCATGGCAGGCTCTGGAGAATCAATGTGATGTTTTTGGTACCTGTGGTTTGTATGGTGTCTGTAGCTTTAATTCCACAGGACCCTTTTGCAAATGCCCATTTGAGAGAGAAGGATCTAAGGCCAATGTTAGTTTGGAAATGGGGTCCGAAGGGGCCTACAGGAAACTGATGAAGTTGGGCAGTTGCAACGAGGGGAACACCCTAATGGTGATGAAACAATCACATGATCCATCAAACAACCAACAAACATGAAACAATGTCTAGTTACACATAATCTCATATGATCCGTCTTACCAGCCCATAAAAATTGTTTTATGGAACGGGGAATTTTTTCTAAGCACTAAAAAGCATGGATTTTCAGGTTTCATGTCAGTCCCAACTTATGTTGCCTCTTGATTTACTTATTTCCAAGTCATAAAATGCTCACAAGTATTCGTAGTTTGAAGAACATAAGTAAATTGGGCACTTTTTTGTGAATGTTACAACCAATGCAATAGTCTCCCGTCAAATTAAGATCTCCTGGGGGAGAAATGATCCATTAAAAAAAGAGCACAATCATCCATAGATAGTGGGGCTCTAATAATAACAAAATAACACTCGCAATGATAAAAAAGAACACATTCACCCATAGACAGTGGCAGTTTAATAATAACAAAATAACAATCATGTTTAGATTGTAAATGTGCTCCCTCACACATTATTCATTGCTACAAGGACAACGACTTTCAAATCTGAGAAAAAAAGAATAACTTTCTACCAGAGGAATAAATACACTACCCAATGATTACTTCCCAAACAAAAAGACTACTATGTTCGATGCTTGAATCCTGATTTACTGCCTCCTAGTGATGCTAATCAACAAAATTGACAGACAACAAGATTTAGTAATGGAGATTCAAACCAACAATCTAAGGAATTAGTAGTGCATTGCTCGGTATATATACATCTCACTCAATAACAAAAGTTGCAAATTAGTTGTGGGAACCGAATCGATCTCCACCCATTCATAACACATTATCATAATAACAGATTATCACATCGAATCACAAAAAATAAATTGGTTTATTGTAAGAGCGTAGCCAACAGGTAGTGACTGAGCTTCATGAACTGCAGAGAATGTCCTGCACTAAGGATTAATACAACACCAGAAACCCAACTCGGTAAAACTAGCCTACAATGGATAAGCTTTGTGTATTATTATCAGTGTTTTAAGAGAATTGCACAGTATGACTCTGTCAAGGCTATCAGCATTATGCTCTGCAGGAAATTTAAGCATCTCTGCCAAACTATGTTCCTATTACCTAGATTCTATAGACAAATTGGGGTGTTTCCTGGTGGAATTCAAAAGGAGCATTGTATTTTACATACTCAATGAAATCAGTCCCAATCATCATCAAATGCAATCATCATCTACTTAACACACTGCAAATTTCACATGAACTATCTTCCCAAGCATCTTTCAAAGCAAACTGCCTCTTGATATTACTTGTTTCCAACCCATAAAATTCTCACATGTAGATTGGGTAGATTGGATATTTATCATATTTTGCATACATTCAAACAAGTTTCCCAGGAAAAGATAGAGATGGGAAGATAAAATGGGACTCGAATTGTACAGCCACCAAAAAGAACTATCATTATTTTTTTCATGCCATATCAAAAGCTTATATTCACTATAAATCCTCCCTAGTGTGGGGAGTACAATATTTGAGGTCTGACCGACATTGCCCGTTCGCTTGTGCAAACACAACAAAAAACTTATTTACCAGCCAACAAGTTTGCAGAGATTATTTCTCAGACAATAGGCCATTTATAAAAACCTTCAGGAAAGCACAAATAAATTAACCAATCAATGTAATAATTGTGATACCTACACACTATCCTGAATTGCTTAAATCCTTAAAGGGACTCAGAATTGTGATTTATCCAGGTCCTCAAAATAAGGATGATCTAGTGCCTTCTTTGCTGAGATTCACTTGGATGGCTCATAAACCAGCATTTCCTGCAAATCACCGAATTTAAATTTCTTTGGTTTACTATTCCAACAAAAATGCAAAGAAACAAAGAAAAACAAGGTTTGAGGGAGAGAGTAAGACTCTTGCAGACAACAGATCTAAACCGCTTGGTTCCATGTCTGGAACAGAACAACTTATATCTTGAGGTTTCCATTCGAGGTAGATATGACAGTCCTTCAATTTAGTCACTCCTGGCCACACTTCTTCATTGGGAGTTCCTAGAAACCTATTGCATGCAAAGATTGGAATAAGTTATGGCGCATCATAGAAGAAAATCCAATAATCAAATATAGTCTCTTCTTTGTTGAAATCATAACCTGAAAATGTTCATAAGTTGTTGTACTTCAGAATATTTCCTCCTCACGATGTGTATGACTATTTCAACACCAAGGCTTGCATGGAAAATTGGGTCGAGGACAGGTCCTGTGTTGCTGCAACAACCTTGAATGATGGGTTCGGCATCTGCAGGATCAAGAGGACTAGTTTCATCAGTGGATATCATTACATCTCGGTTCCTGCAATCTCATTTGTAAAGGTATGCCTTACACCAGAAGCAGTAAACAATCAAATTATTTCCATGTATCCTGAAACATCAAATTCGGACTCATCTTCCTTCTCTTCATTACCTTCAGTTTCAAGCATACATGGTCGCATCTGCATTGTAAGAGCAGTCTTGCCAATTGTGCTTTTTTTTCTTGCCATACAAGTAGGAATAAGTTGGTATGTTTTTAAAAGAAGAAGAAGAATGTAGGGGATGCTTTTTGTACATCAGTAAAGAGCATGTTTAAACTGTTAGTATATATGGCTCTGGATCTCTCTGTTTTGCATATTTAGATTTGGATTAAGAAATTATTAAAATCATGTTTTTGTTTTAAAAACATTTGGTATATAATGTTGTAAAAGCATAAACAAGAAGCAAAATTGTTGTCAAGGAGCATGTATAGAGAGATAAAATGTAGAGACTATACTATGGAGTAAAAACAAGCTAATCATGCCTTTGTTCATTGAAAGAGTAAAATCCTTCTAAAAAAATCTACAGTTTAATTTGTAAACATACAGAAAAATCGAGGTAAGTGCATGTGCCCATTAATGTATGAAAAGACCCAAGGCCAAACAATGAGAAAAGGATTTGAAACATCTTCTCCACCTGCCATAATTTATGGATAGATAGCCCCCAGTGTTTGGGAACTACTCTCTAAACAAGAAATATGAATTATCTGTAATTGAATTTTCTTGTGCAATTTTTGAAGTTCCCTGGAAGAGTTCACAGCTCGATACATTATCCCAATGGAAAAAGCCAAAGAGCACAACACAAGGGATGTACCTCTCATATACCACAGCCATACTAACTCGTTGGGATTATTATTCATGAAAAGCAGGTTAGAAATGGGCAGAAAACAAATGGATAGCATAACCTAATTTGGTAGTAAGTATCTGGTAATACCACGTCTAGAAGCTCAAATCCATTGGAGTGTTTCTAAGTCCCGACAATTTCACAGGACCATCTATTCCCGTCGTCCATGTATCAAAGAAAGCTCCGATGTTCTATTCACCAAAAAAAATCAGTTCACATTAGTTCATAGCCTCAGTAATAGATAAATTTTAAGTCCCTGCTCATTTAAAAGCAATAAACATTACTTTCAATATTTATATCCTCTAAGCGTTCAGGTATCGAATTGAACCTGGAATCCAACTGTCATGCTTAGTAGGGAAATATGATTATCTCCAGCCTGCAGTGCAATCGGCTTCTCAAACGTAAACCCCCATTTCGAATAATCTCCAGTCTGAGATCATATAAAACATCATCATTATGTTGATAATCTTTTTCTGAAATCAACCAGCCCATCCATCAATCCAATCCCATATCAAATTATCCAGTTTCACATGTAACAGAAATTTAAGAAATTGACTTTCCTGTGCGAAATCAACCGACAGTAGGCAATTTCTCTAGAAATTACATAGGAAAATTAAAGATTTGACTCACCTGCGAAATTTCTACTTATAAATACATGAAGAAACCAATTTTGATCACATGGAAGAAAGACTTGGCAAGTCCCTCAACCCCATCTTATTTTCTCGTTTATCAGAGATTAAAAGTTGTCATTTCATAAACACGGAATGATACCTTATACCAGTTACTCTGCCAAAAACAGGGTCATAACCAACCTAGAGATTCTCTCAATTCCTGCTTGCTTTTATCATTTATGTTTTATGTTCAGACTACAATCCAAAGTGATAATATGGGGCTTTCAGAGACAAGGCCCTCTGAAAGCATTATCAAGTCAAAGCCCAATAGGAGTTGTCAAAACACCAAACCCAGAAAAAATATTCCCAAAGGGATTGAAGCTGATGAGGATTTTCATTTCATCGTGCATATAACACCCCTGCCTAAGTCTAATTTAATGACCATAAACCTTTAAAAAGTAAACATACATTTGCAAAAATCAAACAAGCCCCCTGATCGGTTTCAATCTAACACCCAGGACAGTTCGACGGCATATTTATTTCATTCACATAAACCCGCTGATTTCATAACCACTCCAATTCAGCAATGCATTAAATATTGGGGGAAAAGAGTCAGGAGCCGACAGAACCAAAGAAGGACAATAGCCATGACACTGAAACAAGAATCGCTCATTTTGTAGATCTCAAATCAAGTGGCAATCAAGCAGAAGAGTAGGGCTGAAGAATAATGGTCAAATAGGAGTATAGTGGCCAAATTCCACACCCCTATCTTGAAGCAAAGGTTGTAATGAATACTCACCTCTGCAGGTGACCTTGCTTGAAATAAGTGAATGGTGTTGAGATTGAAATCCACGCCACTGAATACAATACACAGATTACCATGTAAATAAATGTAGAAAATTGATGCTTTCAACAAGTCACGAATTATAAAACTGAGGCATGGTATTAAACAATTTAACATATCATCTATGAAATATTTCTGCGTGCAATCTTGGACTGTAGAAAATTACAAATTGTTGAGGGGTTTACCCACTTTTACCTTGCATTAGTGACCACTAACATATAATGAACTGACTAGAAAACATGTTATTTTTGAGACCATTTTCATTTTTAATGAAGAAAACAATCGCTGTAAATCACTATTTCATTGAACAGAAAAACTTCAGCAGTACGGTAGATCAGAAGATTATAAATCCTAAGAATGTATCTGCTACCATACCTCTGCGATACAACTAACTTCCACACATATGGAATAAAAAACTCTTTTGGGTGAAGTTCCTGCTCATAGGTGAATTTTAATTGGGTGAACATCTAAAAAACACACAAACCATCTATAATTAGGACAAATCAAACCACTAACAACAAATATAGAGAATAATAAAAGCAAATTCAAATACTGAAACATGACTCTTTCAAAACAAAGTTTTTTTCATATTAGTATCGTCATTTTCTACCTTAAACACTAAGCATTATTTTTTGAGGTATCCTAGTGCAAATTCCACCTTTGGATGTTTCTCTCACATGGATCCATTCATTTTGACATATCTGGAGACATGTCACATCATCCAATGTATGTGGATTTGGAGGAGTTAAATGTTTGCTAAGGGTTTTGTTTAGCATGATGAGTGTCTTGACTATTGCTGGTGTGTTCACATGTGCCATGGCACACTTCTTGGATATGAATTCATCGTTATGGCAGAAGGCATATGCTTCTAACTTATTTTTGGATAACATGCCACCCTTAATGCACACATTCCTAAATTGGCCTACCTGTTTTTCATGTATTAGGAATGTAGTTGGTTTACATGGATGAATGTATCATTTGTTTGATAGATCACTCCCACAGTATAATATTGGTTTGTCAGTGACGCCCCCATGGTGACCACTCAGTGACTCCTAGATATCAAAATCTTCATATGCATTTTGCTGTTTAGAAAAGTTGTAACCTAGAAAGATCACTCTGTTCTGTAGACCGATGACTATATTTGCTTTAGTTGAATTGGTTTGATTCAAAAGCTGCATGACTCGCTCAAACAAACTTTGTGCTGTAGATTTGTGTAAGGGGACTCAAATCTTCAATACCCATACCAATAGCTATAATGTTTTAGTAATGCTTACCATCTTACTTTATAATGTTTGTGACTGAATTTTGGCAAGTTACTCATACTAGAGTGATTAGAAAAAACTAGTACTACAGTGATTCAAAATTTGTTTTCTTACTGGTTTTTGTGAGCATTCAAAAATTACAAAAGAAATGGAAGACTCTCCAGTGGAACACATATACGTTCAAACCCTAATTCATCACTTTGAATCAAAATTCTCATTCATGAAGCCTAAGCACACATCTAGAAATATAGTGTGAATAGTGGGTAAATATAATAATCATTAGAAAAGCATAAAAATGGGTGTATAGCTCAGTTGGTAGAGCCTTTGGTCGTAGGTTCGAGTCCTGCTATGCCCAAACACTGCAAAACAGCTGGTGAACTGGATTTACAAAAAACAGCTGCTTCCGCAAATCGCCCTGGTCAGGAATGGCTTTAAACTTCCTACAGCCTAGTTGCAGGAATGGCTCTAAACTTCCGACTACACCTTCTCTATGTGACCGGATGCATTTCAACTTTTCTCACTGTGCTGGCAGTCTTTCTAATTTATACCTTCTCAATGTGATCAAATGCTCCTAAGGCCTACTCACATGAAATGTTCATGATCACTAATGTTTTCAGATAGCTTCTAGTAACACTGAGATCATAAAGTGCTTTATAGCACGAATCCTGACTCACGTCACCTGATGTAATGAGTTAGGCCTCTTTCTCCTCTATTACAGGTTATATTTGTTTTCCATGCATGAGCTCGCTTGATGCATGCAACTTAGGATTTTCTGCACAACTGATGACTTCATAACCTATATTTTTGGAACACTTGACTTCCTATGAAGAAGACTATACTCCCGATATTCTTGGTGGCCGAATAAATACTATTGACAGCATACGTGGCAAGCTACTTGTTGACATAATGCCATAAGTACGTGTGAATGGCATAGGACCATGGTTTGGAAATTTCTATTGGTGGCTTTTTTCTTACATATGTGAAACTGGAGCGAGGTCTCACTGATTGCAACCAGTCATTATAATTAGTACCACACCTCTGCCAATAGTTAATACATATAACCAGCATTCCATAATTGGACCAGCCGTAGGGTACTTCATATAAGTTGTTTTACAGAGAAATCAAGACAGAAGAGATCAGGCCCTTGGGAAGCTGAGAACCTTCTTGCATCACCAACACGGATCTGTTGTGGAAATGTGAATTTAACCGCGGCTCTCCGTGTTATTCAAGAATTTCTGTCTCTCAACAAAGGCTACAAGGCATATGCTCAGGACACAGTTTTTAGTGCAATTTCCTCTGCAATTGCTCTGGAGTAACCTGCACCCAAGAAATTGAATAACATGCAGTGGCAATTGAATCTCTGTTCTTAATATCTCAGTTAACGTCGGTCCTCTAACTTTGTATGCTCAGGACACATTTTTAGTGCAATTTGCTCTGCAATTGCTCTGGAGTAACCTGCACCCAAGAAATTGAATAACAATGCAGTGGCAATTGAATCTCTGTTCTTAATATCTCAGTTAACGTCAGTACTCTAACTTTGTATGATACCAGGTTATTTTCCTTCTAAAGCGATTTCAAGGACTCTGATCTAGACTACAACACTGGGTGCAAGGGTGCAAAGGAAAAAAAAAAAGGAGATTCTCTAAGAGTTTCCTTGCTCACTATTACATAGGGGATCTGTAAGGATGGAGTTGTTTGTTGGGGTAGTGATGCCAATACAGATGTGACTAGTGGGAAGCCATTACACACTCCCCATCTAAAAGAATACAATCCATGGTCTGCAAACTCATTACAGCCTAGTGAACGTACATTTGAGACAAGCATCAATTCATTCCTTGTGATGGACTATTGATCAAATAGGTTGTATAAGCCTAGAAGGTTTTACACCATCCATGTAAAATTGAATCCAAAAGACACAGAAGGTCAAACCCTGCATTTAATAATTCTAGTGTTGTAGCAAGCATGTTATCTAACTTTCGTAGGTGGACTGATTAGGCCATCCTCGCTGGCAAAAACCAATGGGTCTGCACTCTCAGTTGTCAAGGTTTGACAGGAAGAAAGGTCGAAGGGTGCCCTGCATTTAGTTCTGGTGCTGTAAAAACCATGCCAGCTAACTTACATGGGTGGATTGGCAAGCCACCATCACTAACAAAGAACGCATTCCACCCCCGGATCTGATATGCACCTCCGAGTTGCCAATCTTGAACGCGAGGGAGGGTGGGACAGTACCCTAATTTAGTCCAGTTGAAGTAGAAAGCTAGCTTACATGTTAGTTTTATTAGTCTGAAACAAACACATACAAATAGAGATGAAAAAATATGAAGCAAGGGTATACAGAGCAAAATACTCTGCAAAACTACAATTTATTACATTTCCCTCTGTTATATTTTAAAATTCAGTAGTCTCAATTATAATCAACCATAACAATTAAAATATGAAGCAAGGGTATACAGAGAAAAATACTCTGCAAAACTACAATTTATTACATTTCCCTCTGTTATATTTTAAAATTCAGTAGTCTCAATTATAATCAACCATAACAATTATGTCAACCTCAGTTATTTCGTTCCAACCGAACCTATCAACCTCGGTTATTTCGTTCCAACCAAACCCAGCATTCTTCATCTCTAACTTCCTTCATTTTGCATATTAAAATAGAAATTACATAAAAGTGGCCATGGCTTCATCACCTAACATAAACCCATCTAAGCCCAGAGTACAGGGAATTTCAAAACTGATGCATGGCTTGTGCAACTTTGGTGCCCCTTTCTATCAATTTATGACAGGAGGAAAAAATTTTAAGCTGTGTTTCATGGGCAAATTGCCCTAAATACTAGCAAATCACCTTATGACAGCCCATCAAATCTCATCCGTCATATAATGCACGTTAGAGTTGGAAATCTTGAAATATGCACCTTAAAGTTGGCAATCTCCAAATTGGAGTTGTAAATTTGAGTTTTCATACTGGAGTTGTTTTTGGTGAGATTTTTTGAAAGTTTTTTTTTGAATTTTTTCCATTTAATTTCTAAAATTCAGCAGAAATTTATTGAAAATAGAAATTTGATGGGTAACTTTGCACAATCAAGTGTCTGAGGAATTTTTAGGGTCTTGAATCCATATATACAGTTAAAAAACAGTTTAAATAACAACAATCAAGATTCAACCTCAAATGTTTTTTTATTCCAAAACACCAAAAACTCCAAAAAATCACACAAAAAACAACTCCTTCCATATTTTCCATATTTGATAAAAGTATTTTCCATATTTGATGAAAGTCAGCAATCCCAAAATGGGAGTCGTAAATTTGACTTCCATATTTTATTGGCATTATAAAATCATGTGAAATCCACAGGTGCATCGTCGAACTTTATAATCTCGAAATGCACATTAATAAGAATAAATGCACTTGAAACATGTCACTCTTATAAGAATAAATGCACTTGAAACATGTCTTTAACA